>OY744515.1:123205129-123212629 GCA_963556195.1 Sepiola atlantica
TTCTGGCTTACTTACAGGTGGCATGCAAACATCCTCTGACGTGTTGTCCCATTAATTGAGTTGGGAGACAAATTTCTAACGTTGACGGTAGTTTCGATGCCAGAAGGTTGTCGTACATGGGCATAATGAGGATTGATCTTCAGTAACGTAGCAGGTGTAACCGGAGGGTCATATTTACTCGACCTATTGTGATCTCTGACCTATACTTGGCCCGGTTTTGCCCACATGGGAATAGAAGTGGCAGAAGTGGATTTACGGCTGTACTTAAATAGTCTATCGTGAGGGGTCGTATTCGTAGCTGTGCAGAGCAATGATCGAATTGAATGTAGAGCATCAAGTAGAATATCTTCCCAACAGGATAGTCTCATATTGCGAGAATATAAAGTAACTTGTATGGCCTTCCATAGTGTGCCGTTTAGTTTCTCAATTTGAGCATTGCCTTCCGGGTGATATCTACTCGTCTTCGAAGTCGCAATGTCTTTCCCATGTAAGTAATTTGTAGTTTCCTCTGACAGAAAATCAGTCGCTCTATCAGTGTGAATCATATCAGGAATACCAAATATCGCAAATAGTTGATTCAGGCATTGTGTGACTGTTTTGTTTGTCATATTTTACATGGAAATGCAAACGTAAAACGAGAGTATTCGTGGATTATCGTAAGTAGATATTTGTTACCATGTGTGGACGTAGGCAGTGGTCCCTTGAAATCCATGTTAAATCGCTGAAATGGTAGTATTGCTTTTATTAGAGTTCCCTTGTTACCGGTAAAGAATGTGGGTATTAAATACTGGCAAGACGAGCACGAATTAGATACACCTTTTATTTGGTTGAGTGAGAAAGGAAAGTTTCTTTCTTTGCAAAAATGGAACAGTCGTGTAAATAAAAGAAGACCTGGAAATACAATTAACTCAAGGGTGTTATCTCTAATTTGTAGCATTAATTAAGCGTGTATGTATTGGTATTACTACTAATGTGTCTGTGTATGGCAACTGGGCGGACTGTGATTGTAAAGTTGTTGTCCAAGGTTGTTATATTCCGACATTGGTCGCATTGTCAGTTAGTTTTTCTCAGCCAGTGCGGCGATAGTAGAATAATTCTATCGATATCAGACCACCCATCTAGTGTAAAACAAATAACAGGTTTATTTGTTGGAGGTTACAATGGTACTCGCTTCTTCCGTTTAATAACATACTATCAAAATTAGAAATCTCAGACCGACCAAACTAAAAAAACATGTCCCTAGTATATGTACTCTAGACTGGAAATCTAACATGCTAGTGTTTTCTCAGTCAGACCCATTCGACTACGCATAAGGACTACCAATAATCCACTCGAATTTACTGAAAAGCGCTTATCTGCAGACAATCTATGGATATTTTTTTTTTTAGTTTTTATCTTTCAGCATTAGTCCTTTTTTAAAGGAACACCTTTTTTTCTTTCGAAGAAAGAAAATTCTGGGTAGCCAAATATGAAGTCAAATATATTTTCGATTTCTTTTGTGGTGAATTTCTCTTGACTGAATAGATTTCACTAAGAACAAGTATGTTATTCGCATGCACTGCAAACATGAAACCCAGTAAACATGCCACCTAGTGACAGTTTACCTACACAAACGTTATACATAATATAAATGAGTGTCAACCAAAAAAAACGTTATACATCATATATATATATACATATATATATATGTATATATATACATATATATTAATATATAGATATATACATATATATTAATATATATATATATATGTATGTATATGTATATAGATATATACATATATACATATATATATATATATACATATATATTAATATATACATATATACATATATATTAAAATATACATATATATATATATATATATATATACATATATAAGTAAAGAGAGAAAGGGAGAGTTAATGCATCTTTCTAAAAGCCTATTACATTATGTTTTGCACTTACTATCGTTAAACAATCGGAGAGGAAAATAGAAAACAGCTCTTTATTTTGAAACTCTGCAAAAATGTAATTCCTTTTATCTTTTTCCTTAGAAAATCATAAACGCTGGCAGTAATTTCGCCAACCACTAAGCAGAACCATTGTATGCTTAATGGAATCTCTTTTTGCAATTACCTATTTCGAGAATTAACTCAACGTACACGCATACACACATTAACATACACACACACACAGACCGGCTTACCTATATTGAATATTCCAACGCAGATTCTGAGCTACTGTTCATTATTTCCATAGGTAATGCATATATTTACTCTATATATTTATATATAAATATATCTGATCAATAATCAGGATCGTGTGTTAAATCTCTGTTAACATTGTTTATTTCTGTATTTCAACAATTAGTACCGAAACTGGCATATGCATTACACTACTAATAAACATTATATGTGGCGTTTATAAAGTACTAACCTTCAAATGGACGGTGTTTAATTTTGATTCTAATCAGATTACAAGTCTACAAATTACAGTTATTTAACCGAAGCTACTGTTGCACATTTTCAAAACAATAGAAACATCTGAATTTTTATTTGTTGATACAACATTTTCTAATGAAAATAAAGTGTTCAAGCAATGCAATGGCTCGATAAGTACTATCCAGTCTCTGCTTCGTTGGAAACAACGGTTATAGCGTTGTATGCTTACTTTATATGCGACTGTACAGACAGAAAAATGCTGAAAGTTCAGCACGCAGAAAATCACATGTTATCCCGAAGGATATAAAAAAGTTCTAAAACTCCTTTTGGCAGAGTGTAAATTGAACTTGCAAGAGACGCCAGAAGACTTGAATATAACATCAGGCAGTGTATACACTAAATGTGTTTATTATTTGTTAATGAGGGTAGCAAGTAATTGCTGAGTTTGCAAACAGTCGATCTGTAACAAGCACACGTCAATGATTTAGCACGTTGTTTGCAAATGATTCAAGGCAAAAAATGAATGTTAGCGTCAATATGTTACAATGAGTCAATATGAATCTATCACTTTCCCCCAATCAAATTGGCAGTCATTTCAGTAGACAGAAGCAGGTTCAAGCCACCCAAACCGATCAAAGATCAAAAAATATCAACAGGTAATGTTGTGCCATTCAAGAAAAAAATCCATAGCGAATATTATATAGTTTTATTTGTGCGTTTGAAAGCAAGAAATCGCAAAAAATGCGCCCATAAATGTAATAGAAAAAGATGCACTTTTCACCAGGATTATGCACTGTATTACAAGTTGATAGCAACGTTGGTTTAATTATCTGAATTTCACCCCAGCAATTGATGACTCTTGGCAGACATCAGACGAACGCTTGAGAGAAAGTCTTTTGCTTCTAATGAAGAACTAATATACCGAACTAGTGCGAGTTCTATCGTGTGTTTAGATAGTTATGCTCGCCGCTTACAGCGTAATTATTACTTAAATTCTCCGTTACGTGGCATCATGACACTAGGTGAACGCTTACAGGTTCAAGGTGTGTCTGTGTACCCGGTTCGCGCCTTGTGACCCTCTGTGGTTGTTATCGCCTTGCGCTGATGAGAGACATAAGCACGAAACGACGGCGTACGTAGGTAAAATATAAAAATATAATATCATTCATATATATATATATATATATATATATATATATATATATATTTAATAACACAGACTTGTATACGATTAACCACCGCAGGAAATTATCAGGCTAAGTGCACACATTTTTATTTTTCAGTATTTCATATATTTTACTAGTATGTAGTCTAGCTAACAACCACTCATATTCTTTGTAATGTCTCTCCTACACGCTGATAGTTTCATTACTCAATGGCAAAGCTTCTATCACACAAAAGCCTGGCCGACCTTTTACTTGTCACTCTTTTCTTTTCCTTTTTTTATTATGTAACATCTCTTTTGTAAGTGTGTGAAATCAACATGTTGGATTATTTAAATACGTGCATATTTAAAATAATTTACTTTCTATTAATTTTGTTATTCGTTGCAGCATTTTATGTTTATTTAGTTAAGTTATATTTAGTTGCTTGAAGTTAAGTTAATTCTATGTCTCCAGTTAATTGGCATTCCCCTTCTAAGTGTTTTGAATCCATAACATTTTAATTTTGTAGCTTCTCATTCAAACCTAATCTAAACATGTCGTCTATGTATCTACATATACTGGCATATCGTAATATTTTACTCTCGATTACTAGTGACCGTCCCCTTTTTTTAACTCCCAGTAATGGATCGCTAGTGGTATTTTGAATCGGGGTTTTGCTTATTAAATGTGCTTTTATGGATTTAAAATGAAGGGAGGTTACTCCTACGTAGATCCTTTATTCGAATTTCATCTTGCAAAAATGTGGCTTGGTTAATGTGGCATTTAGATAATCAGTTATTGTGTAGAGGACAAAATAAACGTTGTCTGAGTGGATCAAACATAGACGCATCTGTGTAGATTTATTTTCAAACTCAGTTAACCCCAAATAAGGCATGTTGCCGCTGCATACGTAAGGTGGTATTGGGAGTCAGAGTGACAGTTTTAATGGGTAATACTCAATTGAGAGCTGTGCAGCGCGAGGCTTGTTCACATTTATTTTACATTTCTGAATGTCGGTACAGCCGGGGAATCAGGGAAAGAAGAAGCTATTGGAGTAGAAGTCTTTTTGGCATCTGGTAACTTCCACAATGAATAGATAGGGGCTTAACTGATTGTCGGGTTAGTCTCGTGTATGTACGTTGAGGGGGCACGAAATCAGCAAGTTCATCGGAGCATAATCCATTCAAGTACTTGCAAAAGAAGCACACGGATTAAACATTGCGGCGATGGGACTGGTGCTTGAGCTTTGTGGGTAGTGATGGACCTATTATATATTCATTTTGTAACCTTGTCTAAGAGGAAAAGGCTGGTGGATCGTGCATCTGCAAAGATGTGACAACAATTAACGGATAGTTGCTTTGGAGATACTATCAGCTTTGAGAAGTTTACTAGCACGGTACAGGGAGACCGCTTTCATTGCGGCGGCCTAAGCTATGTCTTATATGTATTTGTTCAAATCCATGTTACCTGTGAATGTTAAGCCGATGACTCTGAACGTTGGACTCTCAGGTAGGATATTTTTTGCCATGGCAATCGGTGGTTAAAGAAGTTTCTTGTAGTTGTTGAAGGAAATGAACTTTATCTACCAAGTGTTCAAGCAATGCAATGGCTCGATAAGTACTATCCAGTCTCTGCTTCGTCGGAAACAACGGTTATAGCGTTGTATGCTTACTTTATATGCGACTGTACAGACAGAAAAATGCTGAACGTTCAGCACGCAGAAAATCACATGTTATCCCGAAGGATATAAAAAAGTTATAAAACTTCTTTTGGCAGATTGTAAATTGAACTTGCAAGAGACGCCAGAAGACTTGAATATAACATCAGGCAGTGTATACACTAAATGTGTTTATTATTTGTTAATGAGGGGAGCAAGTAATTGCTGAGTTTGCAAACAGTCGATCTGTAACAACCACACGTCAATGATGTAGAACGTTGTTTGCAAATTATTCAAGGCAAAAAATGAATGTAAGCGTCAATATGTTACAATGAGTCAATATGAATCTATCACTTTCCCCCAATCAAATTGGCAGTCATTGAAGTAGACAGAAGCAGGTTCAAGCCACCCAAAGCGATCAAAGATAAAAAATATCAACAGCTAATGTTGTGCCATTCAAGAAAAAAATCCATAGCGAATATTATATAGTTTTATTCGTGCGTTTGAAAGCAAGAAATCGCAAAAATTCGCCCATAAATGTAATAGAAAAAGATGCACTTTTCACCAGGATTATGCACTGTATTACAAGTTGATAGCAACGTTGGTTTAATTATCTGAATTTCACCCCAGCAATTGATGACTCTTAGCAGACATCAGACGAACGCTTGAGAGAAAGTCTTTTGCTTCTAATGAAGAACTAATATACCGAACTAGTGCGAATTCTATCGTGTGTTTAGATAGTTATGCTCGCCGCTTACAGCGTAATTATTACTTAAATTCTCCGTTACGTGGCCTCATGACACTAGGTGAACGCTTACAGGTTCAAGGTGTGTCTGTGTACCCGGTTCGCGCCTTGTGACCCTCTGTGGTTGTTATCGCCTTGCGCTGATGAGAGACATAAGCACGAAACGACGGCGTACGTAGGTAAAATATAAAAATATAATATCATATATATATATATATATATATATACATATATATATATATATATATATATATATATATATATATATATATATATATATATATATATATATATATTTAATAACACAGACTTATATACGATTAACCACCGCAGGAAATTATCAGGCTAAGTGCACACATTTTTATTTTTCATTATTTCATATATTTTACTAGTATGTAGTCTAGCTAACAACAACTCATATTCTTTGTAATGTCTCTCCTACACGCTGATAGTTTCATTACTCAATAGCAAAGCTTCTTTCACACAAAAGCCTGGCCGACCTTTTACTTGTCACTATTTTCTTTTCCTTTTTTTGTTATGTAACATCTCTTTTGTAAGTGTGTGAAATCAACATGTTGGATTATTTAAATACGTGCATATTTAAAATAATTTACTTTCTATTAATTTTGTTATTCGTTGCAACATTTTATGTTTATTTAGTTAAGTTATATTTAGTTGCTTGAAGTTAAGTTAATTCTATGTCTCCAGTTAATTGGCATTCCCCTTCTAAGTGTTTTGAATCCATAACATTTTAATTTTGTAGCTTCTCATTCAAACCTAATCTAAACATGTCGTCTATGTATCTACATATACTGGCATATCGTAATATTTTACTCTCGATTACTAGTGACCGTCCCCTTTTTTTAACTCCCAGTAATGGATCGCTAGTGGTATTTTGAATCGGGGTTTTGCTTATTAAATGTGCTTTTATGGATTTAAAATGAAGGGAGGTTACTCCTACCTAGATCGTTTAGTCGAATTTCATCTTGCAAAAATGTGGCTTGGTTAATGTGGCATTTAGATAATCAGTTATTGTGTAGAGGACAAAATAAACGTTGTCTGAGTGGATCAAACATAGACGCATCTGTGTAGATTTATTTTCAAACTCAGTTAACCCCAAATAAGGCATGTTGCCGCTGCATACGTAAGGTGGTATTGGGAGTTAGAGTGACAGTTTTAATGGGTAATACTCAATTGAGAGCTGTGCAGCGCGAGGCTTGTTCACATTTATTTTACATTTCTGAATGTCGGTACAGCCGGGGAATCAGGGAAAAAGAAGTTATTGGAGTAGAAGTCTTTTTGGCATCTGGTAACTTCCACAATGAATAGATAGGGGCTTAACTGATTGTCGGGTTAGTCTCGTGTATGTACGTCGATGGGGCACGAAATCAGCAAGTTCATCGGAGCATAATCCATTCAAGTACTTGCAAAAGAAGCACACGGATTAAACATTGCGGCGATGGGACTGGTGCTTGAGCTTTGTGGGTAGTGATGGACCTATTATATATTCATTTTTTAACCTTGTCTAA
>OY744515.1:123217629-123252629 GCA_963556195.1 Sepiola atlantica
AGTTGTATGCACCCGTTAATATCTTCTTCGGATATTTGAGAAAGCACTTAACATATTTTTCAACATCGGACTGTATTCGAATATTTTTTGGAGGAGGTATATACAACCTACAAGCGTCTGAGCGTAGATACAGCTTGAAATTATCGATAGAAGAGCGTGTGGTTGACTTCTTTGTTTGGGTCTGGTTGGCAGCACTGGCTCAGGTTACAATAACCCAAGTATTTATTGAGTAGCTTAATTTGCAGATCTATCGCAAGGTAAAATAGTAAAATAGTACTCTATCCCTTTGGAAGATTCCTTTTCGGGTCTTCGCTTCAGATATTGTTATTGTTCCATTGGTGTCGCTTAATAGCATAGTTGTTTAACACATCTTTATATGGACAGCCATTTTTTATGGATTACCGGGTGGGGATGTTATATAATTAAAAGCACGACAATTGCAACGTGAGGGGCACTATATCATATGTATTTTTCTTAATCGACCCACGCCATTCTTGTATGCCTCTTCCTACTGTCCTCAAGGAGGTCTAATTAATCAACAACTTGTCCTTAGTGCCTAAACACTTGCTCATAGATGATGTCTTCAGCCAGGCTAGTTAAGAGATTGTATATCGTTGTCAGACAGCAGAGGGGTCTACATTTACAAGGATTTATTGTCTCACTCGTTTTGGATATAAGAGTTGTGTCGGCTTTCACTATCCTTACTGGTGTGTCCTTTACACTCTTAAACAGTCTGCTGTAGAAGCTATTATAGTGACTATGAAGTTTTGCTGGTAGTTTAAGATAGAAATTGTGTAAGTTGTCAATGCCAGGTTTTTGTGATTCTCGAATCGGTCCAAGTTTCGCTTTAGAATTCAAGGCGCTATCTTGGACTCTGCTATTTCAGTATTGTTTGAATTACTTTGAGCAATTTCCAAGATTCACTGAGCCTCTTGATGCATGCTCCTCTATTCCCAAACGTTTGCTTTATGGAGGCTTTTTCTCTATGATTGTTTGTCTCATGATATTTGTCGAACAGTCTTACATTCTTTCTTAAATGTTTGTTTTGGACGGCCGCTCTGTTTTAGTTTTCCTTTAATTGTATTCGTTTTGCAAGTGCTTACATTATTCCTGCGCAACTTTTTTTCATTCCTTTGTATATTTTATGTTTTATTTTGAACTGAGATTTCAAAAAGTGTTCTGTAGACAACTTTTCACTGTATGGACTACATAGAGTTGTTTGATCTTAAACAATTCCTTACTACATATGTTAAGTTGCTATTATAGCTTAACTTTTTAAATGTAGTGCTATTTATGGCGCTGTAGACTTTAATTGATTTTGGAAATAGGTAGTGTTTTCCTGTAAATGTACAGTCCTGCAGAATACGTAACCAGGTTTATCTCCGTATGGAACGTGTCGGATATAACAAGTAATTACAGAGCGATGTTTCTGTTTTCATGACTGTCTTTATACTCTTGAGGCTTGGATTTCAGGTAGTCGATGGCTTTTCTCCAACATCATACCTTGGACTCGCTCAAGTGCCAATGATACGGGTGCGGAAGAACAATTGTCAAGTAAGAGACTATCTGGCGGTTGTGAATGGACAGCTGCTTGTTGTTCGAGACGTGTTGCGGAGCAAATTGGGAAAGGATGTCATGCGACTAGGCTGTTCAGTTTGCTCCACGAATGAGTATTGATGTGCTTCCTGTTGTACTTTTTGTTAAGTGTTTTGATCGATGATGGAAATTGTAGGGATTGTGATAGGGTTTTAAAGGTGAATGTTTGTTCATATGAGAACTACTATTTCTTATTTCATATAGGTTAACTAATCCTCATTAAACACGTTAATTATGTTATACCTTTGGCATGGCAATTCTACGCGGTTGAACATTTCTCTGGTCCGGACATAAGTTCAAGAATATTTTCATCCAGATCTCTGTCTTCTGTTGTTGTTAGGTATGTTTAGTTTGAGCATCTAGACCCTTGTCTTCGTCTCGTTTCTTGTTCTTGGATAGAAAGGTAGTATTATTCTGCCTTAGAGCTACACTTTTATAGTAGTGTTCTCATTTTCTGTTTCATATATACCCATCCGGGAAGTAAGCAATCGTAGGGACCGGTGTACTTTTTAGGAAGAGCAAATTCTTTGATTATCCCGGCCACAATTCCTTTTTATGTCTTACTCCACTTTACAAACTTAGAGAAATTGTAGTAAAATAATAGCACATTCTTAAGTGCAACCGACCTTTTTTTGGCTTTTAAGTATTTTTTAAATATTTTCTTGTTGCTGCACATGGTGGAGATTGATGATTGACTCTGGTTGGCTTCTGTCATGATTGAAGTGCCACTTCCAGAAGATGGAAGCTTTACACGATTGCTTAGCTGTTCGTGCCCTGTGTGTCTACGGCCTTTTCTGTCCTTAGCACTGGCTTTCCAGTATTTAGTATTCTTGTTAATTATGCTTGTTATCAGTAATTCATTGTCAACGACTTTTTTATTTTATTAAAGCTGCCATCTATTGATAGAGGGGGTACACCGTCCGCAATACGCGGACGTGTTGGATGGCTTGAGAGCACCCTATTTTTTAAATAGTCATTACGGGTTCACACTATATTGCAATGTCTTTATGTCAAGGTAGCTTGAAAACCTATTGTACATGGATTCCGAAGACACTCGAGGGTGGTGTCTAGTTGGAATTCAGTTTCTCTCCAGTATACATTAAGCGTCTATGAATGTGTACAGTTGTGCTCCTTTCTCTCCATGTATGTGTGACTGTATATGTTAAGTTCTCTTTCTGTGTACATGTCTGTTTTACCATGTGTATATGTCTGTGTGAGCGGGATTTTTGCATGAAGTTGTCAGGTAGTTTATGTACATTTCTTCTGGCATTTGCCTTTATCTCTGCCTTTCACTCTCATGTATTAGTGTTTGTGTATATGCGTGTGTGTATGCCCGTCTATACATCTAGATGCGTATGTATGACACTGAGATGCATGCTAGTGTGCGTGTTTGTGTCTGTCCCTGTGTACTTCTAGAAATGAAGCGGCCCCTTCATGTGATAACCACTTGATATCTATATGAGATAGATACATATTCGAATATTCTATTAAAGTTCTTCTTTACCTTACAAGCGTTTAATGAGTGAAGAATTTAATAATAATAATAATTTTCCTCTCCACAATTGATCAGTTTACTATGTTAGAGAATATATTTTCTGTGGTCAGTTGGACTTACCATATTCCAGAACAATAATCCATCTTGTCTGGTGGAATATCCAAATGAGTGATGTTACTTGAGGTGACATGACTTACAGAAAGATCACCATTCCTTACATTAGCCAGTGTATAGCCACGTCGAGGGGATGTTCTTCGACCAGTTTGTTATTTGAAATATTATGTCAGAGTTTACTTGTAGAGAGAAGTGTATCCAAGTCAAGTTGTCCTGAAAACCCTTGTACTGAGATACCGAACATTCGAGGATGATATCTAGTAGGTAATTCAAACTCTATGTATGAGTGTATATGTATGTATGTTTAATTCCAGTAGAAAAAATGTCCAAAGATTACATATATATCAATCTATCTATTTCCCTCTCTCTTTTTCTTCATATATATATATATATATATATATATATATATATATATATATATATATATATATATATATATATATATATATATATATATATAAATGAAGGAGAGTGGAAAGGAATTAGAGAAAGCAAAAGCCAAATCAAAATTCAATTCAAAAGTTCAAAGCAAGGTATATTCCGCAAAAAGGCAATTTATTCAAGTTAAATTTTCCTTAAGCCAGGCTTTTCAAAGATCAAAATCTTATCATCAGAGGAAGTCGCTGGGATAGATAAGTTGGCAATGGCCAAGATTTAAAATTTGAAAAAATGAAATAAAATAAAAGTTGTAGGGAAGGAAACGTAGGGCAAAACTGTGCCAGGGTGCAAGCAAATGTCCGATTGCCAAAAAGTCCGGTGTCGAAGAGTCCAGCGGAGAGGATACGATGTAGATAGGTAGGTCGTTAGAGGCACGAGAAGTAATGAGAGAAGTTTCAAAGTTAAATTCCAAGAAGCCACAACTTCAGGTATATATATATATATATATATATATATATATATATATATATATATATATATATATATATATATGTGTGTGTGTGTGTGTGTGTGTGTGTGTATATATATACACATATAAATGAAGGAAGAGATATAATGATGTGCGGATAACAAATCTATTTTATCTTCGATTGTTCAATGTAAGGTGTACTTGATAAAACATGTTCATGTTTCTTTCCTTAAGCCAGACTTTTCAAAAATGAAAATATTATCATCAGAGCAATTACATAGATGGATAAATTGGCAGGGGAATAGCCAACATTCAAAATTTGAAAAATTTAAGAAACAATATGAAGTAATGGAGAGCAAGAGTGTGTGTATAAACAGGTTATCAAAACATAGAGTATGTCCAGGTGGTGAATGTCCATTGACTTATTGTCCGGTGATGAAAGAATTTAAAGATGGAAAAGAGATTTCGTAGAGACTGCGTTAAAATACTTAAAATGTAGTAAATCCAATGAAATGATGTTCAGTTCAACCGTAGATTAAAAAAAACACTTATTAGGATGTAATTTATAGAATTAGGGCTATTTTAAAATACTTTCGTGGACCGCTAATGAAAGTAGTTTTTTTTTAAGAGTTGGGTTGAAAATGTTGTATATATTTCAAGCAGGCCGTTTGATTGTTTTATTTAAAAAAGCGAAAATCACGCTAAATACAGATTTACCCGAGACTTTCTCTTTACATGTTTCCTCATCAACATCCACATCCGACGTATGTTTTGTAGTCCACGTGAACAAACTACCCGTCCTGGTTTTAACACCAGTAGAATTGAAAAGAACAGAGATTAGTCTAGCTTTGAAAATTACATTTTACTTATCTTAAATTAGCCATCTCGACAGAAATTTAAATAAATAATTTTAATTTTATATTTCAGTAATTTGGTGAAAAACAACAACAGATTATTGTCATAGTGTTATTTAATATATTACAATGTTCAGGAAAATTTACAGTGCATGAAACAACGAAGATGTTATTTTATATATCTTCGATATTCAAAAAGATTTCACTTTGTGGTAGAAATGAACATAAATTCACCATTAAAACCTGGTTATATAATGAAAGAAAAAATGGTGAGTCTATTGGTAAAATGAAACAATACTATATTTATAATTAATTTAAAGGGGTTACTTTGTATTCTTCATGTTTATTATTAAATACAGAAAAATTAAATGAACAATCAATGATTATTTTTGAAATAATAATCTCTTTTTTTTAATTAGACAGGTTAGAGAAAGGAGATCGACGGCATCATCATCATCATCATCATCATCATCATCATCATCATCATCATCATCATCATCATCATCATCATCATCATCATCATCATCATCATCATCAACAACAACAACAACAAATTTAGTTTTCTAAAATAAAGTATATATATAATTATAAAAAAAGAAACATTTCTTATCCATGGTGTTCAATATATAGATATATAGTGTATGTTGTATTATTCTAGATTTATCAAAATTGTTGGTGCGTGTAAACGTACGCGTGCGCAAACGTAACCAGAATGTATCATTCGAATTTCGAAATAATACTTTTTAATTTTTATTTCTTTTAATTAAATCGCTTTACTTAACTGAACTACAGCTATCAATATGATTATAAAAACAACTATTGCTTATATATAAAAATAAGAGATATAAATTATAAATAAATCATGGATATTTTTAATTTAGTAGAAATATTTTATAAAATCATTATGCAAATGAACCATCCAGATAACTGTGTTTTGTAAGAGGTACGATCAGTATATAAAGATTATTTGACACTATATTTATGTAAAATTAAATTTAACAAGCCTGAAGTGTTTTGAGATAAATATAGTTGGGATAAATCAAAATATAATATCGCATATATATATATATATATATATATATATATATTAACACTACACCATATACAGACTGTTTGGCTGTGTCACAGCTTTTCAGAGCGGCTAGACATGCACGTGCCTCATACCTGGATCGAAACTCAACTATTAAGCTGGTAGTAGGCGCTTCAAACCCATTGCGATATAATCTTACACTTGCTGAATGTAAGCGAAATCTTAACCTAAACTCAATGCAAACCTGAATTGTGTTTCCCCAGTGAGTAATGCCTTATAAGCTAGTAGCAGTTGCGATTCGGTGACACGAGCTCTATCTAAGAAGATTAGTATATAGTTATCCACATACAGACGTTTCCTTGTATAACAGTTCGACTAGACAAGCAAGTTCCGGAATCGAAACTTGATTGTAACGCTTACAGTTGTCGCTTCTCATCCCGGCGCTATCATCTGACACCTGCTTAATATACGCGAAATATCAATGTAATCATTGTCAAGTGCCGGAAGGCTCGAATTGTTTTTACTTAAAGAGCGATTCTTATATATATATATATATATATATATATATATATATATATATATATATATATAGCCTGACGATGAAACACGAGAGCTTCTGTGTAGCTTGATTGCCATATATATTTTCATTGCTTACTACCTAGCTCTACTTACGTATCGAGCACTGTTGAAGTAAATACTGAAAACTGACCCATAAAAAATTGTATCTCCCGATAAGATTTTATGTGGATACATGAAGTACTAATATATATATATATATATCGGGAATTCAAAATATACAGACAAATGCCTTTGGAGACCATGTTTTAAGATATTTTATTAAAAATCATTTGAATGTGTTTTTGTTGGTTTCATTTTTATCGTATAAATTTCGAATGATTAAAAACACTATTCTTCAGAGAAAGAGGGTCACAATCAATTTAAAGGCAATACCTGTTTTTTTTCAGTGATGGAAGCTTTTCTCCTCTCTGTTGTAGGGGCGACGTTCAGACTTTGTCGCAGGGTGGTTAGATGTGCAGCGTTTTTAAATATATTTTGAACTTAAAGCGCGTGGCGACTTATGTAGCAATTAAATGTAAGTTATTTTAAGCATCTTTATATATTAAAGGGAATTAAAAATAGACACACAAATGTCTTTGGAGACCACGTTTAGCGATGTAATATTTTATTTTAAAAAATTAAAATGTAAAAAAATCATTTTCACTCTCTCAAAAAAGCAAAACAAATAAACGTTCAACCCCATTATGCGGCTTGCAGACAGGGATAGTACAGCTTGTCAGTCAATAATGAGAGGAAATACGTAAATCGAGCACGCCTCATCTCTATCATTTAAGAAAAGTTTTCTTTCAAATCAAAGTCACCATAGATGAGTTGACCATTGACAGTACTTCTAAGCAATTCTTATGTAGATGGATACTTGGTCCGAACTTAATACAAAGGATCGGGACTGGGCCATCTTATCAGCTGAAAATACCTGGAAGTGCAGCCTCTATGTTCCAGGCTCCTAACCGCACATCATTTGAATTGACACGGTTGATGACGGCCTCTGTAACTGCTTAATGCAGAGCAGACGTTTTAATCACCTTTTCAATGTGAGTACGGCTCCACACGAAATCGGTGATATTACTCCAGAAAGCACTCTGCCAGAAAAGCAATTCCGAGCAAGACTAGTCTCGAAACCCCGTCGCTTAATTTGCGTTGGAAGTGCTCTAACGCTAGGACTTGAAGATGGGGTAACAGCAGACAACACTGACGTACAAAACGACAACCACAAACTCCTCAGAAAACTTACCATTTATTTGCACTGCTACCATCGGTAGACGATATAGAATGAAGCCAAGATTGCGGAGGTCAAGATTAAAACCGGCGGCTTCCTGAACATATCACAAAAAAACGATGGACGACAATATGAAATGCCTTGGACGTAGGAATAGACACGTGCGGCTTCGGTGTTGTTTTCTAGTCTTTCTAAGATTGTGGTGATCAGATGCAAGTTGTTTTTAATTAATCTCCATTTCGCAGTATAATTCTTCTCCAATTTGATCAAGTTGCCAACAACAACCTGCAAACGATTCGCAAGAATTATTGACAAAATCTTAAACTCTTGTTTAGTAGAGTTATGAGCCAATACTTATTTAAATATCACCCTCCATGCCCGTCTATGTTCTTTAAAAATGTTAAAACATTTTCAATGGATGGATCACTGAGCAAATCCTTGTTTGCACACATTTTTCAGAAGAGGTGAAAACATGGGCGACAGCCTCAAGTTAAATTGATAAGACCCACCATCAAGTTCTGGAGACTTGCTATAGCCTAACTGCTTCAACGCAGTAACGATCTCACACTCTGTAACTATGCCATCAGAGCTTACCGCTAGGGCAAGATGACCGCAGAGTCTCGGCAGTTGTGTGAAGCGTTCCTCCAAATGCTCACGGTACACAGTCGCAAATCTAACGAGTTGAAACGCGAGTATGTGCTTCAAGGTTATTGTCTTTTTCAATCCTGTCAGAACAACGACCACAGAGCAGCATACGCTCAACATCGCTAACGTTCACGGCTTCGTTTGAAAGTTCTTAAACATAGCCGTAACTAACTGACCTTCATCGCGCTCGCTGGCAAATTCGATTGAGGTTTCCTTTAATTAGTACTACATCAATAGAACCTCCCCAGTTATCGCTCGAATAAGTCTATCCTCTAAACGCTTATTCGCCCTATCCTTATTTAGAGCGAGAGGCTGGTTGTATTTCACAGAAAAGCGTCCAACATTCACCTTAGCACTACCAACAACTTGCTCCCACTTGCCCCCCCCCCCTCCGTTAAAAAGAGCTGAAGAATTAATATCAACTTTTCCGGGAAATCACTTATCTCCAGTCAGGAAGTATTCAACTTCCATTATCCGGATAATATCGGCTTAACACTTAAATTCAAACGAACGATAATCAATAGGTTGTGCCAATGTCCTGGCAATCATGCGAAACACACTGTTATAAACGGCAACATCGACTACCTCAAAGTTCTTTCGCATCCATATGAACAACGCCCATCATCGCCGACTGGGTGTGTCTCACTAGCAAGAAGATACCACGACTATGGATATCGCAGTATGCGGAGAGGACATCGAATTCATTAGTCAACACATAACATCCCCATACGAAACGAAGTGGTTCTCCTGACTCGCAACAATATCTAACTCAAGGACCACCAGTTCTCTCAGCATCCGAGCAGCTAGCTAGGCACAAGGCCATGATCACTGTATCAAGTATGTGTCATACATAAGACTGAACTCTCGGGAATGGGAACGCTGAAGGCCTCGCCGAGACTGCCTGTCAACCGTTCGGACATAAACTGTCGGTTTCGCACCAAACCTCCAACGTCCAAAGGAAAGGTTATTTTAAGTGCCCGATCAAAATACGGATAAACATAAACATATACCCTAACTTAACATTTACCTTCTAGCTGCTGCTTCAAACTGGAGTGATCTTCTTCCAGTTGTTTTATGTTCGCGATTTCCGTCTTGGGTGTCTCAAACATTCTCTATGCTACCTTTGTTTGGCTACTTCTGTCTCGTCAGATAAACGTAGTGATCAAGGGGGGCGTTTCTGGAGTTTATGGGATTTTATACTTCCTTGCCATAGACGTTGGGGAAAAGATGCAGCGTTTTACGTGACTTTTTTAAAATAGAAATCTTTCAAAGCAAGGCATGAATCCACTTGATGTAAGGAACTAAATTAATACCAGTTCAATGTAAAAAACTAGCCAACGCTAAGTGTTAGATTGATATATTACGATCCGGAAAAAATAAACTTTCTCGCGTTGTCAGAACATCGCTCATGAAATGTGAGGATTAAAAGACAAAACAAAGGTTCCTTTATTTTGGGGTTTAGTCAGCAATTGCATGTAGAGAATATGCTTTCTAGATCCGATCCCCCGGCAGGAAAAGGGAGCTTCATAGTCCTTTCCTGTGTTATGGAAGGAGTAGGGGATAGCGAAAATGTCATCTAAGTACTAATTGTGTGTTAGTTTTAGACTGTTATAATTTCTTCACCTTTATATTGAATACCAGTGAGTACTTTTTCATACTTGTATAAATATGCAGCCTGTCACGCAAACATTGTGTAAGTAAATGGCCACCGGACAAGCAATTTCAAGTGTTTAATCGAAGGTGAAAAGCAGATAGTAAATGAAGCAACCATCCGGCGACTGAAATGCATTCAGAAAGAACTCCCTAACTTGTTTCTTTGTTTCTTTCGTTAACATTTCCAGTTTGAAACGTTTTCGTTATTTTTTCTTTTTTCGATTTAAAACATTACTGATTGAGACGTTATTTCATATGAATATGAATACTCGTGTGAACACTGGCGAAGCATACTTTTTACGGTATTTCTGACGGAAGGCGTACACTCGTGTGTAATATTAACGTGTAAATGAGAACATTCGACAGTGAAGGGGGTTCTATAAAAGAAAGACACGGAAACAATAGAAAGATTATCTCATTATTTTCTTTGCCCTTCTTTTATGATATCACATTTTTACCTTACTTGGATTCAGTTTCAGTTTGATTAATAATTAATTCCATACATATCACGATCTAAGACCTACACAATTTTTTAAGACAATAGTAAAAAAAACATCCGTGTTCCGAAATTCTTTTAGATGAGGATTTATAATTTGTATTACTCGGACTACTGTTCTAATCTGGGCTGTGATTTGCAGAACGTTTCTGTCGATTTAACCATCCGACCTTCTCCAGGTTCATTTTCACAAACTCGAAAATTATTATGTAAAACTGTAGAACCCTGTATTTAATCCACGGGGTATCTCATTTCGTTTCGGTAGTCATAACCGGGTAAAAGCCTTAAGTTATTTGTAATTGTATTCTTAGTATCGCTCGAACGTTCAAGTAATAGAATAGTATTACTTAGAATTGATTACATTTAGAACTTTTATCTGTTACGTAGAATTCAAGTATGAATTAAAGAGCCATAAAACTATTCTTCCTTGAAATTAAGTCTTTCTACGTATCGGTATATTACTACAAATTACTATATATTAAAACATGGTACTAATTATTATATATATATATATATATATATATATATATATATATATATAAATATATATATATATAGAAAGAGAGATAGATAGAGATAGATAGATACATACATAGATACGTATATATATATAAATATATATATATATAAATATATATATATATATATATAATTTCCTCTCGTTTTTATACTTGTTCAATTTCATTCTACATCCCCAAAAATGTCCCAAAAGTCTGCATTACTTTCCGTTAATATATATATATATATATATATATATATATATATATATATATATATATAGATTTGTATATATATAAATAAATATCTATATATAAATATCTATATATAAATATATATATATATAAATATATATATAACTATATTTATAAAACTATATATATATACACACACATATATATATACATATATATATATATATATATATATATATATATATATATATATATATATATATATATACGAAGTATTGTTTGGATGCAGTGACAATGCGTTCCTTAGGGAACACCGATCGTAAGTGAAAGGTAAACATAATATGACGATATTCAGAAAATATATTTATATATTGTGAAAATATCATACAATATGAGAACAGTAGTCCGAATAGTTCAAAAAATAAAAACAACATCTAAGCCATGTTTTTTTTTGTTTCCAGATTTGACATCGTAAACATTTTATAAATCGTCTAATATAGTTATTTATCCGTGTGAAAAATAGCGATAATGCGAAGTGTTTAGCAACTTGGCCATTTCTAGACTGGACAGAATAGGAAAAGGCATTTAGATCTATTCATACAGATTGATTTTTCTTGAGGTTAGCATTTCACTGCTGGCGAATATTAAACCAATGTCTTATTTGCTTCGTCTGGCATTCAAGAATAGCGAAGCCCTGAAGCCGTATTTTAATTTTATTTTCAGATATAATATTTATGATAAATTGGAACGCGGCATTACCCACAATTGGTGCAATAACATTACACATGCAACAATGTTAATACAGGTGCTCTATATTAAAAGACTTGGAAATGAGAAACTCTGGCTTATTTGAAAAAAATTAAAAGCGCAGCCAAAGTAAATAATCTATATAGTACTTGCAGTATACATGTTCCAGGACGGGTACCAGCAATAAATATTGTATTTCTTTACAAGTTTAATCATTTTTATTTATTCAGAGTGTATGCCAGGTGTTCGGTGGCAAACTTAAAATGGTAAAGTTTACAAAATGATTGAAAAAATGTGCACACATTACTCACTAAAATACATATTATGTAACACATAATTATAAGTTCAAACGTTTAGGATTTTACCAAGCACACACATATTATTTACATCCACGCATGCGCACCGATACTCTTAAAATGTCTTACTTAATATAACTAAAAATTTGATGTAGAGCAATTATATTCTCTATTAATTTTGTTGTATCCTTCTTTTAGATGTTGTTTTAAGAGTTTAGATAAACGTATCAACTAAATTGTATAGTTAACAAAAACGTAATAAACTTGTGTTATTCACCATGTTGCCGAGATTATATATTCAAAAATTCATAATGATCGGTAATCATGTTTAGGTATTTATCCTGTAAAATGAAATATCTTCATAAACACATACCTAGCCTTATATATATATATATATATATATATATATATATATATATATATATATATATATATATATATATATATATATATATATACCTCAAAATATTATAATTTACAAAAATATTAAGTCCTAAGATACTCACCGAATAATTTGGAATATATATTCTAAAATTCATAATCATCGGTTAACTTGTTTAGATATTTATTCTGTAAAACGAAATATATTCATAGAAACATACCTTACTTTATATATATATATATATATATATATATATATATATATATAGATAGATAGATAGATAGATAGATATAGATATATGCACCCATAAATATTATAATGTTCAAAAATATAGAAGTGCTAAGATACTCACCGTATTATTAGGAAAATATATTCTCAAATTAATAATAGTCTGTTCATCAGTTTAAGAGATTCTTTAAATTATATATGTATTATATATATGTATATATATATATATACATATATATATATATATATATATGTATATATATATATATATATATATATATATATATATATTTACAATAGTTATTGAATATGACAGACAACTGATATCGTGATATCCTTGTGTAGACTATTTGAATTTGCCGAATCAGGGTCTTTGTTTCGGTCGGGAATTGACCGAGGAATTCGCCATAACTGTAGATTCCTTAAGTAATTCTAGGCGCATCTGTAATCAACTTTCTCGGCCAAGCCCCGACCAACTGAAAAACTCTACTTCGGCAAATGTAATAGATCCATAGAATGATATCTAGACATAAGTTGTCTGTAATATTCAACAATATTTGTATTACAGAGAAAATGCTTATATATATATATATATATATATATATATATATATATATATATATATATATATATATATATATATATATATATATATATACGAATCGGGTAAGAGGGGGTAATATTGGATAAATTTAATGAACTAAATTAATATTCAATAAATGAACTGAATGAGTATTCATAATAAACGAATACAATAATTACATATAATATAATTATCTATTGTTGTCAGTGATAAAGTCACAGTAACAAATTCACAGAAAAAGTCACTGATAATATTATATTACAGTAATTCAAGTAAGTACCTAGTCACTTAGGTAAGAGTTAGAGTGTTTGTTTTTATATAATATTGAGGTTGTCTACCATTTCGTTCATTTTTTAGGAAACTCATAAATCAAGTTAAGAAACATAACTGGGTTTATGCAATTCATTTGTCACACTCGATTAATAAATCTAAAGAATATCTGCGATTTGTCTAGTTGTCAAACTGCAATTTTGTTCAACTACGCCTTTCATTTGGTCACTGTCGAATATCTCTGACCGACCAGGGATAGAAGCGTCTCTCACCGACACATTCTGATTTTAGGAATCCAGCAAACCGTTTCTGGCACATCTGTTTTGTAAAAGCATTCCCTCCATATACATAGACTATCTTTATGCAGGTTTATGTATCTTTTTTTCAATTTAGGTAGTAATGACAACCACATATCGGTAGTGCTCAGCTTTATCTTCCATTTCAAAGCCTGCAATACAAGCAAAAGTGTAAGAACTCTTCGGCTGGAAGCTGTATTACACACTGACGTTTACATACTTTCTACACAAAATAAAGTATGTGAAGAATAGAAATAAGAAAACAATCTTTAGCAGGCCGGAAAGAGTACATTAAAATAACGAACAAACTATTAGTGGAACACTAACCCTAACCCCAACCAATATTGACGTTAAAATGTGAGAATTCCCTAGTTTCACCTTCAATAAAAGATGGACCCGAACACACTGGTAACATTGTATTACCATTTTATTCCTGTTTTCCTTATTCTATAACATTTTGACTTGACTTATTTCTGGGTTCAATTCCATTTCCATTAGTTCTGCATTACATACATATCACATCATGAGATCTACACCTTTATTTTAAACAACACTCGAAAAACAACATCTAAATCAAATTCATTCTTTCCTCTTCCAATTGTCACATGCTAAACGTGTTAGGGTGTTATTCATTCATATGATTTTTTCTGTAACATTAAATGGTGGCGAAAAGGGAAAGTGTTCAGCAACGTGGCCCCTCATTGACCGAACAGCATTGTAAAAGGTTCGTCATGCTCAAACATTTGCATCCATTAAGGCAGAGTGATTTCCCTTGCGGCATGCATTTCACTGCTGAAGGCTATCAAACCAATGCTTTATTTGTTTCGCTTGGAAGCCAATAGTAGCAAAGCCCAAGGCCGTAACCGTTTATTTTCAGATGGGCTTTTCAAATATAATGTTTATAATATATTGGAACCCGACGATTCTCAGAAAAAGGGAAATAATGTAGAATATGAGAGGATGATAATTGCAAGCGCTCTATAATAAACGTGTGGAAATTGTGCAATTGTGACTATCTCGAAGCAGTAAACTATAATTTATAGGGTAGAATAACCGTTCAAGGATGAGTATAAACAATAAATATAGTTTTAAATGTAATGTTGTTTTTATTTTTGTCTGGAGTATGGTACGATGACGATGACAGATAGTAAATGAGTAATGTAAATAAAATAAAACATGATTCTAAAACATACATATTATTTGTACGTTACTTAATATTACTGAAGATTTGATGTAGAGCAATTTTTTCTCTACTAATTATTAAATAGAAGAAAGGGTTTGAGTTTTGTTAATTGCACTCCCTAAATTAAAAAAGTTGAGAAAGTATTGTTCCTATGTTATCCATCATGTCGCTTAGAATATATATCCATAAATAAACCATAGTTACATAATTAGTTCATGAATTTATCCCGTACAAGAAGAATATATGTATATAGAAACATCTACACACGCCTATATGTATATGGATGCACCCCGTAAAGTCAAAAGTGACAAAAAAATAATGTGCCATGTTACTCATCGTGTAGCCTCTAATATATATTAAAAAAAATGAATAATGGTCCGTTTATTGGTTTTGTAGATTGTCCTGTTTATAGAAATTCTCTCTCTCTCTCTGTATATATATATATATATATATATATATATATATATATATATATATATATATATATATACTAATTATTTATTACCTACATACATCAATGTGTCATGCTTACGCAATCTTCAGTGTATGGGGGTTAATTTCCGATGGTCGGCGGACGCGAACTCCGATCACAAATCGCCACTGATTCGAAGTCAAGATTCTTACCCGTCGGCCATCGGCAATTACCGTGTAAACTAAAAAGAATTTAACTTTGTAAATACCAAGTCAGTGGGTATTTACAACGAGCAATGAATAGTGATGAACAACAACAAATCATGTTGGATCTCGCAATGAATCTAGTGGTACTGCTTGTTATTAAACGATCTTACAGTGGCCGGCCTTAGTAAATGGGACGATAATTATATTTATAAATAGGTATCAATTATTTTATATCTACAGACATCGATATTTCATACTACGCAATCTTCAGTGTAGGAAGGGAATTCCCGACGGTCGGTGGATTCAAACTCCGATAACGATTCGCCACTGATTAGCAGTCAAAGAGTCTTACACTGATCTCTCTCAATCTCTCTTTCTCTCCCTCTCTCTGTTTGTCCCTCTCTTTCTCTCTCAATATATATATATATATATATATATATATATATATATATATATATATATATATATATATATATATATATATATAGGAAACAAAAAAGGAAAACCCAAGCGATATTTTTTTTATATATTCATTAACGTTTCGTCTTCATTGTAAGACTTCCACAGGATTATAATTTTAAGAAAAATGGCATGCAAGTAAATCGAAATATTTAGTTGGCACGATGGGTTGATCAACCCATCATGCCAACCCAATATTTCGATGGAGTTACATTAAATATAAGATAGAATATAAAAATATAAAGTATGAATGGTTGAGTAAAGGCAAAAGGTTTACCTTGCCTGGATTATAAATATATATATATATATATATATATATATATTCCCCAATTCACAGTAGCCCCTTACGCCACAGTGGCAATATACACACACATATATATATGTGTGTGTGTGTAAGTAAACTTCGCGTATAACAAAATCGTAGGTTAAATTTCAGAGGAAACATTTTTTTTTAATAAAGGAAACGGGCGGGTGGGAAAAAAAGAAAATAACTAAATGTTTCCTAAAGGCTATATCGTCTGACCCTCTAAGAGAGAAACGTCAGAATGATAAATTAAAAACTAAGAAAATCGAATGAGATATGAGCGGAAACATTGTTTCAGTTGGAGAAAACGATGGAGAAAAAAAAGTAAATCTCTAAACGTTATCGTTGCATTAAAGATCACCAACTGGTGCTTCAAAATCTTTTGTCTACACAGGCTAAGTCGAGAATTTTTCATAACTTACGCCTCAATAATATTGAGATGATAGTTCGACCTGTGACTGTGTAAAACAGAAAACCACCAATCGGAATAGTTGTTAGAACAAGTATTTGTACCAACGAGGTAATTACCGATGGCTGATTCCTTTGCCTGAAAAAAATCTTGTTGGTACTCTCACTTATCGATCACTTATGATTTGTTCACCAACACGACTCGATGCGGAACTTGGTGAAATTACTAATATTTTTCTTGCTAATGGATATCCCATCAACATCATAAAAAGCACCATTGCACGCAAAGTTGCTATATTTAATGGTGGTAAATTAATTAGCCCGTCACGTTGCCCTATTTATTTGAAACTCCCATTGTTAAGTTCTGACGGCCTTTACATTGTCAAAAGGATTTCCTCTTCTACTCAACGTTGTTTTCCAGCAACCATGCTGAGAGTAGTTTACACGACTCGAACTTTTTTCTTTTCTTTTCGTAAGAATGTTTTGCCAGCCATTCAAAGAATTATGTTGTTTATAAATTCATGTATTAGTGTGGAGCTGACTACGTTAGCAAGACATCCCAAAGATTAGAATTTAGAATATCCCAACATATACCACGTGATATTCGCTTACACAAGATTTCGAGATCATCCGGGAACTTTCAGGCACAGGAATCAGCCATCGGTAATCACCTCATTAGTACAAATAGTTGTTCTGACATCTATTCCAATGGGTGGTTTTCTGTTTTACACAGTACCAGGTCGAACTACCATCTCAATATATATATATATATGTGTGTAATTATAAATATTTGTTTTTGTTTTTATCTACATACGTATGCGTTTGCTCCATCTGGGAATTGTCAGTGTAGAAACAATTATTAAGACTGGTCGCCTGACTTCATCCCGCACTCCTAATCATGTTTAAAACTCAAATTTCGACGTCTTAGCCCGAACTGCTGATATTAACAACCCGGTAAATAAGCGCTAGTCAAAGTGGTCAACTACTGAAAAGAACATGCATTGAAGCCACGATGAGAGCGGTGTTAATGCTACTGACTAAATAGCAACTATATATATATATATATATATATATATATATATATATATATATAAATTATTTGGAATATATCTGACAAAGCGTTGACAAAAATATGGGCAAAGTGATAATTGCAATTATACAAATATACTTAACATTTGATAAATTTAAAAGACTCATCGTCATATAAATACACCAACACATGTTTATATTTTATATAAAAATAGTGGCGGATTAATTTGTAGGATTTTGAACTAATTAAATAGTCGGGTACTTTTCAACATGAACAGATAGCATGCAAACTTTTAATTAGATAGCGAACAACAAAAATACATTGTTGACTCTGATTGTTCAATTTATAGCGTATATAATACATCTTTAAAATGGTTATCTATTTGTTATATAAGGACAATCATATTTTTCAAAACAAACCTGTCTCTACTATTATTCTTTATATTATGTCCTCAATTATTTTATAGATATTGTAGTTGGATTAAACATTGACATTACATGTTCTAAAGATAAAATTATTATAAATTACGATGATGTTAGATTATAGATTCATTTCTTAGAACATATTATATAATCAATACATCGACGATTCTAAGGCGTCTTTTCCATTGGTTACTACAGTGAGTTGGAAGGGGCAGCTTCACTCATTTTTCTCACTTCATGATAGTGAGTGTTCAGCCAGTATTGCACGTGTAGATTATTTCAGTCCTTTGCGTGAATCGACCGATTAGACGCCGATCTCCGGACTAATTAGCAAACACATCTGTCGTACTATTAAATGTCACAGTGAAAGTTATACTTGTTTTTTTGTACAAATTTGGTTTGACAAATTGTTTTGCAAAAGATTTTTCTATTAAATTTATTTGGAAAGAATTCCAGTTGTCGCTTGCTTCTTGTTTACTAGAACAGCTACACCGGTATTAATACTATTAGCTCGTCGACTTTAGATGAATTACCTCCCTTAGACTATGCGAATGACTAATGAAGAGTAAAGTTCATGCCAACAAAGTAAGTGAGGGCATAGTGTATGACATTGATATTATTTGTTTGCTTTTACTTACAACTAGAAGTGTAATGTGTTATTAATGATTTGTGTTTATATCTAGTGCAACCACTAGATAATTTACTCATTCTACGTTTTCGTCCAGTAAATGTATGGGGACTTTCAGTAAGAACTCTTTTAATTTCCAAGGAAGAAAAGCCATGTGTAAACAATAAAAGGCATAAAAAATGCTTTATAGAAAGTTAAACTTAAAACTACTTTTGAAGTACTGACTTTTGAATACAGTACATAATATAGCAGGAATGAAACACGAATGTATCAGATGAAACATTAATTTAAATGGCGAGCGTTTGTGAAGAACGCGTTACTGAAGTAGGTGTCCGACTCTGTGTGGCTAGGAGTTTATAGTATTAATATTTAGCTCAGTTGTAGAAGAGAAAGAAAATGGATTGTTTGTTAAAGACGAAACTCGAGAAACCGGCCAATATCTTGCAGATTGGTTAAGTTTAAATTAATTCTGATTCTTATAATACTCTCTGATCTATAATGTTATTAACTTTAAAGAGTATTTCTTTGAATTTATTAATTCATCAGAACGTATCAAGTTTAGAATAATGGTCAATGAAGTAGTTCGATTTTCAGTAAAAATGATAAATAATACTATGAGATAATTACGAATTGAATTAATAACATTATATTACCTTTGAAGACCATGTTATAGTCCACGGGAAAGCAATCTTGTAGTAACGTGTTTCAGAGATCGGAAGTTCTTGGAAGTTCTTCATTGTATTGAAATTCTGTTTGAAGTTAGACGGATGGAGCAAGAAAAGAACGTTATTTGCAGTTGTGATAGAAAGGCGGGTTGTTAATGTACACGTCTTACAGGTAAAGACCAGATATTGAACAGTTTATATCATATGGTAAGGAATTGAATGTTTGCAAAATACATCAATTAATTCGAATATTCTATCGTACTGTGAGCCGTTTTTGAAGAGAGTTTTGCACAAACTTTGCTGCAATATTTTGGCATTGATAACTATGTACTATAAACGAATATATCATGAGGCTGTCCGGGTTATACTTTATGTAAAAGTATGGATTGTGGAAAATACTGAGACGTATACGTATTCTTAGCCAAACGCTTATCTTTATTTACATCTTTTATGTACTAACGCTTCTCATATATACATACTAAACTCATTTATCCAACATATAGTTATTTTCAAAGTCAGACACAAATATGAATCAATTTGACATATTGGTACTTTATTCGAACTATTCTATGGTTTCGATTTTTCCTCCCACTATATTCTTTGCGCGAATATATTGATTTTGCTTGAGATTCTTTTATGAAAATACTATATATATATACATATATATATATATATATATATATATATAAAGTAATCCAACAAAAGATATAAGAGTCAACTGATATCTTATGATTAGTGAAACATCCGGATAAAAACTGAAGCTCAACATACTGGATAGATCATTAATATCATAATACAAAATGAAACAATAAAATAAGGTGCCATTCAAATGTTATTATAATTCAAAGTTCAAGCAAAATATCTAAACGTCCTTAACTCATGAGTTTTCAAAGATAATTCTTCTCCTCAGAGGACCATTACCGCAGTGATATTACTGCAGGTAATAAAATTACACTTTGTAAATACATAAAAATATATACACAAATACATAAAATTATATAACATCAAATATATCAACCAAAAAAACATACTTTTTTGTTAAATCTATATAATGCATCCAAGTCAAGCAATTCAAAAACATATTGAGGAAAGGTATCCAAGAGGTTGACTGAAGATTGATCCAGGTAATGAGTTACAGTCCAAAAAACGAAAAATTGAAAACTTTGAAAAAATTGAAGAATATATCCAGTCGTGAGATGCGTCCACAATCGAAGCAGTGCATATATATATATATATATATATATATATATATATATATATATATATATATATATATATATTTAAATAAAATCATCCGACTTCATTGTGATAACGAGTCACCGTTTATCCAGGCCCAAAGACTACTCGAGGATAATAGTTACTGAGATAGCACCGTTAGAATTACTAGCGATAGTCTAAACTCTGTAGAGTTTTATTATTTAAGAAGACGGATCAACAAGAATCTGTTAACTCGAAAATTACTATGTTAGTTAGCTTGACAGCAGCCTCGCGGTATTCTGTTCGATAAACATATAGTTTTGGAAATAAACTTTGATTATGGAAGTACCATCAAGTTTTCTTCATACAGAAGAAGAAAGGGAAACACTAGCCATTTCTTTTCCGTATAAAAGAGTATGAAGGTAAGAGAAAACCACATTCCCCTACTAGATAGGAGATACCACAGTTTTTAATTCGTTTTATATTATTTTTATGAGTATAAGTAGTCAACCGAAATGTCACATCATTGTCATGATGTTGAAGTGTAGTTTATGATTATGACGGGAAAGGATATTTGTATGTAGAGTATTTTAATAGATGGTTTATGATGAGGATATATCGGTGTCGGTGTCGTTTATGATGATACTATTACGAAGTTGATGATGCTGATGATGCAGGTCGTTTATGTTTATGCCGCTCTTGTGAAGAATGGCAAATGTGTGGAACCCATGTGCATATCGCTAATTGACCCGTGTATTCTTCGGTGCCGGTGGTGGCCGACAGGATTCTGCTATAAACAATCCCAAGGATAATAGGGTGTTTCGTAATTGGTTTACAATGTGGAGTCTGTAGTATAAAAATATAGAGTGTGACTCGAACAGAGCGATAGCAAGTTAGATAGATTGATAAATATATATATATATATATATATATATTCCACGGGGAGGTGTATGTTTATGATCTATTTATTATTATATGATGATTATTATTATTATTATTATTATTATTATTATTATTATTATTATTATTATTATTATTATTATTAATATCATTATTACTATTATTCTTGTTGATGTTACTCACTTGGAGTGATCACACAGGTTATCATCAGAGATTACTCACTGAAGACAACCGGTGGTGTTTTTTGGAGTGTGGATGACTACAAGCACCACCTATTTCCAGTACTCTCTACCTCTTTCGCTAATCTTTGCAAATGGCATTTCATTATAGTAACAGCCGCTTACCATTTATTTCTCGCAAACAACGACCATTGGGATTCACTCGGATTTAAATGGCAATACGTGTCTACAAGGTACTAGTACTCTTCGCACGCATCCAGTGAAGGTTTGGTTAGTGCTATCACTCCTCTGGCTTTCTATCCTCCTTGATCTTTCACGACTATTTTGTTTGATATCAGACGAGACTTATGCATGGGAAAACAGTTCAAAATATTTCTTGCTTTTCCAGTAGTCCTAGCTACATGCGACGGTCTTTCCACCTTTTGATTTTTGTTCTATTAAAGTTTCTATGTAGCTATTATTATTATTATTATTATTATTATTATTATTATTATTATTATTATTATTATTATTATTATTATTATTATTAATATTATTATAAGAGTTCTCACACAGGTCATCAGTGATTGCTCACCAAAAACCGGTGGTATTCCCTGGAGTCTGAGTGACAACAAGTCTCCTTAGATTTCAAGTATTATCCACCTCTTTACGATAGCCACCGCAAATAAACTTACAGTATCACAACAGCCGTTTACCATTGATTTCTAGCTGGTAGGGATCATTGTATTCTCTGAGATTTCGGTGGCAATAAGCCTCCCCATGGCCCCAGCAGTCTCTGCACTTCCAGTGGAGGTTTGGCTTGTGCTGTCCCTCCTCGGTCTTCTCATATTCCTTACCCCTATGCAAATATTTTGTGTGGTGTCAGCCTAGGCTGGTAGTATTTTTTTTTGGGGGGGGGGGGGTATTTTATTTATTTATTTATTTATTTTATTTTTGGGGGGAGCTGATTATTTTTTATTTATTTATTTATGTTTTGGGGGAAAGCTGATGGTGTTTCTTGCAATGTCTGTTCATTGGTTTATTTTTGTGTCGTGTCAGTTTAGGCCGGTGTAATTTATTCGGCGGGTGAGCTTATGAAGCGATGTTTCTTGGATTTTCTGTTTCTTTGTTTGCGATGTGTTATTTCTGTGGATTTGTTTTCTTCCTGTAGTAGATTCCGTGTGACTCTTCGTAGTTTATGCGGGTTAGTTTCCGCATTCAATGATTTTTCTGAAGATTGTAGCTGTTTTGATCATTGCTGCCCTTTGTATAGTTCCAATGATCCCTTTGATTCCAATTTCTCCCAATTATTTTTTTTTGGGGGGGGGGGTGTTCCTAGTGCTCCTATGATGGATGGTATTATACTGACTTCCTTCATGCTCCATATTCATTTCAGTTCTCTATCTAGTTCCGTGCATTTTCTTCGTTTTTCCGTTTCTTTGATTTTCACTCTGTGGTCTGCTGGTACGGCGAAGTCTACGATTCTGCATAATTTTTCCCCCTGATTGAATATTATAACATCCGGTCTCCTTGCTTTTATGACTTTGTCTATTTGTATATCCATATCACAGAAGATTTTGTTTTCCAGTACTGTTTCTGGTTTATGTTTGTACCATTTGTCTGCGTATTCGAAATTCAATTGTTTGCACAGTTCCCAGTGTACTGCTTTCCCCTCACAGTCATGTTTGTTCTTGTATTCTTTTTGGGTTAGTTTGCTACATTCACTTATTATATGATTTACTGTTTCGCCTTTTTGCCCACACAATCTGCATTTACTGTTTTCCTGGGTTTTATCTATTTTAGATTTAATGTAGTTTGTCCTAATTGCATTGTTCTGTGCAGCCATCAGAAAAGATTCCGTATCTCTGTTCAAGTGTCCTTTTCTTAGCCATGCCCAGCTATATTCGATTGTTTCTTCTCTTGTCAGTCTTCTGAAGAGTACATGTAGCTTTTTTTTCTATCCACTTTTCTTGTCTTGACGTTTTGTTTCTGGTTTCGGTGATTTCCGAGTTGTTCGTTGGAACGGTGCCTCTTGTTGCAGTGATAAGGATTTCCATGTGTTGAGTTATGTATTTTTCCAGCCCTTTTTTTGAGTCTTCCACACCATCTTCTATACTTATCAGTCCTCTTCCCCATTCGTTTCTGTTCATGTAGAGTCTGTCCGTGTCGTCTTTTGGATGTAGTGCATTGTGCATGGTCATTACTTTTCTAGTCCTCTGATCCAGGTGCATGAGTTCCTCTTTGGTCCAGCCTATGAATGGTCCATGGTATATTATTAGTGCTACTGTTCAGGTGTTTATATCTGTTACTAGATATTGCTATATAATTTCGTTTCTAGGAGTTTTCTTGTTCTTCCTAAATATTCTTTTCCAATCTTCACTTTCATTTCTGTAGATTTGATGGTGTCTACTTCCAGAACTCCGAGTTATTTGTAGCTATCCTGTTCGCCTGGCGCCCTTATTTCCTCTTGGTTTGGGAGTTCCATGCCCTCTGTTGTCTCCAGTTTTCCTTTTTAATTTCTAGTAGTGCACATGTTTCCATTCCGAATTCTATTTGGATGTCCTGGCTTAAGCTTCTGGTCATATTTGTCAGCTTTTCCAGTTCGTTTTTGCTTTTTGCAAATAGTTTATGGTCATCCATGTACATCATCTGGTTTACTCTTAGTTCTGTGTCTGTAAACTTATTTCCGGCATCACATTTTCTGAATATGTAGTTAATTATATATCTATTATAAACAGTAGTGGTGATAGGGAGTCTCCTTGGAAGATGCCTCTCTGTATCTTTGTCTCAGTCAGGTTTTTTTTCCTCCGGCTGTCAGTTCCGGTCTCCATGTTTCCATTGCTTTCATAATAAGATTAATCATCGTTTCGGGTATTTACTATATTTTCAAGCATTCACTTATCCATGCTTGAGGGTTTCTGTCGTAAGCTTTTATGTTGTATATATGCCATGGACATGTTATGTTTACTGCTTTTTTCATCTTTCAGGATATTTTGATCGATGTATAGGAGGTCATCCGTCCCTCTTTTCCCTTTACGTCTCCATTTTTGTTCTTCGAGGAGTATTCCACGTTTATTTAGGGACTGGTAGATTTGTTCTCTCAGTTGTGCCGTCAAGATTTTCTACATTGTTGGTAAACAGGTTATTGGTCTGTAGATGCGAGGAGTCGTTCCTTTTTTTGGCATCTTTTTGTATAAGCGGTGTCCTTCCTTTGGTCATCCACACTTGTGTGTCTGACTTGTGGACACATCCTCTCAGTTTCTTCGCCAGTTTTTCATGTAGGGTCGTGACTTTTTAAAACCAATATGCATGTATTCCATCATGGCCTGGTTCTTTCCATTTTGCCATTTCTCTTAGGGTGTCCCTAATGGTTTCTTTAGTAATCTCTGTTTCTTTTCCTTCTATTTCCCGTAGTTCATTTTAACCACTTGGCTTTGTTGTTTTATGTTTTAAGATTTTCCCATATCTTCCTTCAGAAGTGTTTTGTCTCTATCGGGCCAGGTTGTACTGATGTTATTCGTTCTCTGTTTACGTTTTTGTAAAACTGGCTTTCATTGTCTTCAAAGGTCCTGTTCTGTTTTTGCTGTTCTGATTTGTATCTATATCGTCTCAGTCTTCCCTCTATTGCTGCTATCTTTTGTTTTAATTCTTCATGTTTCTTATTCAGTTTTTCCTTGTGAACTGGATTTCTGGTCTTCCATCCTTTCCTCTTTTCTTTCATCCTGTTTACGGTGTAAGCTTCTTTCCTGAGTATTCTTATCTGAGTTTCCAGTCCTATTTCCCATCTAGGTTTTGTCGGTCCATTTTTGGGGGCAGGTTTCTTTTCTTTTCTTAGTTTCATACTTATTGATTTTCCCCCTAGATATATAAAGTTGCTTAGGTCTGTGATAGTGTCTGTTGGGATATACGCGAGTACCTTGTTTACCGTCTCTGTTTCAACTTTTGACTTCTTCCAATCTCTGTTCCTTAGAGATGGGAGACTTGTTTTGTTCTCAGACATGTATCGTTTGATATTTTCCACTTCTCTTTCTTCTTACTCGGTGAGTTCTACTTCGGTGAGTTCTATGATTCGTAGATTTCGACCTCTTCCGTTACTGGGCTTATGTTTTGTCTGTCTTCTTCCTGTTTTCATCTGATAAATGTACGCCGGATTATAAAACACATACAAGTATTTATATTTTAGACAATCATTTTTTTAAATTTCCATAAGTAAAAATGATTTTTCTGTCAGACTTTGTGCAATAAATCATATCTGACTAGTTGTAAATAGTGAACCAAGGAGTTAAATGTTATCTTTTTTTCTTTTGTTTCAACAGGAGAAACAAAAATATATTTAACACATTGCTGTGGCTACGTATCTTTGTTTGGGGGCTTTAAAACCGCGGGAAGGGGGTTATTATCATTATTATCATCATCCTCATCATCATAATCCTCATAATCTGAACTAGGAGTTATAACACAGGTCATCATAAGTAATTGCTCACTGATAATCAAAAGTGGTGTTCCTTGAAGTCTGAGTTACAACAAGTCTCTCGAGGACTCTTCACTTTTCAATAACTATTGCAAATGTATCTGCGTTATCACAACATACGCTTACAATCGATTTCTCGCTAGCAACAACCTTTGGTCTTTACTAGGATTTGGAATACAATAAGCCTCCCTAAGGTGGCAGTCCTCTGCGCACTCTTCCAGTGAAGGTTTTGTTAGTACTTTCCGTACTAATTTTGTGTGGTATCAGATGATACTTTTTTTTTGTGGAGGTAGCTTATGAATTTGTTTGCATTATCTGTTCCTTGGTTTCATTTGGTGGTGTTCTTTCTGTTATTTCGTGTTCTTCCTATTGTAACTTCCATGTGACCGGTGATCACTCGTAGTTTATATGGGTTGGCTTCCGCATTCAAAGATTTTACTAAATATTTAAGCTGTTTTCCCCATTGCCGTTCGTTTGGCTTCATTTTGATTTAATTTTTCCTAGTCTTTTTTCCAGGTTTTTCTGGACGGTTCCTTGTGCTCCTAGATTATTTGTATCATATTGACTTTCTTAATAATTCATATCCCTTTCAATTCTCTTGCTTCGTTTTTCTGTCTATTTGGTATGGTATTTAACCTGTGGTCTGCTGGTACAACAAAATCTACGATTTGGCAGACTTTTTATTCTTGTCGATTATTATGACATCTGGACTCTTTGCTTGTCTAATTTTATTTGTTTGCACCTTCATATCCCAGAGGATTTTGTGTTTTCGTTTTCAAGTACTGTTTCTGATTTAGTTTTGTTCTAGCTGTCGTGTGTTCTACATCCAGTCGTTTTCATAGTTCATAGGGTACAGCTTTCCCCACACAGCATGTCTGTTCGTGTGTTCGTTGTAGGCTAGTTTTACTATTATTGACTTATTGTATGAGTTACTGTTTCGTCTCTTTGTCCAAACAGTTTTCATTTACCTTATTCATGGGTTTTATCTATTTTAGCTGTAATGTAGTTTGTCCTAATCGCATTATTTTGTGCAGCCGTCAGTAACGATTCCTGTTCCATGTTAAGGTTTTCTTTTCATAGCCATGCCCAGATATTTACGTGTGTCTCCCCTCTGATAATTTTTTATGAAACGTCTACTTCTCCACCTTTCTTTTGTTGTCTTGTTGTTTCTAATTCTGAGTTGGGACGGTGTCTCTTACTGCGGTAATCTGCTTTTCTGTGTTCTGGCTTGTAAATTTTTCAGCTCGTTTTTGTATATTCCACAGTTTCTTATACTTACCAGCCCTCTTTCCCCTTCATTTCTTTTCACATAGAGTCTGTCCGTATCACTTTTTCGATGTAGTGTGTTCTGCATAGTCATTAATTTTCTAGTCTCCTGCAAAAATTGTTTATCCTGATTCCAACCTATGAATGGTCCAGAGTATTTTATGAACGATACTGCACAAGTCTTTATTCATTTTACTATATTTTGCTGTATAATTTAGTTTCTAAGTGGGTTCGTGTTCTTCTTACATAGTATTGTCCAATATTCTCTTAAATTTCTGTAGATTTGATGGTGTTTGCTATAAGCACTCCCAGATATTTATAGCTATCCTGTTCGCCTATTATTCACATAAATATAACATGATATGTACCTAAAAGGCGTTTTAATCGGTACGCTCGAGTATTTAAATGCCTATCGGCTCCTTAAAAATAACGGAAACAGTATTATTATTATTATTATTATTATTATTATTATTATTATTATTATTATTATTATTATTATAAAGGATAGTTTATAATAACGACGACGACGATAAGTATATGTAGTCAATGATGATATAAAATAAGTTGATAACGATGATGATGAGGAGGAGGAGGATGATGATAATGTATGGAAAGTATCGTTGATGACGATGATGATGATGAGGAGGAGGAGGATGATAATGATATGTAAAGGATCGTTGATGACGCAGATGATGAAATTAAAAAGGTGATGATGATGATGATGATGATGATGATGATGATGATGAGATTTTTTTATTTACTATACGTTTGTGGTTCAGTTTAGATCATTTTTAAATTGAATTTTCAAAATTAACTTCATTTATTACAGTATCGTAAACCATAAATAACCTCTATTAAACAGTTTCAACGCTTTCAAATTATTTTTAAATTTCAAAGTATCAAGAAATAATGCATGTTTTTTAAAACTATTTATGAACAATATAAAATGATGAATTGTTAACAAATTAAAAGAATTGAGTAAATTTCGAAATAAACATTTTGAGTATAGGATATATAAAACGTTCATTGTAGTACTTTGCATTATTGTATTTTAGGTTTAAATACATCATTTATTAATGTAAGTAAACATCTAATAATATGTAAATTACATAGAATCGTTATTTATTATTAAAAGTCGACTATTGTGATGATATTGGGGTGTAGTTTATGATGATGGTTATGCCATGAATAATAGAAAAAATTGCCTAGACAATTGTCTACGTGTGCAGATTATAAGATAGTGCTAGTATTCTTACATTAGTTTTGAAGTCTAGACCAGAGCGATAGGGACCAGCAATCACGATAGTGATAGAAATAACAGGTAGGGGTCTGAGAGAAAGAGAGAGATATTTTGAAACACAGACAGAGATATAAAGAAGGAGAGAGAGAACGAAAGAGAGAAAAGAGTGGGTGTATGTGCGCTTTTGTTTGTGTGTTTGAGAGATATATATTACACCCATATAATGAAGGAGGGAGAGTGAAAAGAGAATATAGACGCTGACAAAGAGAAATAGAAAAATAACAGTGAGAAACAAGATGTAGCGGAAGACAGATAAAGAGAAATGTAGGGAGAAGATTAAAAGGGGATATAGAAAGAGATAAAAAAGATAGAGACATCAACTATCGCAAGGGGGCAGGGAAATGAGAATAAGATGCAGAAAGAGAAGGCGAGAAATGAGAGAGAGAGAGAGGAAGTGAGTAACAGATAAGGAGCGTGTGTGTGAGAGGGAAAGAGATAGAGGAAGAGTAAGAGACACGCAACGAAAAGATTGTGCATATATAAATAGATGTAGAGAGTTATAAGGAGGCAGCGAGAAACGGGAGATGTCGGAGAAAGATAAAGTAAGATATAGATAGAGGGAGAAGGCGAGAAATAGAGAGAAAGGAGGGTAAAGAGAACATGACAGATCAGTAAAGAAACAAGAAAAAGAAAAAGAGACAAAGAAAAGAGACAGCGAGAAAGGAGAGAGATAGATAGATATAGAAGGAGGGGCACATAGAGATAGAGATAGAGAGATATTGAGAAATGAAAAAGAGAGAGAAAGACAAGAAATAGCGCTTTATAAATAGTTATAAAAATACCAAGAGCAAGAAAAGAGAAGTGAGAGCTTTATAGAGAAAAGGGATAGGGATAACAATAATATAAGAGAGAAGTAGACATAGTTAATAGCAAATCGATATACAAAAAAAAGAAAGAAAGTGCTTATATATATATATATATATATATATATATATATATATATATATATATATATTAATCTTCAAAACCAGACACCACTCGCGTCTTCGGAGGCGCAGGTGCCGCTGTTTATTTTTCACGGTGGTGTAATGTTTCACCCCGCGTGTAAATACATTAAACAGCGCGTTGTACTCAATCATTCGATGTCATTCTGACATGGCATCGAAGTGATTTGTCGCATTAAAATGATACACGCGGATGGAAACTAATTCCCGTGGGAAGAGGGACAGGGTGAGATAAAGACACAGAAAAACAGGCATAGAGGCAGAGCGAGAGAGGTAGATATTGTAAGAGAGATAAGGGAAGTTACATAGATAAAGTGGTTCAGAGAAAGTGATGGAAAACCAGAGAGAACATGAGAGAACTACAGAGTGTGTTTGTGAGAGAGTGAAAGTTAGGAAAAACACAGAGAGGTTGATAGGTAGAGGGGTGGCGGAACAGAAACTAAAAAGAAGAAACAAACAATTAGAACAAACATGACCGGAAGTGCTCAAGTGGGTAGATAATTGGGAATGGCAGGAATCTATTGAACTGTTACACATTAAATGGCGGCGTTGTGGCTAAAGAAACGTTTTGATCTGCTCCAATTATTTCTACGAAGGAAAACAAAATGGCGCCTACTTGATCGGTCCGTTTATCGATGGAGCTGCTATTTCAATCTTAACCGTAACGGACTGAAATATGTTATTTCAAAGTTAAGCGTACCAGACTGAAAAATACTATTTCACACTTAGAGATAACAGACTGAAAATGCTGTTTCAAAGTCATGCGTAACAGACTACAAATGCTATTTAAAGTTAAGCGTAACGGCCTAAAAAATAATATTTCAAAGTTAAACATACCCGACTTAAAAAAAAGCTATTTAACACTAAGGCGTAACATACTGAACAATTATATTTTAAATTATGCGTAACAGAATAAAAATTATATTTCAATCTTAACCGTAAAATGTTGAGCGTCACGGAATGAAAAATGCTATTTAACTCTAAATGTTAACACACTATAAAATGCTGTATAACACTTAGGTGTAACAGACTAAACAATGCTATTTACAAATTAAGCTTAATGGACTGAATAATGTTATTTAAAATGTCAGTGTAACAGACTGAAAAATGCTATTTCACACTTAGGCGTTACAGACTGAAACATGCTATTGCAATCTGATATGTAACAGATTAAAAACTGCTATCTCACACTTAGGCGTTACAGATGGTAAAATGTTATTAAGAAATAAGTTTTACCGACTTAAATGTTATTTCAAAGTTAAGCGTAACGGGCTGAAAAATTATATTTCAATCTTAAGCGTAACAGTCAAAAACAGACTACAACTTCTATTTCAAAATTAAGCCTAACATATTGAAAAATACTATTTCAAAGTTAAACGTAACTGACTGAAAAATACTATTTCGATCTCAAGCGTTAAACACTGACGAATACTATTTCAAACTTAGACATAACAGACTGAAAACATACTATTTCACAGTTAAGCGTAACATACTAAAATGCTAATTAAAAGTATAGCGTAACATATTGAAAAATTATATTTCTAAGTGTAGCGTAAAATAAATAAAATGGCATTTCAATGTTACGTGTAACAGAATTAAAATGCTATTTCAAAGAAGCCTAACAGACGAAAATACTATTTAGAAGTAATATAACCAACTGTAAAATGATATTTTGTAACTGATTGAAAAATGCTATTAAAAGGTAGGCGTAACAGACTGCAGAAATGTCTTACTTTTTCAAAATTAAGCGTAACAGACTGAAGATGATATTTCACATTTAGACGTAACTGACTGAACCTCTCTATTTCAAGATTAACAGTCAAAGAGTTTGAAAAACGCAATTCATGTCGTATGAATGGTAACTGCTATTTTACATCCGTGTTTATACACTCAAGTAATATCTGTAACAACATGACATCTATTTTAAACGTAAGCGTATTCGAGCAAAAATGCAATTAGATTCTCTTGCTGAACAGACAGAATTGAATTTCAAAACGGATTGAAACGTGACTGATCCAATAAAAATTTATTTCGAGACTAAGCGACTCAACTATCTATTTCAGACCTTTGATGATCAAGAATGTGATGATTCTTTCTTTTTCGATCTAGAGAACATGATACAATTGAAACAACTACTACACCGCTGAGACCAAGCTCATACCCTTATTTTGCCTCCGTTGGAAGTGGTGCTATCATATCCAGAAAGGTGCTTCCCGAGCACTCTTCCTTGCATTGACAGAGTACACAATCTACGTAATCTTCTGGAGGTGATGTTTTCTCTTTACTACAATATTTTTCTCACATAAGAGACGCTGCTAGTCTTACTCTATGCTATCCCCATTCCCGTGGAAATGTCTCCGACTGAGCTTGTATCTCTGGTTGCTCCCTGTACTAAATTAACATCAAGCACTCGCCCACTTACACCATTGAAAATAACTTTTCTTACCACCTCTGTATACCCGAAACAAAACGGAACAGGGTTTCTTCCAAAGAACTGCCTATATGTAGAGCATAATAACACGCGACTGCTCCCCAGCAGATTACAACGTTGTCGTGTTTAAATCCAATGTCAACAAATACTTGTCAACTCGTCCTGTCATTTAATCAGATGTTGGTCAGTCTATTCATCACGTTCTATATTTTCATAGTATCTTTCATAATCCAATTGCGAATCTCATCATAATGAAGTAGTATACAGTAGTATAAATATGTGCACAGACATAATCTAGTAATATTTAACACTAAACCGAATAAACACTGAAAGACAATTCTATTTTACTCGTATGTTTCACAGATAGAACAAAATACCCATTCAAAATCAGACGTGAGCGACCAGAGAAAATACAATAAAAAAGTGCACAGCGCTTTTTAGGAATAGGCATCTATATATGTGCAGTCGTAATGTGGTCGTAAAATAAGCAGTGCCGACTACGAACAGCCGAATCAAGTTACGATACTTCTACACGATACGAATCGAACTAAATTGACTGTTGTCGAACTAAACATAAAACTAAGCTATGGGGTTTGGATTAAAAAAAAAACAGTTAGGTTGGTAGAAGTATAGAAACATTACAGAATAAACGTAAATACAATATAAACACTAACACTTTCTTTCGTTTAATAACTTTTCGCAAAGGAAAAACGCTAAAAATACAATCAGTTTATTCGGTAAAGTTCAATAACATTCGCCAATCTCATCTGTAAAACTCGGAATTGTACGACGTAAGTACTGACATTTTCTTGAATACCTATTGCTTAATATACCATCTAAATGTTGCTAATAATTTCATACTTGAGCGTACCGAATAAAAACCAAAATGCTAATTAAGGCAAAGCCTATCGTATAGATGTAAGGACAAAATTAAAAAAAAAATCAACATGTGAAAGTGTGTGTGTTCGTGGATTTACTGAACCGGCCGTGATCGTCCAATCGAGATTTTTCTTTAAAATTCAGGTTCCTCAATTTCGCCATTGACCTTAGTGTCGATTATTTAGTCTCGGTATGCGCTACAAAAAAATATTTTTTTTTGTAAACGAAATCACATTTAACATTTAAAACAAGTAACACTGGTTTATTTTGATAAGTTAAACTTATACTATGCTTCTTTATTAAACGATAGAACTATAACACCCCCCCAACCGCTTGTCGACCCAAACTTGACATCCCGACTCTAATATGATATCGATAGAATCTCATGCCAACTGAATAAGCCTACAGTCCGGTTGCCAATTGTGATCAAACGCTAAATCTATTTTTCTCTGTTTTGCTCAGAATATATATAGAAAACACTGCCAATCTCTATGGAGAATACAGCGGGCCTACTTATAAACATCTGAGTTACCAGGTAAATCATTTTATCGTGTGGTCATAAAGTATTTGAAATCTATAGTGGCTCGTTTTCTCAGAGTGTCCCTTGTCTTAAAGATGCGATCCCATTTTTTGAAGAGACTAATGAATTTCCTAAGTATCCCCTTTTCTTTTTCAAATAGTTTTCCATCACAAATCTGCTATTTTCTCAAATGTAGTTATGCATAATTGCTGAACATGCATGATCGTATATGTTAAGAATATTAGCTATGGTCACGATGCTAATAACATACTCTTTTTTTCCTGTATACTTTAATGAGTCAAAATAGATGTCAATATACAGGGTGATTCATAAGTCATTTAGCTATTTATTTTTGAAAGTCTAAAGTTAAAAAATACGGTAATACTAAACAGAAAGTTTATTCAACAAATTCATTCATGGCAGTTTAAAATTTCAGCAAATTCTCAAAGTTTCAACCTTCGTTCTGCATGCATAGCTCTATTCTTTTTTGCAAGGAATTTACGACTCTTTGTAGCATTTACGACTCTTTGATTGATTAATTTTAACAAACTCGGCAGTGATTTTTGATTTGAGGTCGTCATTGCCTTTCAACAAGTGTGGGAGATTCATCAAATTTGGCCATGTGAATAACAATAAAAATTCGCTCTTTAATTGTAAATGACATACTGCCTGAAAAAAAAAGCACATATGATGATTTACAAAAAATTAAATAAATAAAAATAAATATATATATATAGAAACAAATATATAAACGAACAAATAGCAGTAATTCATAGTAGTTATGTGCTTAATATGGTAATCATTTTAAATAGCTAAATGACTTATGAATCACCCTGTATTTCTCAGCGTAGGGATTGCGTTATGTTTTAATAAACATCATTTTACTTCTCATAATTTACCGTGATTGTAATTAACTGTGATTGTAATTAACTGAACAAGTCACACAGTGTGTCCATACACAGTGTGTATATACATAGTGTAAAGACGTATGCGAATTAGGTCGCAAAATATTAGGCCCCTTTACAATAAGTATTATATAGTAGTAAAGAGATTTATTATTTTTAGTTGAGAAAGAAGAATGCCATTAAAGTTAAAGATATATTGGTAGTGCTTGTGATCCAACGGGTTAACCTGTAATCTAGTTCATTGATGACAATAGCACATTTATAAGTTACGTATTCGAATGTTTTTTTCTGTC
>OY744515.1:123255129-123305129 GCA_963556195.1 Sepiola atlantica
ATATATATATATATATATATATATATATTATATATATATATATATATATATATATATATATATATATATATATATGTGTGCATGTGTGTGTATGGGTGATACTATATGGAAATATATTTTCTATGCTTCACATGGATTCTAAACAACTGTATCTCAATATTCAATATCTAAACCTTTTAAAAAGTTATTTCAAATACTAAGATAGGGCAATAAAAATTTAAATGGGGGAGAGGGAGGACATATGAAAGCTCTACCAAGATTGTTCAGTTGGTAGAAAGCAACCATGCACGGTTGAAAATCACCGCCTCCACCACCATCAAGCAACGTAATGGTTTCTTTAACCTATCACCCTTTATAAGCAAGATCATCCTCACAGAACAACGACTCTTGCCTGATCATGGTTAACTTTGTTTTTCATCTCCAACCTTTATAACACTCTCCCATTTACCTTTCCCTTTCTTTTTCTCCTTGAATCTTCTTTTTCTCCTTACTTTTTCCTCACACTTTTAATACTGCAGTCCAAATAAACTTTCTCATGTTCCAAATATTTCAAATATTCCATACCCACTCTTTCAATCACCGCCCTCCTCCACCCCACCCCCCAATCCCTCACTCATTGCTATCATTTTCCAAATATTTAAAATATGTCACACCTTATCACAACAAATCCTCCTTCTCCCCCACTCAACTATTTTCTCCCATACCCCTTCTTAAATTCCCTCATTTTCTCAAAACGCTCTCTAAGACCATAACTTTCGCCCATCCACCAAAATCACAGCCCCCCTTCCTCTCTACCCATCCTCCTTTCCCTGCATACACCCCCCCATACACAAACATTCAAACTTACTTTTTCCCCTTCAATCTTGAACCGCAGCCATCTGGTCAAACACCTCCCTCCCCCCTCTTCCTCACCTCCCTCTCTGCCATCCACTTTACCCCTGCTCATCCCCCACCTCTTTCTCTTACCACCAGCCACAGTAGTCCTGGCTCACCCCATCCTTCCATTTTTTCCCCACTCATTCTTTTCTACATTCATTTCTATTTCTCCAACAAATACGGACGTCCACCCAGCAGTTGGCCACTATTTCATTCTATTTTTCCCAATATGTCTACCCTACATGTATCTGTACTTGCATGACATTTTTTCTCTATTTTATCATCCTGATGAAGTCTTATAAATAAAGACGAAACGTTGATGTACACATAAAAAACATTTATTTTTTGGTTTTCCTTTTTCATTTTCCCATCACGTCGGATTACTTTCATCCTTCTCTTCCCATATATATATATATATATATATATATATATATATATATATATATATATATATATATATATATATATATATATATATATATGAAGATAAATAGAAACAATGTTTCACGAAAAATGCAAAATAAAAATGGAATTGAGGATAAGCGAATCAACAAACTAACACAAATATACGCAAACACATATAAAACCTCTACTAAGATTGTTCAGTTGCTGGAAACCAACCATCTACGGTTAAAGTTCTGATTTTCAACCGTGCATGGTTGCTTTCTACCAATTGAACAATCTTGGTAGAGCTTTCATATGTCTTTGCGTTTATATGTATTTTTTATTTGTTGATTCGCTTATCCTGAATTCCATATATATATATATATATATATATATATATATATATATATATATATATATATATATATATATATATACCCTAAAAGGTCTATCTACAGATCAGACAACTGTTAGCAATGCAGAAACATTCCCATCATTCTCATTTCTAGTGACATCGATACTATTCTAACACTCATATACTGTTTTCAAGTGGTTTCTATTAAGGAGATACAGACTAGAATGCTTTATTTACTATTGGCAATTTATCTATATTATGCAGTAAAACGGATGCGTTTCATTTTCTTGGTATAAAAAAGCAGTAGATAAGTAGTAATGAAGATAAAAATCAATGCAAGGAAAGTGCTAAGATGATTCTAGCAAATACAGGATATGTCAATTAACCTCAGTCTTGAAAAGAACTAGGCTACAGGTAAGATGGAAACAGCCAGCATTTTGTAGAGATACAAGAGTCAAACAAACTGGATTAAAGAAGGATACAATAGATCAGACACTTCTGAAGTACATATGCTATAAAAAGTACCGATGTGTATCTGATTTTTTTATAATACACATGAAAATAATATATATTAAATATTTTCTTTTTGAATAAACTAATATTAATTATGTTTAAACTACACACTCTAGTGGTTCTTGGTGTAAGTGATGATAACTACTGTTTTCCCAAAGATTCGAACCCAGTTTAGGGCATCCTTGATTCTTTAGTCCGGTATTCTTCTCCTTAGCCACCAAAAATTATCACGGGAAACGAAAGAAAATTAAGATCTATATTATGTCAAATAAGCGAACAAATACAAAGATAGTCAAATATGGTTCAACCAAAGGCGTAGGGACATTGCATTACGCTATGGTTTACAGCCTATCATAATTATTGCTAAGAGGTCCATTTTTTAATATATAACTATTAATTCTTTTTTGATGTATAGGGATTGATGAAAATATTACATACACATAACAATTTCAACGGCATTATTTATTTATTAATTTTGTTGAAATAGCTCCAGAAAAAAGCAAGAAGTCACTTGATGTAAACATCCAAAAAATACTTCTTCAAGGTTAACAACTATCCAACAATAAGTGTTAGATGGTAAGAATCCAGAACCAGAAAACAGCTATTATCCCCTTCTATCAGAAACATCGCTCATAGAATGTGAGGAATAAAGGACAAACTAAGGGAAACGAGAGTGACGATGCTGTCGGAAGTAACCCCAAGGTCTACTTTCTAATATCCTTAATACTTAGTATTGCCTTCTGACAGTAATTATAGCTTCCAGGGTTTTTTTTTACCCCACCTAATTAACCGGTATCGTCCGGGCCTTTGGGTCTGGATTTACGCCGGTCTGTTGGGGGTTGTCGGTCCTGTGCAGTTCTAGGATGTGCACCCTCCCAGGCTTTGCTTCTCCTCTTTGGTTAGGAGTAAGTTTATTGATTACTGTCTGAGGCGCCTCTACCGGGGAATGCCGACGGGGCTGCCCAGACAATTTTTAAACATCCAGATTGCTCAAATTCTCGAGTGCTGGTTCTTTCCCTACTTTCCCGACCTTGTGTCACATATTACCTTGTAGAAGGAAGATAAATAGTACAGCTTGATTGTACACGTATTCATACATTTAATGTGTTAATTGTTAACAAATTAAAATTGTATACACTCTTCAGCGAGGACAACAGTTAATCTAGTAGTGATGATGGTAGAAGATATATGTTCTTATTGTTATTATAAATTCGTAATAAAAATTCAATAATACTGAGATCTGAATCGTTCAGATAAACTGCCGTAATTCAAAAGAATACCTCTTGTTCCATCTAGTAACAATTTCAGCTGTGTGAATCCATGTAGATATATATATATATATATATATATATATATATATATATATATATATATATACATATATATACATATACATATACATATAAATATACATATATATACATATATATACATATACATATATATACATATATATATACATATATACATATACATATATATACATATATATATATACATATGTATATACATATACATATATATGCATATATATACATATGCATATATATATATATACATATATATAGAGATATATACATATATATATATACATATATATACATATATATATATATATGCATATACATATATATACATATATATATACATATATACATATATACAGATATATATATATATATATACATATATATATATACATATATATACATATATATATACATATGTATATATATATGTATATATATGTATATATATATATATATATTTATATATATATATATATATATATATATATATATATATATATATACTTCTGCTAACATAGAATGAAGTCGATCAGATAAACTGCTTACACTGTTTTAACTAAGTGCTCAGAAAATGAAATAGAAACAATAGGGCCAACTTATTTTTTAAAAAATGTGTATCCCCTAGATCAGTGGTTTTCAACCTTTGTCGTATAGCGACACTCATGAGCAACTAATATGGCCCGACGACCTCTTTTCATAATTAACGATTTAAGCGTAGCTGTGTAATTGCAGTAGAAAAAAGTGTAATAAAAATAATCTGAAATCGTTTGTTGAAAAAAACCTCTCGAGATAAGACATACGCCTTCATATGCTTCTAATTCAAGTCACCAGTGTCGACTACATACTGGATACATAATGCAAGTATTAGATCTGTTTAAGGTTCATTAAATAAATATCCTTGGACTGGACATTGACTACGTCATTCTATAGTAAATATATATTTCCAAAGTCTCCAACGTACTCCATAGAGAAATTAAACATTTCTCCTGTGAAAGTGAACTTCCTTATACAAAAGGGTCATGTACTCTGCAATGGGGTCGACATACTCAAAGTAAACTTTAATATATCATTAATTCTTATTCTCACATATTCAACCATACATTCTCTTAGACCTAAGTTTAATAAAATACATTAATTCGTCAGTTCCTGCGACGCCCACAAAAAGTTCGTGACCTCCATGGGATTCGCGACCCACAGCTTTAAAACCCTTCCCCAGATTATCACGGATTATTTTTCATGTGTAACAGCTCGAAACAGGATATCTCGGTCAAATACTCTAAACGGATAGTGGCCGAAAGAATGTAAGGGGTGACTAGACCAAGAAGATACCTCTCTTCTACTGCTCCACGGACCTATTTTTTAGGTTTGTACAAAACTTCTTACAGAAGGCTTTTTATTATAGTTATCTTTCCGGAGTTTATATTTGTATAGTGGTAATCCTAGGAGTATCCTGAGTTTAATTGCGAAAGAACACCGTGTGTCAGAAAAAACACTCTGGAATGTTGTCCAGAACGACATCAGGTTCGTGTCTTATTTGTAAATGTTTTTTATGCCAGATAAAGAAAAGCGAAATTACTTTATTAGGGCTGATAAACTGTTAAACTTATTTTAAAAGCAAGTATCAATTTCATTATCACATGACTCCTTACATTTGGCCGCCTATCTTCCAAAATGTCGGTATTTTGGACTACTATGTCCAAAGCATAGTTGAAAATAAAATAAATAAGCACCCGCATAACACTTTATTTACTTTCTTCCCACGAGAAGAATATGTGGCGTTGTCCGGAACACCAAGGATGGCCTCTAAAAATAGCATGGTCAGCCCGTCAGCATTTCTCGATAGGTCGCCTCAGACAATTGGCAATATAGCACCTCCTTCCTAAAGAGGAAAGGCAAGGCCTGAAAGGGTGGACATCCTAGTATTATTGAAGACATATTACCTCAACTGACAGATACATTCAACCGAAATGTTCCTTCTCTGTCGAGAACGTATTCCCGAATGGTATTTAGGTGGTACTATCATAAAATCATTATTGAATCCACTCTCATAACACTAAATAATTCCTAAACGTTTCTACAGTTAAATATATGTCTAACATGAAGAAAGAGTATGCGATCCTAGCATATGCGATTTATAACTTATATAAACACGTTCTCGAATTTGAATGTTACTTTAAGGAAATAAATTGTAGAACAATATATTTAGCCTTATCCTAAAACATTTTGTAGTAAAAATACATTATTATATTTCAAACCAATTGCATCATTTTTAGCGGTATAATCTGCTGACACTAGACTTCATATGCGCGTTTAAACTACAGTTTGAAATACATCTGACGAACGGGATTCTTCCCATAATATCATATTGTATAGAGCTTATATCCAACCGCGTTGATGCAGGTAGGACATACTATTAGTCATTAGAATATAAACAATCAGTATATGTATATGTAGGCAGCAAATCGTTACTTATACAGGTCTGGTTAAATATATATATATATATATATATATATATATATATATATATATATATATAATTTATTTATATACTGTATATTACATATTTCAGCAATGTACCGAGGTTTCATCCAAAAGGGCAGATTTAGACATCTTTAGATCTACCATTTTGTATGAAACCGCGGTACATTGCTGAAATATGTAATATACAGTATCTAAATAAATTATATTAGCTCTCTTATATGATCGAGCACTTTATTTGATTTCTTTTCATATACAGCCTTACACTCTCTCTCTCTCTCTCTCTCTCTCTCTCTATATATATATATATATATATATATACATATTGTATAACTAAAAAGATGAAACTAACTAACCTGTTCCATTGTTATATGCCTCAATTTGCCTCAGCTTGTGCTTATCCGTTACACGTATATATTGTATTCCCTCTTATGAATCACCTTTATATATACACAATAAAAAATGCTTCATGCAAACTACATAAATCTATTTTCATTATTATTTGTTTCTAAGAGTTATCGTCTGTATATATAAATATGTATTTAACTACGTAACGCACGAAATGTGTGTGTATGTAAAAAGAAGGCAAGCACCAGAAAGCTTTCTCCAGCGTGAATTCGTCATGTCTTAATTATTCGAATAATATTCCCACTTATTATCATGAATTTCCTAATCAGGCTTTTTGGCATCAAGTATGATTCAAGTCTCTAATCAAAGCAATTTGACAGATGCTGTTGATGTTTCCATGATAATCAAGAGAAAACCGAAACTATTGAATAAGGAAAATCAAACGCAAAACAACCAAGAGAGAAATATAAAATGAAACATCCTTGGGAAATTCCAGTCGCGTGAGCTGTCTTCATAAAAGTGTCCATCTCATGTAATTCTCCTAATGGACGGTAACTCCATCTGTTAGAGCTTCGTCACCTCTGCGGATGAAGCACGTTTAATTCCACTATTGCCGTTTCACTCATTTTAAGGACATTTGCTTTTCAGTTTGGGGGGAAGGTAGTGGTTATAACAAATAAATTATATCTTCTTATACACGGGCGTCGATGTAATAATAATAATAATAATAATAATAATAATAATAATAATAATAATAATAATAATAATAATAATAATAATAATAATAATAATAATAATTATTATTTTTATTATTATTATTAATATTATTATTGCGTTTTCTATTATTATGATGTTTTCTTTTATTATTGTTTCAACAATTACTTCTACTACTTGCTAGTGCTATAATGTATTTTCGGATTCCATTATAGCATTGGGAATATTTCTTTAATAATAATAATAATAATAATAATAATAATAATAATAATAATGATAATAATAATAATAATAATAATAATAATAATAATAATAATAATAATAATAATAATAATAATAATAATAATAATTATTATTATTATTATTATTATTATTATTATTATTATTATTATTACGTTTTCTTTTATTATTATTTCAACAATCATTTCTACGACTTGCTACTGCTATAATCTATTTCAGGATTTCATTGTAGCATTTGGAATATTTCTTTACTTCTTTCCTTTCATGTTCGTATTCATATGCACCGGTATTTTTATTTACTCACTAAGCGTTACACGCGAATAATTATCAGTGATGTCCCAGTGACAACAGGCCTGCTTCAATGTTTAGCAATCTCTAAATTGATTGAGCACCCCTGCACGTCATTTTGTGTTACTACAAGAGTCACTTATTTTGATGTATCGCTTGTTGGCCTGCTCTAGAATTTGCGTGGAAATAAGCCTCAGCAAGGTTCCAGTACTCTCTGCACCCCTCCAGTGGAGGTCTGGTTGGTGCTCTTTTTATCGCTGTTGCCATCCTCTTTTACACTTTACATCAATTGTCATTAGTACCAACGTGTGCGTGTGTGTGTATTTGTTGGTTGTAGAGATGTCAGATTACTGGATTTCTCGCCGTAGATGATGATGATTATTATTATTATTATTATTATTATTACTATTACTATTACTATTACTATTACTATTACTATCATCATCATCATCATCATCATCATCATCATCATCATCATCATCATCATCATCATCATCATCATCATCATCATCATTATTATTATCATCATCATCATCATCATTTGTAATTACTAAGAGTTCTCATACTAGTCATTAGTGATTGTTCACTGACAACCGTTGGTATTCCCTGGAGTCTGAGTGACAACAATTCTCCCAAGATTCCCAGTATTCCTCACCTATTTTAGATAGCCATAGCAAATAAACTTGCAGTATCGCAACAGCAGTTTACCATTGATTTCTCGCTGGTAAGCATCATTAGTCTTCTCTGGGATTTAGGTGACAATGAGCCTCCCGAAGGTCCCAGCATTCTCTGCACTTTCAGGGAGGGCTGATTTGTGGTATCTCTCCTCAGTCTGTTCATCCTCCTTGACCCTATGCAAATATTTTGTATGGTGTCAGCCTAGGCTGGTACCATTTTTTATATTTTTCATTTTTCTTCTTTTTTTTGGGGGGGGGGCTGATGGTGTTTCTTGCTATTTCTGTTCATTGTTCATTGGTTAATTTCTGTGTCGTGTCAGCTGAGGCCGGTGTAATTTATTGGGGGCGGAGCTCATGAAGTTATGTTTCTTGCATATGCTGTTCCTTGGTTTGTGTTGTGGTGTTCTTTCTCTTGTTTTGTTTCCTTCCTGTTATTATTATTATTATTATTATTATTATTATTATTATTATTATTATTATTATTATTATTATTATTATTATTATTATTATTATTATTATCATTATTATTATTATTATTATCATTATTATTATCATTATTATTATCATTATTATTATTATTATTATTATTATTATTATTATTATTATTATTATTATTATTATTATTATTATTATTACGCACTACGATGTTCAAACAAGGCATTACGAGGGATTGGTCATTGGCAACATTAGGTTAAGTTTACCAATTTTCTGAGTGATCAGAACTCTTCCTATAGTATAAGAACTTCAAATTGTCGTCGCTAACTAATTTGCGTTCTCGCAACGGCCATTAGTTTTTCCTTGAGGAACACATTGTGTTGTATTGTTATTATTATTATTATTAGTAGTAGTATTATTATTATTATTATTATTATTAGTAGTAGTAGTAGTAGTAGTAGTAGTAGTAGTAATTTCTCATAGGATTTAATTATATCATTTCTTTACATTCTTTACATTTGCTACTGTTTTTCTTATTTCCTTTTTAATAAATTATATTATTAAATTATAACGTTATATATACGGTTATCGTTATTATTATTATTATTATTATTATTATTATTATTATTATTATTATTATTATTATTATTATTATTATGTTTGAAATTGTGTTTAGGATTTCATTATAGTTCGTTATTTTAATTTTCATTTTATGACAGCAAACACGTAGCCAAATTCACAGGAAAATCCATACAGGAAGACAAACACAGTAAAACCACATTCGTGTTTGCGTGCTAACACACACATGCAATTACTTTATTGTGTCCATTAACATGCACAAATCTCTCCCTTTGAACCACTGCTGTCGTTCTTTCTCTTCCGCGGATTTCAGATTTGATTAACGCCATCCTCCCTCCATTTTACAGCATTTCTTTTTTTTTCTCCTTTGTTTTAGTCTGAATGTTCCCAGGGTACTTCCTCTTTCGCCGTTTCTCCATTTAATGAATGCTCTTCTCTTCTTTATTTCATAGTCTTTCTTTCATTTTTCTTCGTTATCCCCGCTCTGGAAGCGTTATCGTTATTTCTATTTCGTCGCTGTTCGGTGTCAGTAACGTTGTATTCTCTCCGTTCCAAAGCTTTGCTTTTTTTGTGTGTATTTCCCGATTCATTCTCAATCGGAACGTGCACGGTAAAATTCTCGACTCGCGGGCGGGCCTGGCGGAGTGAGGGAGGGGTGCGATTGTTTTTTCCAATTTTCTGCACGACATCCAAGCTACGTTCGCCAAGAATTTACCTTGTTGATAATCATCTCAATATTTTCACGTCAAGTTATTTTATTTATTACCCGTGGCAAACGCTCTTCGAAAAATAAAGGAGAAACCAAAAAACAAGCAAAAAACGTTTTTTCTTTTTTCATTTGCCTTCGTTAATATGAAAGCATTTCTTTCTTGTCGATTTCGTAAAAGTATTCATTAGTAATTTGGCTTTAGGAATTGCTTACTTGGAGGGAAAACATGTTTCATTTAATTATTTGTAGTTTGATTAGTTTCTGAACGCGTTCCTTAGTGCTTAGTATGATACACGTCAGTGTGTATGCACCTTTCTCTATGTATCCCTCTCTTATATATATATATATATATATATATATATATATATATATATATATATATATATATATATATATATATATATATATATATATATATAAAAATTCAATGAATTAAAACATTACAAGTGTTCCAATAATTAGAATTTCAAGTCCAGTGTGGCGTACCATCGTTTCCAAAACATTTTGGAAATACTTTATTTTATTTTATTTCATGAATTGATAAAGCTAAACAAAACGTCTTATATATATATATATATATATATATATATATATATATATATATATATATATATATGTATGTGTGTGTGTGTGTGTGTGTGTGTGTGTATGTGTGTATATGTGTGTGTGCGTAGTAATCAAGTTGAAGTAAACATCCTCATGATAAAAATCCTATAAGCAAAGTTCCGATAACGTTCGTCGACCACTCTAGACTGTCTGGTGTTTACTACTAACTATATTTAATCAGACATAGAACTTAATTACTCATGTATCACGTGATAAATTTCAAATGACCGTGGGGATAAAGCGAAAGCGCCTGAACTCTTGATTACTATTTTGAACCGGGTTCACGCTTAAATTGTGACTTCCTTCACTAATAAGAGCGGAAACTTGAAACGCCTGTGTATGTAAGTAAAATGATGTTATATTAATTTGTAAATATCATACACCCCCCCACACACATATATATATATCAAATTTTTTCTAGGCAAATTCTAATTTAGTGCTTATTTATCAGTCTTCATCCCTGTGCCCCTGCGTGCGTCTATAAAGCAATATTTAAACATATTTGCATATGTATATAATGAGGGTTTCTGGAGAGAATATATTAACTATACATAGTATCGTAGTTGTTTTCTAAATAATCCCTTATATTTCTATTAACCAAGACTTTCACATGTAGAAATAGTGTATATATGAATTGCACACCACGTGACCGGCGCTTTTCTCTACACAAATTCAGACCATTTAAAAACAATGCCCATATAACTCTGGGAAAGGTCAGATCTCTTCATCTCTCATCTAAATGAGTTCTTATATTTACATACATTCATATTTATACACATTTGTGTACATGTATGCAGAAACTTAGACGATTCAAAACAATTACTAAATTATAGGAACAAATAAGGGGCTTTCTAGTTTTACCTGAAGATACAATGGAACTGTTCCCGAATCTGTAAGTGCGACCGTAAGGGGGCTATGAGAGCATAAGCTTACCCTTAATATTACGAATATCTACGTGACCCCACCTCTAACTGACCTAGAGGTTAAAATAAACTTCAAACTTCAAATATGTGTATCCGGTTAAAATGAAATATAAACAATATACATAAGATAGTAATTAAGAGAGTTTACCAATGTTTTAGCTTCTTTCCACTATATTAGGGGGTGAAACGCGATGAGGTAGGAAGGAAAAAAGAAAGAATGTAATATGGTGTATGAACATAGTGAAACATTACATTATTTTACTTACGTACAACGTCGTTTCGAGCTTATGGCCTTCATCAGCGGAGGGAAGAAACAATTTCAGACGGTCAGAAGGGGCAACCCCTGTGCAAAGGTAACCCTTGAATCAGTAACCGTTCACCTAGTCCCATTACGCCACGAGAGATTGCAACGTAATAACGGGAAAATTAAGTGATAGTTATACTGAAAGCGGCGAGTATAGACACCTAAACATTTAACAGCACTCAATGACAGTCAGAGCATCGCACTGAAGCTTTTAGGTCAATGTTTATGTTTAATCTTTCTATGGAACAGGCTTATAATGATTATATATATATATATATATATATATATATATATATATATATATATATATACATATTCTTTCACTGAGAATAGTGTATATTCAGTAAAGTTCAGAACAAGGCCAATAAAATATAAACAAGCTCGATGAGCCCTGATTACAGAGTACCGATAATTCATGTGTATATTTTGAGAGTTTACCACGATATTTCTTTCAGAGAAAATTCATCACAACGAAAACAAACTTTTGTAAATCACTAAAAAAGAAAGAAAATAGGAATCGGCTTTAATCTTTTGTTTTGTTCTCGGCCTTTCTGTATTGCTTCATGTCTCTCGGCAGAAGTTGATGCTGATCATTCAACGGAATAAGAGCAAGTTTCATGTCTCAATTTGAAGCCTAGGAAGTTATTCAAGCGTTACGCTGTGGACGGTTTGATTTTATTCGGGGGCTTAGCTATACTGATGGTGACCTAATGGTATGTGTCTTCCGCCAGATGTGGGGGATTCCCACTTCTTTGTTCTCGGTTTTTTCTCTTTTTGCCCTTTTCTTCCTGTTTTGATTGAATCTTACTTCATTCTTGTGGGAGCGCATCAGTGCTACCACAAATTACCAAGTTGTTTGAGCTGTCTTTTTAACTTATTTTGCTTATTTTCTTCTTAAGTGATTTATACTAAGTCAATCCCCTGTGGAGTATTGTAAGTTGTTGAGGTAAATATCTTTGTATATCCCCTGATGAACTGCCTCGCAAGAAACTTACTAGGTAGCGAAACACGTAGAGGGAACCATAACTTTACAAAATATATAAATAATAAGATAACATATTTTTTCATTGTGATTAATTCTCTCTGGAAAAATATATTGGTAAATTCCTCAAATACACACACACACACACACACATATATATATATATATATATATATATATATATATATATATATATATATATGCATATATATTATTTTACTTAATGATTGATCCTTTTACTTAACTAAAAATAGAGCTTAATGCATTTAAATTCGAAAGTACATGCGTATATATTCATGTATATGTAAGTATCTAACATTCTTCCAACATTATATATGCATGTATGTGAAAGTAGAGAGTGCTGGTTAATTGCTTACATGTGCGGACTCTGTGTTCGGTGTTACATAATAATGTTCCGCCGGTATTTCTACATTTATGTGACTATATATATATATATATATATATATATATATATATATATATATATATATAAAATACATGATAGCTATTACATTCTACACCAAAAAACCAGTGTTTCAATGCTATCACATCTCTTCACAGACTGAATGAAAATGAAGCTTTAAAAAGAAACTCGCACATGAAAAATGTTTAGAAATGGAGAAGAAAGGAAAGGCAAAATGACATGCGATTCAATGTCGTGTCAGCCAATTATTAATCTGTTAATCCTATGAACTATCATAATGAACGCACCTCCATTCTTTGATATAAGCATCAGTTTTAAATACGCTTGAAAGAACAGAAAAAAGTTACGAAAAAATAAACAAATAAATAACATAAAAAATATATGTGAAGAAAAGCAGAAAATACTTTAAACTAATCGATACTGTGAACTATGAAATGGATTTTATCGAACTATTTAAATTAAAAAAAATAATAACGTTTAAGGTCATCTTTGAATACTTTTTTATCAGAAGATTTAATGGTATATTAAATAATATTAATAAATATTTTGAAATCATAAGAATTTAAACTAATTCATAACTACTAATCTGAGTGACGTACTACCTCGTTAAGAACCAATAACTATATGAGATAGCACTATCATTTTAATAAGTTAAAGTCCCACAAAGAAACCACTGTAGCATTTACTATTATAATTATTGAAACATTATTATTATTATTATTATTATTATTTACTCACTAGGAGTTATCACACTGGTCATCGTCAGTGGTCACCCACTGCCGACAACCTGTGGTATTCCCTGGAGTCCGAGTGACAACAAGTCTCCTCAGGCCTCCAGTATGCTCCACCTCTTTTCGTTCATCACCGCTGATGACCTTGCGGTAATCGCAACAGCCACCTACCAACGATTTCCTGCTGATAAGGGCCATTGGTCCCCTCTGGGGCCCGAGTGGCAACAAGCCTTCCCAAGGTCCCAGAGCTGTCCGCGCTCTTCCAGTGGAGGTCTTGTTTGCGCTTTCCCTCCTCGACCCTCTGTCCATAATTTTGTGGCGTCAGCCTATGCTTGCGCCTCTCTCGTGCGGTTGTATTTTCCCCGGTTCTGCTGTCTTGTGCTTCCATGTGTTTGTTCTCCATTCGTTGCTTATGTGGGTTGGTTTCCGCATTCGAGGACATTTCTCAGGATTGTAGCTGTTTTGATCATTACTGTCCTTTGTATGGTCTCAGTTATCCCTTTGATTCCTATTTCTCCCAGTCTTTTCTCCATGTTTTTGGGGACTGTTCCTAGTGCTCCTATGATTATTGGTGTTATACTGACTTTCTTCATGTTCCATATTCCTTTCAATTCTCTGGCAAGTTCAGTATATTTGCTTCTCTTTTCCGTCTCTTTGATCTTCACTCTGTGGTCTGCTGGAACGGCAAAGTCCACGATTTTGCAGGATTTTTCTTTCTTGTTGATTATTATCATATCCGGTCTCCTTGCTGTTATGGGTTTGTCTGTTTGTACATTCATATCCCATATGATTTTGTGTTTTTCGTTTTCTAGTACAGTTTCTGGTTTGTGTGTGTACCGTTTTTTTGCATATTCGAAATTCAGTTGTTTGCACATTTCCCGGTGTACTTCTTTCCCCATGCTGTCATGTCTGTTCTTGTATTCCCTTTGTGCTAGCTTGCTGCATTCACTTATTATATGATTTATCGTTTCGTCTCTTTGTCCACACAGGCGGCATTTGCTGTTTTCCTGGGTTTTATCTATCTTTGCTTTAATAAAGTTTGTTTATTATTATTATTATTATTATTATTATTATTATTATTATTATTATTATTATTATTATTATTATTATTATTATTATCACTGGTTTTCATTTTGAGAGGGGTAAACTGTGTTCGTGTTAAGTGCAGGTAGAAAATAGATTTGTACTCAGAATGAGTAATCCCAAACAGTCAAAAAACTGGTGAAACCTGGCCGACTTCAAAAGTTGAGGTTAAATAAAGGTCAGGCCAGCTTTTGTCATGATTGGTATGACAGGACAAAGACGGTGACGTCACTTGTTGTCGAACACAGGAAATGAGATTAGTTCGTCATCGAAGCTCGAAACGACAAGATCGTCGTGAGAGAAAGCGGACGAAATTGTCCAAAGATGGAGACAAATAAGTTAAGAGTGCGACATTAAAAATAAGACAGAAGATCGACATCTCGCCCCGTCTACAGAATTTAGAAGTTAGCAGATAAGACAAGAAGAAAAGAAGAAGCAACATTAGATGACTACTCTCTCCCGAGGAAAAGAATATTCAGACCAATAAATGGTTCACGACTCTCTAGAAACGTCCTCGGAGTTCTTTCTTTCCAGTCGGGAGAGTTTTCCGTTTCAGGGGACCGATGCTCCACGCCAGCAAACGGGAGGTCACTAGACGAAGGAAGAAAAACCCACGGCGGAGCTATCAACGATGAAGAGATCCGGCCAAAGTAATTAATTGGAACTATTACTGCTATTATTATTACCAATTGTAATATCATTTTTATTGTCCCCATTATTATTATTGTTATTATTATTTGTATTGCTATTTTTGTGTATTACTATTATCATTACAATTATAATAAGTATCACTACTATTATTATTACAACTATAATTATTATTATTACTATTATTATAACAGATTTAATTAATTGCATAGTTTAATTAATATTATTAGTTTAATATACAATGGCCAACATGGAATTTAATAAAAAGGAGAGTAACATGAGATTTTATAAATAAGAAGTACATAAATAAATAAGATAAATAAATAAATAAATTTACATTATTACAAACAAACAGTTGATTTCTCAACATATAATACCCAGTTAATTAATTCAATATTACACTTATTTTGAGAACATATCTATGTGTAGGATATAATATTACATTTTTTAAAAGTGTATTGATTTATACTACTTTCTGGCATCCGGCTTGGTGAATTGAACACATCCGAAAGCGCTCGAAAACAATGGCTGAATTAAGAACAATCGGTGAAATGCTCTACGGATTTCCCTGAAACTAGAAGGATAGCTCGACGGTTTTAGAACTTCACGAAGAAGAATTACAAACGAGAAAGTTACGTGACGTTCAACAACACTTGCTTGGATAATGACTTGCTGCCTAAGTATATATATATCGGCTTAGTATATTCATGAATTTAAAAAAAAAAATTTTCTCTAGTTTTTATACTTTTTCAATTTCATTCCACCCCAAAAATGTCACAAACGTCTGTATTCCTTGCTGTAATAAAATGTTGTACCACTAAAAATGTATTTAAATATATATATATATATATATATATATATATATATATATATATATATATATATATATAAAGAAGTTTGAAAAAAGAAAACAAGGAACAGACACAATTGAATAGTTCGTATATATAGTGAATATCACTAATTAGATCTGCTATATATTACCATAATTTGTATGGGTACTTATATATCGATCTCATTAAAGGTAAAACATCACTAATTAGATCTGCTATATATTACCATACAAAACTTTAAAGATACTTTCCTGTTAAGATCATAACTAGTTTGTTATCATGTTCATATACACATTACGAGTACTAATCATACAATAGTAAAATGAAAAACTGAAACAGCGGATAAATGATGAATGTATATGAGGTTTCTATTTCTTTTCATTTTGAATATTTTTCTTAATCTAAGATCAAAGTGTAGTATCTGTTCCGATGGATACTGCACCCTTGAGACTGGTATTGTCTTGGCCTTCGGGGCTAGATTTACGCCGGTCTATGGGTCTGTCCTGTGCAGTTTTAGGAGGTCCACCCTCCCAGGCTTCGCCTCCCTTCTCTGGGGAGGAGTAAGTTTATTGCATACTGCCTGAGGCGCCCCTACCGGGAATGCCGACGGGGCTGCCCAAGCAATTTTTAAACCCAACTTTCCCGACCCGACCGTGGGTCACATATTACTTGTAAGATAAAAACTGGCCTTGTACCTAACTCCTGGAGAGGAGTAAACCCATATTCATTCTTATTTGTCATTCGAATTATTAGTTTTAAGTTGTTTAGTACGAATTGCTTTCCATGACTGCATTTGCATAGTTTTATGTTCGCTATTCTCTTTTCAGATCAAACTATAGCATATTGAGTTGTTTTTAATGTGCTGTTACTATTTCATTATTTGTTCTAATTTTGGTGTGCATTATTTGATTTTTTAATGTACACTATATATACATATATATATATATATATATATATATATATATATATATATATATATATTCTAATATAGTTCACCCAAACAAGGCAGTACGCCACTGTAGACGTAAGAGGGCGACTGAGAAAAGGGGTGAAAGTTTTGTTTGTGGGAGTTAAACTAAATTGGGAGCTGCGCAGCGAGTTGTCTGTTTACATTGGTTTTAAATTTCTGCATGTCGGTACCGTCAGGAAAAACACGGAACATGGAGGGAGTTCCAGAGTCCAGAGTCCAGCCGCACGAGAAAATAAGCATTTGGAGTAGAAAGCTCCTCGGTATCTGAGGACCTCCACAGTTAATGGATGGGTTTTGGCGCATTGTCGGGTTGGTCTGGTAAATTTACGTCGTGGGGTACCAGAGCGGCAAGCTCAGCAGAGCGCAATAATTGAAGTACTTGTAAAACAGGCACAAAAAAGCGACATTGCGGTGATGGCACTGGGGCTTGAGCTTGGTTTATAGTTAGTGACTTATCAAGTTGGCAACTCTCTTTTAGACCTTGTCTAAGAGAGAGAGACTAGTGGATGATTCTCCAGCCGAGATGTAGCAACAATACTCCATGCATGTGCGGATGGTGGCTTTGTATAGATATAAGATAATGTCAGGTGTGATAAGTTTACTTGCACGGTAGCGGGAGTCCACTTTATTTGAAGCAACCCTGGCAATGTCTTCAATGTATTTATTCTAATTCATGTTATACATGGAAGTTAGGCCGAGAAGTCTGAATGATGAACTCTCAGGTAAGATATTATTCGGCATGACAATCGGTTGTTAAAAAGGTTTCTTGATGTTATTCAAGGAAAGTAGCTTTGTCTTTGCGGCATTAAAAGTTACCATCCATTTCTAACCCTATCCCACTACAGACTGGAGGCCATTATCTCAAGATTCAGCCATTGCCTCAGATATTTGCGCGTCGGTTTTTTACAACATGACGAGAGTAGAGCGTGGGGTCGTCAGAAAATATTCCTATCTTAGTCTAAATTAGATCAACGAGGTCATTTATGAAAATCAGGAACAGTAGAAATCCAAGGATGGACCCCTGGGGTACACCAGCATTTATGTAATGTTGCTTAGAAGAACGGCCATCGCGGACAACCTGGATCTTTCTTTTAGTTAGGAAAGATTTAATTACATTAAATATTTGTGCAGTGATACAATATGAGTGCAGTTTTCTAGAAGCTATTATACCAGACCATGTCAAACTCCTTGTATATATCGAGCACTAGCGCTCTAGTCTCACCTGCCTTGTCCAGTGTATGCGTTCAGAGATACCCGTTAGGATTGTCTAAATCCGTATTTATGATGAAAAAGTAGTGTAGCATTAACTAGGTGACGGACTATCGTAAGATTGATTAATGAGTAAAAGATTTAAGCAAAAATCGGGAGTAGACTGATTGGGCGGTGTCTTAAAGGAGCTGTTCTATTGCTAGAATTCATAAATAGCGGTAATTCTTAAACTATGAGGGAAAAATGATTCAGCAAGGAATTTGTTGTATAGTTTGGAAATGACAGGGGCCAGCTCGGCAGAGCATCTGTTTATCATTATTACTGGTATAAGATCAGGCCCACAGGCTTTGGAGGTGTCAAGTTTTTTATGATGTCTCTGATTGAGATGGTTTGATAACCAGGTTCTCAAGTGTGGCTTCAGTCCGCAATGGAAATTTAAATAGGGAGTGGTTTGCTGAGTCCAACATGGAGTTTTAGGCAAAACGCTGAGCAAGTAGTCCAGCCTCATCAGTTGCCGTGCAAACAACATAGTTGTGATTTGATAGCGGGTGAATTTTTGATTGTCCATCGTTCATCACACTATTGTAGATTTTCCAAATATCACGAGTACCTAGTCTCTGTGACTGAATGCGTTTTTCCTTATCTCTGTATACCTTCTCTTTGCTTCATCTATCACTACTTTGCAATCATTTATTGCCTCTACAAATGTTTGTCTGTTCGCAGTTGAATTATGGCGGCCGAATTTTCGCAATGCCTTATGCTGCACATTATGAGGTGAACCATTGAGGAGAGTGGAGTTTGCTGAAGAATTCTCGCGTGGGGCCAAAAGTATCAATGCCTGCTTTAACACATCCAGTAACCTCATTTTCACACTGATCATCAGGGAGTGAGAAGGTTTCACTCCATGGGGCGTCGCTGATGTTATCCGTGAGAGATTCAAAATCAGCCTTCTCGTCGTTTTGAGCAACTGTTCTGCAGGTTTTGGAAGAGTTTTAAGGTGATAAGTATCATTACTACAATGTAATCAGAGTTTCCGATGTGATCAAGCCTCGAGTAGTGAGGTCAAAAACAGGTCGAGAAGTGAGACTTGCTGGTCTGCACAATCAGAAAGGCGGGTCAGAAAAATGACAGCCTGTGAGATTGTGAGCCGAGGAGAAATAAATGTAGAGGTCCCAGCTGCATCAGTAACGCTGGAGAGTCTCAACCAGTCACGGTGGTGTGCATTAAAATCCCCTAAATACATATATTTGGGTATTCGAGTCGATTTAGAGTGCTTTATCTAAGCTTTCAGAGACAGTGTCAAGCAGAGTACAGTCCTTGGTCGAAGGAGAACGGTATGAGAATTATAAGTAACTAACTCTGTGATGTAAGGTCAATCCAAAGCAATTAGTGGCTTGTTAATCTGATTCTAACCTATGTTCTCTAGTCAAGGGGGGGGGGGTCTTCCGAACATACACTCCTAGCCCATCCATATGTTTGTCAGAGTGCTTACGGTAGAGTTGAAGATAATCAGTTATGTCAAAATAGGGACAGGGGATTGTGGATTGAAGGTTCGTTTCACTTAGTGCTAGGATATCCAGGGAGTTTGTCAGGAGAAAAGTTTCTACGTCGTTAATATTAGTTCAAAGGATAATTGTGAATGCGAGCCTCAAGGGCGGAGGCAAATATGTTTTTTTTGTTGGGTGTCTGGTTTAGGTTGTTTTATTTTGTAAATTTATGTTTGTCATGAGATAGAGTTGGGAGGGCAAAGTGGGTGCTTGTTTGGCGCCAATAAGCTCACACAACCAGTCCATTAGTCGTGTCTTGGTCCATGGGGGTTCTTTAATAATCCATGTATTAACGTTGCGATGACTATAAGGTTAAACAATTTTTTCCATGTTTTTGCTTCCTTTGCCTGTTCCACAAATCTTTATTTGTCTGCTTCTTTTATTCTTGCTAATATTCCGCTAGGTTTTTTAGGGTAAAACGCGTCGAGGTTGAACTCGAGAAAACAATTGTGGGAGATGTAGTCCACTACCAAATGTAGTTTAAAAAGATAAGTGTAATCCCAACCAAACACATTAGCCTGACATAGTAAAAGAATCACGAGGTAATACATATTTATATCTGCCATCGACCGCGAATGAAGGCCAAATATTCAACTTAAGCTTATATGTGTAATTAAAAATAAAAAGCTAAGTTCTTTATTTTCCTTCATTCCTGAACTGTCTTTTTCTTTTATAATCCATGTATTAACGTTGCGATGACTATCAAGTTAAACAATTTTTTCCATTTTTTTGCTTCCTTTGCCTGTTCCACAAATCTTTATTTTTTCTGCTTCTTTTTCCTTGCTAATATTCTGCTAGGTTTTTGACGGGTCAACGCAGTCGAGGTTGAAAGAGAGGTTGGGAAATAGAGTCCACTACTAAATGTAATTAAAAAGGAACGTGTAGTCCCAACCAAACACACTAGCCTTACGTAGTTAAAGAACCACGAGATAAGACTATATATATATATATATATATATATATACATATATATATATATATATATATATATATATATATATATACATATATATATATATATATATATATATATAATCAATTGCAATGTATTTAAAAAATGAGCATACCTTTTAATCCTTACATTTTAAATTTACTACATTTTCACGGTAAATCCGATCGTCAGAATTGTATTTCTATTCAGTCCATATGTGCGTATATTTGCGTGTTGAATTTTAATACACGTCTGTTGATCGGATTTACCATAGAACTACAGTAAAATGCTAAAATAACTCTCTTTATTAATATTTAATTTTGCACACACACGCACACACACACACATATATTTATATATATATATATATATATATATCGGAATTTGCACATGTCAACAAAAATCAGTCCCCCTTTTATTAAAGTAATAATTTTAACTTACTACTTTAAACCGTATTTTAGAATTTATCTTACGGCTTTATTTTAATTATAGTAATTATAATTATCCACCTTAATATCGAAATTTTATAAACCAACAGGATTTCAACTCGGATTTGTTTCCATAATTAAAACAAAACATAGCCCTGAGTAACGAATTCAAGGTGGAGGGCTGACTGCAAATCTGCACTCTATAGGCGAAGGGGGACATTATGAGTGTTATCTGCTTTCTGTTGTCTTTTTATATCATACTTTGTATGTGCCTTCCATTTAGGTCACTTACCAACAGCGAGAAAGTGTGATTAATGTCTATATTTAATTTGTTAATAAACAATTGTAAGGACACAAGCAATTCTGCCACGGGAAATAACAATAAATGATTTGATTAACATTGAATTTATTAGTCATTAGAATATAAACAATCAGTATATGTATATGTAGGCAGCAAATCGTTACTTATACAGGTCTGGTTGAATATATATATATATATATATATATATATATATATATATATATATATATATATATGATAATTGTTATTTACACAGACATGTACAAAATCAGCGACACTGTCCTGTCGATGTTATCGATCAACAGTTACTATGAACTGAGATCTCATCAGGCAGAGTTAGAATCCGATCGATAACATCGACATGGCAGTGTCGCAGATTTTTTACATGTCTGTGTAAATAAAATTATGATATATAAGACTCTATTTCGATATTGAGCACTTTTTATAAACCCGGTAAAAATTATCTGGATTACCACCCTGTGGATATTTTTTACCTGGATTATTACTATTATATATATATATATATATATATATATATATATATATATATATATATGCACACGTTATAAAATGACACGAAGTGCTTTTGCTTGATAAGAATTTTTATTATTTCTTCAATTTTCCGAATGGTTCATTTAGTGTTTCGGTCAAATTGTTGTATGTTTGTTCAATGTGTTTCTTGTTCCATTTTCTTTTCTGTTTGCGCGAGTACTTCCGATTTGATTCGTCAAAACATCTTCAGGCGGTGTTAATTTTGATTTGATATATTCTAAGAAACTAAAATTTATACCGCCTGGAGATGATTTGACGAAAGATAAGAATTATATCACTGGTAAGACATACGGGTGGGAGAGATGTAGATGAGTATATATATATATACGCACGAGTGTTTGTATTTGGAGTCATATAGATACGTATCTGTGTCTAAGCAGATACATACATTGCCCCTAAAAAATCGCCGTCCCCTCCAATGAAAACGAGATGCAATAAATGAATGTATTTATTCGTCTTAGTATAGTTTTGAATATCCTGAAAAAACTAGAATTTAAATAAAATCGCTCGTGAAAAATGTATGCAAATATGTAGCCAATAACCTTTTTATAAATCGTTTTTTAATATATGCACACACAAACACAGACACACATATGCATATATACATATATATATATATATATATATATATATATATGTGTGTGTGTATCCGCTTCTCTCTCTCTCATATATATATATACATATATATATATATATGTTTGTGTGTGTGTGTGAGTGAGTGTGTGTGTGTGGGTGTATGTTAGTGAAAACAGATACGTATATACATTATCAACAGATGTTCCTCGCCCGGTAAATTAAAGTTAATTTACGCCATGGAACATATCTTGAAGGCATTCACTATTCTTATCTACTCAGCACTGACTGACATTTTCCGGGTAGTGCCTTTTTCTTTTCTTCCATGCTGTATTTCCCCTTTTCCTCGGAATCCCCAGGAGCGCCCACTTCGTTTTCTGAATAGTACATTCCGTTTATATTTTTTACTCGGCTAAACCCATTTTCCCGAGGGAACCTATAATTGTGAGTCACCCTTATTCTTCGTTACTTTCTCCTGTGTGGTCTTTATCAAAATTTCCCTTTTTTGCCTCTACTTTTATGTTTAGCGTTTATTTTACTTTGTTTTATTTGTTTGCTTCCTGCCTTCTATACCGATTCGTTGTATTATCCTCGTCTGTATAAAATTACGCTGAATCATTCGTCTACACCGGATACTCTCCCTAATGAAATTAATTATGTCTATCTGCGTGCGTCATTGAAGCCTATTGACACTCACGCATACTGAATAAGAAAAAGTTGAATTTAGTAATATTATATCTTTTAGATTTAAATAGTCTAATTTTTATACCTCATATTTTTATTAAGTTTGTGAGAAGTCATAATAGTGATGTACAGGGTGTCCTCAAAGATGTATAAATCCTGTGCTGATATGACTCGTTCAATTTACTGAGTTTTACTTGCAAAACCGATTTATAGAATAATGGGCAAGCAAGAATACACATGTAAACCTACTGAGACTATAATTAGCAAAAACATAGAAAATTAACTTGTAATAAATGTAAATGCTATGATGTAAAAGCCTTAAACCTTAAACAAACGCAGGAAAATAGGAGTAGCAATTGAAGCAGAAGTTGCTCAAGTACCGGAGTAAATGTGCAGGACATTTTTAGCTCGAATTCTTCACGATATTAAACGTATATGAAGCAGAATGTGTTAGAGTTTAAGTTAGAATTGATTTTATGAATGTCTGAAATCATTCCATGTAGCCTTTACTTTTATTAAACGTTAATCTTTGTTAAATTATTGTTTGTAAACGGAAATAAGGAAATTGAACAGGTTATAACGATTCAAAATATGTAACAATTATTTTGGGACACCCTGCATATAATGGCATGGACGGACAGGCAGTGTGTGTGTGTGCCAAGTTTGAATCAAATCAGTTCCATAGTATCCCTTTCACTCATGGATCAAGAAAGTACCTAATTTTGAAACCAGAGAAATCAATAAAATCTAACCGATCCCAAAATTCGCTTCATTCAGATTCATACGAATTTACTATGAGATTTGTGGTTTTATGTTAATGCCATAACTTTTTAAATAAAGCACACTGAATGATTTCTTCTGGTATTCATATAGATGATTAAAGAATACCCATCCCAGGACTGGTATAGTTTATTATCTGAACAGCACAGTTTTATGCGACTGTTATGTGTATCATGATCCTAAATCTTATGTCTATAATGATTATTCCAATTTTGATCCAATTCATTTCGTGGTTTTTAATTCTAAAAAATGTTTTTTAAAAAAACATAACATTTTATAAAAAAAATAAAATGTAAGGATTCTTTTATATCATATCGAATAATCAGATTTAATGTAAATATACTTGAATTTGGTTGTTCTCATGTTATATCTTCTAAAAAACCTTTAAATACTCCAAGGAAACGTAAATTTGCCGAATATTTGTTATATCTAGTACCTATGAACAAACATTCACAAAAATCAGAGGTATTTGATATATACAGATAGATTTCACCGACTTGTGTCTCATTTTCATAAAATTAAACAAAATATAGCCCACATTAAAAACATGTACACACAGAAGCTGCGTTCTAAAATTCACCATGATCGGTTAATTAGTTTAAGAGTTAACCTTATACATTCAAATATATGAACGTAAATTTACCTAAATTTATCTAAATAGATCTAACGTTGTAGTTCGAATCTGTATGTTTGTTTTTTCAAGAACTCATCCTAAGGATTATAAGATATATTCCAATTTGTTTATAATGCTTAGAATAATAGCTTATATAACAGGAGACCGGGGTAAAATCCTCGGTCGAATCATACCAAATATAGAAAGTGGTACTTTAAACCTATTTTCTAAACACTCAGCATTATAAGCTGTGGATCAAGGGTAAGTGGAGCCATTATGGGAAACGTGTAGCGTGTGTTGCTTTTAGTAAGGGATACATAGAAAATGTCTTCGAACTATTGACTTTATCGACATTACGTATTTACTTAATATATTTAAATGAAGGGGGCAACATTAGGAATTGATCGGAACAATTTGTTCTACTTGGCGTTGCCAGTGATCAAATATTACACGATTAAAGTATTACTATTGGTAGCTGTTATATATTAAAACTCAACGGATTATTGTCTTCATCAATCTCATTTATCTTCATATTATTGTGAAATAGGGGGGGGGGTGGCAATAACTTTGGAATTGACCGGGATCACTAATACTTATGAGATTATTTCTCTTTATACATTCATGTTTATGGTACTTTTCACAGTTATGTGATTGCCTCCTTCCTAGCATTACAGTATTACAAGGGAAAAATAAAGAGATTGCTTGCGGGAGCGAGATAGAAGTTTTAATATAATGTTTTATGGCACTGGGCGACGCTGGGTTGCTTTGCTAGTATATATATATATATATATATATATATATATATATATATATATATATATATATATATATATATATATATATATAATATTTATAAATAAATATTATTTTTTTATTACCTACAAACATCGATGTTTCATGCTAACGCAATCTTCAGTGGAGGAAGTTAATTTCCGACTGTCGGCAGGCTCGAACTCCGATCACAAATCGCCACTGATTCGTAGTCAAGAGCGTTCCCCCGTTGGCCACCGTAGATTAGCTAATAATTAAGGAGGAATTTAACTTTGTAAATCCCGAGTCGGCAAGTATTTTTTACAACGAGCAGAGAAAGTCATCAACAATAACACACTGTGTTGGAGCTCGCAATGAAGCTATTAGTACTGCTTGTTATTAAGCTCACTTAGAAAAGGGAGCTTATAACAATATATATATATATATTTATATATATATATATATATATATATATTATAATATAAAATGAAGTAATAAAATAAGGTGTCAATCAAATTTAATTAGAATTCATTAGAATTTGGCTGAATCGCGGAAGAACGAAGTTTAATTATTTTTTCGCTCGGGTTGGAAGATATGACCGGGTTTACTGACTCAATTAAATCTTATTTTTGTTCAATTCGGATTTAACGGACTCTCTAATTAACAAATGAACTTTAATTTGATTTGGGTTGCCCAGATCAAGACTTTGGAATTGTAAGTGAGTTTATTGAACTTTCTATATTATTTGATTTGATTTATTTATCGTTGTAATAATTAACATAAACATTGGATACTTTTCACTTCATCGATTGTTGACGGATTTCGCGACTTGATAACTTTGTCAGCTCTTTCAATTTCTCGTATTTGGACTGGTACTTCATCACCTGGATTAATCTTCAGTCAACCCTCTGGATGTCTTTCCTGATAATGTTTTTCAAATTGTATGACTTGCATGGATTATATAGATTTAACAAAAAAGTATGTTTTGGGTTGATATATTTGATGTTATATATTTTTATGTATTTTTGTATATATTTTTATATATTTTCAAAGTTTAATTTTATTACCTGTAGTATTATAACTGCGGTAATGGTCTTCTGAAAAGAAGAATTATCTTTGAAAACTCATGAGCTAAAGACTTTAAGATACTTTGCTTGAACTTTGAATTCGAATAAAATTTGATTGACACCTTATTTTATTACTTCATTTTATATTATATATATTAATGCTCTATCCAGTATATTGAGCTTCAGTTTTTATCCGGACGTTTTAACTAATTATAAGATATCAGTTGACGCTTATATCTTTTGTTGGATTGCTATATATATATATATATATATATATATATATATATATATATATATATATATATATATATATATATATATATATATATATAATTATTTATTTTAAATGTTTATTTATCTAGACAGGTACAAAAAAGCGTCTACACTGACATGTGGATGGTGTCGATAAATTGTTATGAGTTACTAACATCTCATCAGGGGAAAGAAGTCGTATCTTCCACTCAGATGTTCATATTGTGGATGTTAATCTTGTGGATGTCTACTTTACCTGGATTACTATATACATACATATATATATATATGTATATATATATATATATATATATATATATATATATATATATATATATATATATATATATATATATGTATATATGAAATTAAAAATGGAACAGTGGAAGACCCATAAGCTCAACGTTTCGCCCGATGTGATGTGGGCTTTTTCAAGAGCGGATAAAAAGTATGCTAACAATGATAAACGACCTTTTATCATTTTTAGCACACTTTTTCAAGTTTGGTGTTTGTAGAAATGTGAACTTTGGTAGGCATGACCCATCTTCTTGTTTATTAATGTTATGGTGTTATGTATTAATTTTGATGCCATAATGTATTAGAAAATTTAGACCGGGAAATCTATTTCAGCGGCGACATTTTTAGTAATACACCGGTCTTTGTCGGTTCTCGTATTTTACATCTAGATCATAACGTCGATTGTTTATGGATCTCTGTAACTGCGTGCACCTGGGAAATATAGACAACGTAATCACCGTAGATGAGAGGTTAGATTGGGTAGAAATGCTCCCCTTTTTATCTATATTGTTTTAAAAATCTAAAATTTATAGGCGTTATCACGTTCTATAGTAAACGAGACCAGGATATTTATTACAGTAGCACTTTGTAAGTAATGCACCGGTCATTTCGTTTTCAAACAGCTGAAACTCATTTAATTTACTGGAGATGTATCTGTTGATAATCTAACTTGTTCAAATCATTAGTAGCGTGTAACAGGTTTTAATGTATAACGTTTATTATTAATGGATCTCTGTAACTGCGTACTTGAAAAATACAGACACCATAATTGCTAGATATTGAGATATAAAAGTTCCTCTATTTCTACATTAGTTTGAAAATGTGTGTATATTAATCACGTGCTATACAACATTTATTTACGCATGTTACTAATCTACCTGTCACTATGTTTTCGAATTCTGAAGCAAATTTAATTCACTGGAGATTCATCAATTAATAATCATACTTGATCACCGTATTTGTAGCGTGAACAGTCTAAAAAGTATTGCCATTTTATTTCTAAGTAATATTTTTATTAAAATTTGTAAATCACAGGTCGTATTTACTTGAGAATGTCCTACCTAATAAATATCTTTGCAGGCAATGGAAAATAAAAAAATATATATATGTACTGAATACTAACATTGTGTGGATCTTGTTTATTTGTTCTCTCGTAAGTTTGCCCCCCTGCTTACTGGATGACGTCACAAAGAGATGACTTAAAATAGCGATGACGTCATCAACTAATAAAGATAGCAGAAATCGGGAGGACCATAAAATGACGTTATAAATAGATGCCGTGATCGCGTTATGATGTTCTTAGCTGCACATCGATGTGCTTGCGCAAAGTAATATTGATGACTAGCAATATGCATTTGTATTTAAATACGTAAGATCTTCGAGAAATAAACCCAGCCGCAATCTATTGGTCATATAGTTATTTTTGTTAAACCAATGATCGCCAATTGTCATATATTGTCTAGTTCTTTATTATTATATAATCATCGTGTAAGCGAACCCGAGAAACGTTGTTATACCCATACACTCGCTGCTTTATCTGTTCAAATAATATCTCTTTGCATGACTAAAGCGCATCGTCGACGTGTGTGTTGATCCAGAAGTGTTGTTGCAATATACATATGAAATCAAAGGTTGACACAAATTATTTCTTGTACAAACAAAGGCAACTATTTCGACAAACGTAAATATCGAGATGCGTGATGGTTTATTGAGTCGCACCGCTTTCATCTAATAATTAATGATGTCATAGTTGTTTAATCAAATCAAGTAATGTTCGGGTCATTGTGGTAATATGGGAAATCTTCCTTGACAGAAAAGAAAAGAGAAAAAAGAAAGAGATGATTAATGAGCTTAACAGCTTTTTAAATTACTAATTCTTTTAGTATATCTTATGACGCATGCCCTCACTTATTTTTTTTTATACTAATACAGTTCCGTCGCTTTCGCATATATGACGTCATCACCACCCATACGTAGCATAGACTACCTTACTTGATCCGACTTCCCATATATAGATACACTTTGTTGGCCTACTGTTAAACAAAGCAGTAATATATTAAATATAAATGCATTAGTTATCTTTCTCACTTTGGATATCTAGACCAGTTAATCTCTGAAAATAGTTATTCCAGTTCGGAATAAAACAACTCAAAAGAACGAGAGCATCTTCATTTGTAATTCATACAATGTAGAACTTTAATATTCAGTTAAACAATTGTTAATTCTTAAATACTAATTGCTATTTGCATTAATGTTTTAATAACAAGTATTGGCGGACTTCCTGTCTACCAAACCTGGCTATTTTTAAAATTATACTATTTTATCCTTTAAAGGAACTAGCAGAGAACTTATCGTATAACAATTAAAAGACAACATGAAAAACTAGTCTTTTTTGCTCGTTATATGCATTACTATATTTACCTTTCCAGAAAAGTTAAATAGTATAACTACTTGTGATTATATTTTGTTTACTTTCATAAAAAAACAGTACACTCTTCATAGTCTTTTTTTTTCGTCATTATCTTCGACTGTTAGTAGACATGCATATATAGATATAATTAGATACAGATAGTGTGGATGTGTGCGCGCACGTGTGTGTGATATATACTATATTAATATAAGCAAGTGGGGAGGGGTTGAACAACGTACAACGGCAAAGAGTTTAAGTTATATATCGAGACCTTGTAAGAGATGAAGGATTTAGCGAGTTCTTCGCAAATTGCGGTTTATTATGCCAATTTACATTGTAGTTTTTATAAAAATAAAACAACCCTAAAATTGAGGATCATTTTAGAATGTATTTTTTGGATTATGATTTTCGAACATGTCCTTATAGAAACAATTTTCGGTTAAATCAGCTCCTGTATTATAACCGCTCCCACTAACAAATGCAGTTATTACCTCAGACACGATGTTATACTATACAAGATGCTAACAAACTTATAGTGCCGAGTAATATACAGGCCTATCATTTTTTTACCGATATTCTGACCCTTTAGTCTTCCACCCAGTCATGAATACGACACCAACCCTCAATAATATCCCCACGCGTATCACATTTCTGTCGACGCATCAATATCGTCCTATTTTTTTTGTTCGCACTTTTACAGATAGATTCTAGCGTCAGCATCGGAACTACGTCGCGAAACTTCGTTTTTCGTCTTTCTCTTCATTCTTTACGGTTGATCGCATCTTAGCCACGGGCATAGTTTCCTACCTAAGTGTCGAGTAATAAGGAATATACTTTCAACAACATCCGCTACATTCCTCGGTTCTACAAAAAAATGTGTTGCCGATAACAGAATTGAACAAAAGAGGCTAATGTATGATTCATAGGTATAGTACGTAAGGGATACATGTTGAAGTGAATGCACGAAGAGAAAAATGAATTATCTCACTTTATTATTTATTTATGTTTTTCAATTTATGCTCAACAAAGGCAGACTTGAATAATTATAGAACGAAGTATATTAGATAGTTGCTACGTGAGTTATTATATCATATTATATATATATATATATATATATATATATATATATATATATATATATATAAAAGGAGATTGTAGTTAGCTTGAAGCATTGCTGGTAAATGTAAGTGTAAATTAGTCGTCCAAGGCTATAGCAATGCGATGTAATTGCCGTGAGATGGAAAAGTGAAAAGAAATAAACGCAGGGAGAAAGTGAAACTCAAAACGATTTATTAATAATTTCACAAAAACTGATTAAATACCAAATAGTATTTTTTTTTTCGGTAAGTGACAAAGAAAAACAAAGAATAAACTATCAGGTTATATATGACTGCTACTGCCACCACTGCTGAAACACGTAATTATTTGGTATATTCGAACTACTGTTCTCATCTTGGGTGTTTTTATCACAACGTTTCGGCTGATGTACCATCAGAACCTCTTCAGGTGCACTTTGTCGAACTCGGTATTCTGGACGGAATTTCGACCGGAACCCTTTATTAAATCAATTGGGGTAGCATGCTCTCGTTCCATCTGCCATGACTGGGAAGACGTTTTCAGATTGAACCTTAAACCTTCAGATGACTGTCACTTAAAACTGAATTATACTTAGTACTATATCAACTGCGCCACGGAACCTCGCGGTTCCGTTCGAAATTCAGTAAAGTAAACATCATAAACAAATAAGTTCGGTAAATAAAATTTAATTGCAATTTGTTTAGCATTATTGAAAGTGAATAAAAAAAAATCAAATAAGCTCAACTCGTGATTTTATTTTAAGTTGATTGTGAATTCTGTGGAATGAGACCCACTCATTATCCTGTCTTTGTACATTATTTCTGCCACGAGAAATACCTGATCGAGGCAGTCATTTCGAAGTATTCTTCGTCTTTGACGGATTTCCCTATGAACTGCATTACAATCTGGTCAATCTTACTGTTTTAAACATTGTTGAGATTATAAAGAATTACATATAAAGAATGTGATTAATCAACAGACACGGTACTAGGAGAAATTTCCCTGCAATCCGATCACAAAACACTTATACAATCTTTAAAAAAATACATATTAAAATATCTTTAAATATAAACTATTTTATTTTTACAATATCACAACCATTCTATTAGCGTTGTAATCACCCTAAACAACTATATAAATTGATGTAATATTTCCGACATTGTATCCTGATAAAACTAAACAAAAATACCGAAGATAAACTTAATACTTTAGAAAATTTAAATAATCGAATTACATCTCGTAGAGTTTAGAATAAAGTAATATTGCAATATTCAGGCATTTTGGCCTGCAAGATCATATTAGTCAACGGGGGTGGGTCAAACAAATACGAACTTTTCATTTAATTTTTTGTTCCCAAAACAACACTAAACCTATACAATCCATTCAGTCAGTTGCTGATTTATTTGAATTTCTATTTCCTTCTATTATATTGAAACAGTTGTCAGAGATAATAGTGTAAGAAGGGTGTAAAAAAGTAACGTGACTTGGGATGGCCAGAGAAAGAGAAGTGTTTTAAAAGACATACGCTACACAGACGTCTTTGTAACTTTTCTCCTGTGTCAACCATGCTCCCGGACAACACTAGATTGCCTGTTATCATTCATATAAAAGTTAAATATTTGAAAATATGCTTATTTCTATTTATTAAATGTTCTTGCTATGTGTATAGATCTAAATATATTTGCGTTTTACAATGAATCATCATTGCCCATATAATTTTTCAAGATGCATTTTCAGAAGAGAAACATTCAACATATCAGCTTTTTAAAACTTCCAATTTCATATATAAATTGGATATATTACAACCATTAAGACATGTTTATCCAATGGAATTCTATCATTTAAATGGATTTGGTTATTTGCATCCAATGACATGCTTGATTGGTTTCCAAACGAATATTCATCTTATTTATTTACTTATTTATTAATGCATCTATATGCATCTCTAATCGTGATGAATAATCTTATATGCATCTCTTATTGTGATGAATAATCTAATTTCAACAATCCAGTTTCTACACACTCTCCTGGGTGTTATATAAATATGTATATATATATATATATATATATATATATATATATATATATATATATATATATATATATTTGTGTGTGTGTGTGTTTGTAATACTTATGGCATCGATATATCATTGTATTTTGTATATATAATCTGATTTCAAGAATCAACTTTACACAGACTCCCGTGAGTGTTATGCGTATGTATATATATATATATATATATATATATATATATATATATATATATATATATATATATATATATATATGGTAAAATAGTATTTATGTATTCATCAACGTTTTGTCTTTATTTGCAGGATTTCCTCGGGATGATTAGTTTGAAGAAATAACACACGAGTACAGACTAAACTTTTTTCAAATATTCTTAGTTTTCTGTTATTTTCTCAACAAATCTCATCACGAGGAAGTCTTGAAATGAAGACGGGACGTTGATAAATACATAATACTATTTTTCCATTTCCTGTTTTCATTATATATATATATGTATATATATATATATATATATATATATATATATATATATATATATATATATATATATATATTATTATTGTTTATTTTTATTTTTATCTATGGACGTATACGTTTCGTCTCTTTTCAATCGAGACTCATCAGCATAGAAGTACGACTATTCACCCCCGGTCACACGATTCGAAATCCTGGACTACAAGTATTTTCCAACCCCAGTCCAACGTCGCTAAACGCTAGGCCAGTTCTGAACAGCTTATAAACAATGATAATTTTAACACATTAACGGCGGCGAAGCGTACAGGCATTCAAACTTCTATAAGTGAAAGAACGATGCATATAAAGCAAGTGACGCTACGCTGTGTTACTACTACCATTTTACAGTGCTCTACTTTTTAACGATGAGCTTCAAATATAAATATTTGTTATTGTTTATTTTCATTTTTATCTATGGACGTATACGTTTCGTCTCTTTTCAATCGAGACTCATCAGCATAGAAATACGACACACGATTCGAACCCCTATATATACATATATAGCAGGTAATACAATTCAAATGTTAAAAAGTAGCTGATTAACACGAACGGAAGGAAATTAAGACATATAACGGTCGAATGTAATATAATATAATATAGATATTCATGTATATATATATATATATAAATATATATATATATATAAATATATATATATATATATATATATATATATAAATATCTATATTATATGATATTACAATCTTTCTTTCCTCACTGTAGTTCGATGGAGGTTTTTTTTAACGTGATATTTCGGGAAAAAAGTTACCTTCTTCAGAGGTGTGTTCAACTTCAATTCAAACTTGCATAAGACCGGTGTCAGTGAAGGCGATTTGCAAAGAATGAGATGGATTTTAATTTTCTTTTTAATTTGTTTCAAATCTATTATGCTTGATTAATGTTATTTGTGTCAAAGTAAATATTATTATTTTTTATAGTTGGGTATTTGTTATTACTTATACTTTATATTTTTTTATTTTAAAATTGTATTAAGTACATTTATTTTCCTGTTACTGAATTCATTTTTAATTTTATTAATTAGTTTAACTTTCATATGCAAAAGGAAACACCTTCGCTGAGTGTGGTCTTCTGTGTTTTAAAGATCCGTTGTTTAAGATTCAGGTTAGATGATTTTTAAGGCGCCAGAGATAGTCTACATATAATTAAGTTAATAATGTAATTTTTGTTGTATTTTATCTTTTTGTTGATTGTATAGCGAATATTGTGCAGTTCTAACCTAATTGTTAATGTTACAGAGCTTATATTATCAGATATATGTGTTTTGGCTCTTAACTAATTTATGTTAATCTAATCAACGGAATGAACCTCTCCAGTTTGTAAAGATCCGTGGTTTAATATTCCAGATAATATATTGTATTTATGAACGCATCAGAGATAGCCTCAATATTCATTAATTTATTAATTCATTATTTTATTTTATTTCATTTATTTACTTTCCTTATTTGGCATTCAATGTTGAAGTAAGTATTATTCATACCGCGAATATTGTTAGGGCCAAGCTCTAATTATTATGAGTACAAAGTGAATATTCCCGGCCTAATGTTTTGTTTTTAAGGGCACCGAGGATAGCCTCAACATTTGTTAATAAACTAATTCGCTATTTTATGTTATGTTTCAATCTTCGGCATTCAATATTGGAGTAAGTATTAATCTTATATTGCGAACATTGTTAGGGGTAATCTTCATTTTTATTACTACAAATGAACATTTTCGGCCTAAGTGTATTGGGCTGTAAATATTTATTCAAGAATTACAATTATTTTTAAAAAATTTTGTTTATCTTTTTTGTCTCTTTTAAAAGTATTTTATTTAATTATTTGATTGGTCCCCCGATTTTAAAAAATAGGGAGACCTATGTTTTGAGGCATTTCTGTCCGTGTGTGTGTCCGTGTGTGTGTCCGTCCGGATTTTTCTCCGCAACCATCCATTGAATTTCTCGGAAATTTTGCATGAAGTTGTAACTTTTGTCAGGTTAGAAAGTTACATTCTCCGATTTTTGAAAAACAATCTGGTTATCCCCCCAGGGGGTAAAAAGGCCCCGAAATGGCAAAAAATAACATTTTTGGTCCCATAACTTTTCATCCATCCATTCAATTTCTCTGAAACTTGACCAAAATGTGCAAGCAATTGTTCCTAATAGAAACTAAGTAGCGCTGACCTTGGAAAAAATCTGGTTCGCGCCCTCAGGGGGCCAAAAGCCCCCATAAATGACAAAGAATGACCCTTTCCTCCCATAACGTTTAATCCATCCATTGAATTTTCCTGAAACTTGGCCAAAATGTAGAGGCAATTGTTCTGGATATAAAATGAGCATTCTTGACATCAGAACAATTCTAGTTCGCGTCTCAAGGGGATCAAAGGGGGGTCGAAAATGCCGCAAATTTCCCAAAGTTATTGCATTTTACACTCGTCACATAAAGAGGGGGACCACGCATGCGCGGCTTTTTATTATTCTATTGTTGCTACAGTTCTCCTGTATGGTTTTCTAGCTCGTGAAGTTGGGAATTTAAAACAATAACATTTATTAGAACAAACTGTGTTTGTTATCCACCTGATTTTATTATTTACTATGAATTTCTTGTGGTGCGTTAGGTTATTAAATTGTATTTCTGATTAAGGTTCATTCGTTGTAAATAGCTGTATTATGAATGCGAACTATGTTATATTTCTGTCAATATTATGTGTATGAAGGCCATTTTTTATATTTGAAATATATGTATGTACACGTTCAGTTATGCAATGGTATGTATTAAAAGAATACAGGAAGCAAGTCTAGTACGTTATTAATTCCGGGCCGCATTTAGATATCAATATGGATCCATTAATCAAATGTTGTCAAAGTTTCTTTCTGCTAGCTGGGATATCTGATTTGATTGATTTATTAGTCTTGTTGCATCTATGGATGTGGTTTTAGAAAATAGAGGTAAGTGTTTGTAGGCGTGCTTTGATTCTAACATGCCTCACTTTGCTATATTTGGAATTTGTCTAATGTGGAGCATATTCCTTTATAGCATTTCGTTAAGTGTTGTATTGTTGTATTGTTGTTTTGTTGTATTGTTGTATTGTACTGATCTTGTCGTTGAAGTGCGGCCCCTTCAGAAGGCAAGTGATGAAAGGAGTGTGTCGTGTCCTTCTTCGGGGTTTTCGATTGGTGAGTGTGGGTATCCGTTTGTCTTCAGTACTTGCTGAAATTTAATTGTTGTAGCCTCCTTGATGCATTGATAGATGCTGGTAAATTCGTTCGGAGCCTATTTTAGCCTTACAAAGGACGGCTGATTTATAATGTATTAATATGTCTCTACAGGCGGGTTTCCTTTATAATTTAGAAGTCATATTTCCTCCTCCGGAGGTGTTGAGGTTGAACTCTTAAATAGACAAGGATCCAGAACTATCGGGGTGTTCAATTGTGAACTCTATGTGTGGGTTAATGTTTTTGAATGTAGTAAAGATTATGGGTGCCTCATCTTTGGACGGTTATAGAATGAGCATATATTCCACGTATCATGTTAAGAAGATGAAGGAGTTACAGGAGTTAAGGTTGCGGCGTTTCAATTTATCCATGAACGCGATAGCGAACAATCCCGGATCCTTTTGTTTGTTGCATATATTGTGTTTGTATGTAATATATGTGTTGTCTATTATTATATGTAGGAGTTCATGTATATCGGTAGCAGTGAGTATGAAGCAACACATGTAAAGGGATGAGATGCGGTTAGTAATTATGTCGACTTCAAGTATTGGATATACATGTACGGAGGTGTAGAAAGCGACGATATTAAGGTTGAAGTCATACCATTTGTGACTAAGTTATTCTTGTTGTAGTAAATATGATCTGCGGTATACTTGTGACTGGGAAATGTTGGAAGTATAGGTTTTAGAAAATAGGAGAGAAGCCATAGTATTTTGTAGAGTACTGGTTTTATGGGTCTTGATGAGGTGGTACCAATAAGGAAGATTATCATTTCTTATAGTGAGGTTGTGTCTATAGTTATTAGGGATGTTCTCTTTTTGCAAAAGTGGTTCCAGGCTGTGTTATCTGGCGCTCGATTTTTTCGAAGAGATGTTGGAAACGGGTGTGTAAAGTGTGTCATTTCTAAATGCCAGTGTGTCGTATGTGACTCGTAAAATGAAACGTATTTATTTATCTTTACCCTAGAGTAGGAAGATACGGTCTTTATGTCTTAGATTTAATGTGATTCGCTATGATTTTGTCAAATTGGGTATATGGTTTGTCTCTTGTGCTGTATGATAATAAAGTGGGAACTGCAAAACAAATTCCACCGTTATTCTCCTAAGTTAGTGTTTATCCGTTACACTTTTGTATAGTATTGCCTTCTATAAAGTTTTCTTCAAACAAATAATATTAACGTTATATATATCTATCTACTTATCTATCTATCTATCTATCTATCTCTCTCTATATATATATCAATCTATCTCTTTCTCTCTCTCTGTCTTATATATATATATATATATATATATATATATATATATTCTTTTGTAATATGGTAAGACACATCCCAGTAGAGTTCTCAATTAACTGAGATATAATATTAAAATGATGAGCGTAATATTTATTTATTTTTGGTACACGATTAGTATAGTCGCTTTCAAGCTTAGAAGGACTCTCTTCAACTTATGTTGTCATCTGTATGGAAGCGTTTTTTGCTTAGAGTGTTACGTATATTTGTTTACATTTAGTGTAAGAGAAGTTTGATGAAATTTGAAAAAACGGGGAAGGTGAAAAGTAACAGTTGAGATTTTAAAAAGGAAAATATTTAAAAACAATAAATGAAAAAATAAAAAAATATTTCCTTATAAATTCCGTGAGTAAATGTTTATAAGTAGCGTATATTTGCCCATCACTGTTTTGAGGGTTAATAATGTGTCTTCTAGAGAAAATATAAAGAGCAAATGGGTTTAAAGATTTATACTTGTGAAACTATTAAAGGGTTAAAAAAAATCAATTAAATGCAAGTTTAAGGCCTGCTTTAAAGGAATTTAAATCAATCCAAAAGGAATTTAAATAAAGATTTAACCCGGGTCCGGTCCTAGCAGTTTGCTAATATGTAACTCTGCAGGGTTCTTGAATGATTTGTATTCGGTATTTAACATTATTTACTAAGTCAATGCATATGAGAGTAATATGTTGATGTACTGATTAAGACTGTTTTAGTGATAAGAGTAATGATTGGGTCGGCAAGATTGAATCTGTTTGGGAGATATGAGAGGTTAGCATTTTAACTAAGATATAGTGTCGACTTATGGGAGTAATAATAATGTGAAATGGGGGTGTTACCTACTTAATTACTGAAAAAATTATTATTGGAAAAATTACTTCCATAAGTCCCCACTATATATTTTATCATAGAAGGCTGTAAACAACAGTATTCAACGACACGTTGGCCGGAACCCAGCATTACGCATTTGGATTTGACAGCCTAATTTATAATTATCTTGAAGCGCTCATTTAAGTATTAAAAGTACTACACAATATTACTATAAATACCATTAAATTCTTATCCACGGATATCTCTCTGTTTATCTATCTATCTATCTCTTTATATATCTATCGATCTATCTATATACATATATGATACATATTTGTATTGTTTATTACCTATGTACGTATACGTTTCGTCCTTTATGATCGGGACTCATCAGCATAGAGATATGACTATTCACTATCGATCATGCGATTCGAAACCCCGACGTCTAGAACCACTCGGCCAACGTTGAATAGCAAATAAACAGTGATAATTGTAACACATTATCCGACGGCTTGACGTCACATATATATATATATATATATATATATATATATATATATATATATATATACTTTTTTTATATATGCCTACATATACACAAATCCGTTACACTGGCATGTAGATGTTATCGATCATTAGTTATGAGAAACTAACATCCCATCAGGCGGTAAAAGGCTATCGTTAACTTTGATTTTCATATTAAAAAAGATATATATATATATATATATATATATATATATATATATATATATATATATATATCACTCTATTTGCTTCATTTTAATTTAAGTACTCAGAAATCCAGGGGCCGCTTTCTGGAGCTAACACTGGATCTGTATATAAGATGCATAGATGGTCAAATATTCTATTAATGCACTCCAGATCTTATATTAGTAAAGAGGTTAACAACACTAATGCTCCCTTTCCTAATTGACCAGTTAATTATGTTATTGCATATCTTGCTTGTGGTATCTTGTGCTTACCGGCTTCCAAGGCAATAATTCATTTAGTCTGGTGAAGTATCCAGCTAAGTCCTAGAGGTAACATCACTTAGAAAAGGTTCACCATACTTAGTTTGAAACGGTGTATAGGCGTTCAGTGGATCTTATTTGGGCTCTGAATACTATGTTATTTTGAATATTTTGTCAGGGTGAAGTATACTATAAGGTTTTACCGACAACCCCTTTCTCAGAGAGACCGAAGACACCGATAGACAGTGTCTCGTAGGTAATTGAAATGCTATATATGTGTGTGTCATTTTTATAAAAGTATGACATATCATTAACGTTATTTTAACTCACATTACCTATTTTCTTTAAAAAAATTAAAGCAGCTTTAAACAAATATATATATTCGACTTTTATAGATTGTAATTATTTGTATCTCTTCATGAGGAAATACTATTTCGGGATTTAATTATGTTTTTGTGTTTGTAATCATCAAACAAATTTATTGAATATTTCCTGTAGCAAATTGATAAAGACATGTTGTTCGCACGAGAGGAGGCTTATAATTGTCAACTTCTGCATGCGGTTAAACTGATAATACATACATAAACATATATACACATATCATAGTCGTTAATTCTTTCAGGGCATGATTAAAACATATTAGTTATGTCATAAATTATTATACTACTAGGTTATTATTATATATATATATATATATATATATATATATATATATATATATGTATGTAATATGCATGATTATATTTATATGTATTTGTAATATTATAACACGATTTTAATTTTTGTAATAGGACATAAAAGTAATGCTAGGTATGTTTACATATTTGCTTGTTCGGGATGCTCGGTTAGACTAATTGATGATGACTATTACTTTTGAAACAGAGCTGCCATAGGTAAGGAGTCAACATGTAGGCTGTTATTAGTTTCATTTAGTTTCATGCAAAATGAGTAAAAGGAGAATAGAAGCACTTCGTAAAGATTGGTATACCTCTAGCTTTCGTGTAATTATAACAATAGGGATTTGACATCTGTGGGGTATTTTAAAGGGTTTTAGGTGATATACTTATGGGCACAATCTTTCTATTCAAAATTCAAATATATCAGATGTGCATTAAATTCGATCCATAGTCATTTGAGACCAATTAAGTTGGATTCCCAAATTTTAATTTCTTCTAAGAACTCGTTAGCTTAATCCTTAAATTTTTGACATTTTCTGTAATAACAATTTTAAAGTGTATACTATGAGCACTATCTCCCATTTGAACATTAAAATATATTAGTAGGGAATATATTAAACAACTTCCAAATTTTAACAATAATACAAAAAGAGAAGGAAAATTGCATTATAATTGTTAAGATCCTTTAGTTAAAAAAGAGCAACTGTTGACTCCCCAAAATGAAGATAAGGCAGCACTGAAGATATAATGTAATACAGGATTTCCATCAGCAACAGGTGATTCTATAGAGGCTTTGCCTTCGCATGAACTATAAGGCCAACTTCTATAATATTTAGTAATGTGAATCGTCAAATGTAGGAAAACAAACCTTTCTTGGGTGTACGTTGTCGAAAGTTTAAACAGTGTCACTGTGAAGGAAGTTAACAAAGTAAGAATGTTCGGCTATCAACAGGCTTACAATGGAGAATAGCCTTGCCTACAATTAAGTTGACCGAGACGAGAGAAAATACTCCTTACTTCAATAGTACCAGGAAGCTATCTTTGATTGCGGTGTAAATCCCTAAAAGTCTGGAAGTAATTCGATCGGAATAACTACACCATTGATCCTGATTAGTTATCGTGTGACCCAGTCACCTCACAGGGGCTATTTTTTGCGAGAGCAAAAAATGTTTATGTTTATGACTGCTACAGTGTTGATTAAAATAATACAGATCATCATACGGACATGTCGACATCTAAGACTAACAAAGACGACAGATGTTGCGGTGGTTTTCGAAAATATTCATTCTTAAACAATTAAACTTTGCAATTTGTCCATGTCAAATTTCTCTTAGGCTTAAGAGATATTATTCCTTTTACAATTCAAAGACAAACTACTCCAGGTATTTTAAAGTGTATTTCACAGATAAAAACAAGAGGGATAACATAAAATTCGCAACAAATAAATGTACCCAAAGCAAAGATAAGTAACTCTTATACCGACTTGGATATATTTATTTGTGGGTTAACTTAGTTTCAAGAGTATTTTTGGTAAACATAAACATTATGTCTAGCTAGAACGTAAACATAGCGTCGATAAACAATACACCTTGACCACCTGGCCCTGATAATTGCTTAAAACTAGAAAAGTAAACAGAATGCTGTTAGAAATAAAACAAATAAATGTTACAAATCGTGCGGAAATGTAATGTTCTTACACGATTTTATTTTCTTTTCGATTTTTAAGCGATCATCAGGGGCTCAGCGGGACACATGAATTGCTTATTAACGCCATTTTATAGCTAGCTGAGAGCAATTGTCAGTTTTACCAAAAATACTCTTTAAAATAAGTTAACACATAAATAAAGTTATCCAGGTAGGTTTAAGAGTAACTTATATTTGCTTTGCTAACACATTAGTTTTTCACCACTTTTTTGTTGTCTTAAGTACACTGAAAATGGCCCAAGAATCCTTTTACAAAGCGTTGTATTGATTTATAAAACAATAGATCTCGGGCAATTGAAAGAACCAAAAGAAAAAAGCAAGGACAACTCCAGCAAATATTTTGTATATCATTAAATACGAATCAAATTGTTTTAGTTATGAGTTTATGATGAATCAGTTAGATAGGTCTTCATTGTGATGCGTGGAAAGCAACTCCATTGCTCTCATTACTCCCAGGTCGTAGGTGACCCGGCTTGGAAGTAGGTTTTAGTGTTGCCCTTGATAAGACATTTAACTATCGCTTCTCTAGAATACTGTATTATCAGGGCTGAAATGATTACCTCTGCTTAAATATAATTATAATACCATGTATGGAAAACGTCTACATATAGTAATATACAGCAATGTAGAGTAATATATAGTAATATGTAGTAAAACAATATAGTATAGTAATATGTAGTAATGAGTAGTAATTTATCGTGATTAACAGTAAGACTGTACATCTAAATTACAAGAATAGGTTTAAGGCTTATTAAATTCATAATAAAATTATCCGCAAAGACACGTGACGTAACGGATGAAGTACGAAGTAAAATTCGGTTCTAAATGCAGCCATTTAAAGGTTAAGGGTTCAATCCTCAGTGCGGAAAATACTAGGAATTGCGAATTACGTAAGCCGTCTACTCGGTCATAACATTAAAAGATATTCTTCATTCTAACATTTATCGTTGGCTAGAATTTGAACCATGAATTAGAATTTGTTTAGCTTCTTACATCACGTTGCTTCATGCTTTGTCAGAAACGATTTCAATGATAAAAGACGACTCAGCGCAAGATAAAGGCGCCAACATTAAAGAAGCGCTAGCAGAAAGCTCACGTGGTAGAGGGAGAAAAGGAAATGGTGCCTTGAATTGCAGGGTGTCTTGTTGTCTTCATGATAACGGCTGAAGTGCACTATGTACACTATACACAGTTTCAGACTTCGACGAACTGTGTCTATTCCATTTACCTTTGACACAAAACCGCTATAGCCAATTTCTTTAGCAACATTGTTACGATTCTTTACTGTTTCTACCAACCAACGTGATGTTGTTAGTCTCAGTATTTTCTACGAACACTATCATGGCATATGTTCTTCAGAATTGCCTGATCTATTGCTTTCTTCTTTTGTTTCAGCTCGTTTGACTCGCTGGTCTAATGGTCTCTATCAATTCGCTGTTATGATGCCTCATTGTAATACAGATTCCTATTCCAGTTACTTCTTTCCAAGAACTGTGGAACTCTCTTTTTACTGGTTTTGTTTTCCTACTCCAAGCCTTAGTCATTTGAAGACTAATGCAAACATGCCTCTCTTGTATTTGTGTTAACCATATTTCGTTCTTGTTAGCCCCTTACATCCAGTTACTTTACGTCTTTTCTGGAACGATTTAAAAAAAAAACAATGAATAAGTGTATCAATACTTTTATGCTATCTTATTTGCTTGTCTGTTTCTTTAAACGATTAATCGGGTGGTCTCGAAACTCCACGTATATCTGATCATTCGATCATCGGTGCGAATCACTTCCCTTCCTGTAACAGTTCTTTACTATTAAGGTCTCGATGATTATAATAATAATAATAATAATAATAATAATAATAATAATAATAATAATAATATATATATATATATATATATATATATATATATATATATATTATTTACCCACTAGGAGTTTTTACACAGGTAAACACTAGCTAGCTTGTTCCGTGTATTTGCTTCGCTTTTCTATCTCATATTCAGGCTGTGGTTTGCTGGGAGTGCGAAATGTACGATTTGGTAAGGTTTTCCTTTGTTATAAACAATTATGACATCTAATCTTTTGTACCTTCATGTCCCAGAGAGTGTTGTGATTTTTGGTTTTAGTAGGGCAACCGGTTTCTGTTTGAACCATTTGTCTGGGTATTCGGAATGATGTTGTTTGCACAATTCTCAGTGTTCTGCCTTCACTACCTGGTCGAAGCTGTACTTCTATTTATTTTGGGCAAGTTTGCTGCATTCACATATTATGTGGTTTTCCATTTTTTTCTTTGTCTACATGGTCTGCATTTGTTATGGTAATCGCTCCAGACAAGGCATGAAACTATTTGATGTAAGATGCTAAACATTCTATTTTAAGGTAAAAAGAATGAAGCTAAAAATGAGTGTTAGATGGATAGAGTCCAACCCAGAAAACAGCAATACTTCCCCTATTGTCAGAAACATAGCTCAGGAAATGTGAGAACTAAAGGATGAAAAAAGAAGCCAGAGTAACGAAGTTGCAGAAAGTAAACCCAACATCAACTTTATACTCTGCACATTTGCTGTTTACTTGGGTTTTGGGAATCTTAACTTTTATATAGTTAGTTATGATGTTGCTGTTTTGTGTGTCTGTTATTAGTGATACACTTTCTCTTTTTAAGTGTTCTTTTTCGTTGCCATGTCCACTTCTCTTGTAATTCTTATGAATCGTCTGTGCAGATGTTTCTCAAATAACTTTCTTTCCTCGTCATATCTTGCCTGTCTTTTCTCTGTATTGTTTACTTTTACAGTGTTTCTGGCTGCGATAATTAGCTTTCCTGTGTTCTGTGTTGTGTATATTCCTAATTATTGTTGTGTCATTCCCCAATCTTCTCCCATCGCCTTTATTTTTAACATAGAATTGTTTAGAATCATCTTTCAGATGTAGTGCATTGTGTATGGTCATTACTTTCCTAGTCTTCTCGCCGAGATGCTTCAGTTTTTCTTTGCCCCAGCCTATGAACAGTTCAGAACATCATTATTATTATTTGTACTAACTAGGAGTTCTCACACAGGTCATTGTTAGTGATTGCTCATTGATAATAACCGGTGGTATTTGCTGGAGTCTGAGGGACAGCAAGCCTTCCCATATTTTCAGTACTCTCCACCTTTTGCGATAAGCATAGCAAATTACTTTGCGTTAATTTAACAGCAGCTTATTATTGATTTCTCGCTGGGGACCACTCTTATTATTTTTCTGGTATTTGGATGACAATAAGCCTGCCCAAGGTCCCACACTCTCCGCGCTCTTCCTCCGGAGGTCTGGTTAGTATTTTACTTCTTCGGTCTTCTCATCTTCCTTTAGCTTTCCCAATTATTTTGTGAAGTATCAACCGAGGCTGTTTCCATCAATTTCATTGGGAGCGGGAACTTATAAAATGTCTTGCAGCTACATGCATGTGACTGGTTACCGTTAGTAGATTATGTTGGTTGGTTTCCGTATTCAAAGATTTTCCTTAAGATTGCAGCTGTTTTCATCATTGCCGTCCTTTGTATGGTTCAGTGATACGTTCAGATTCGAATTTCGGTCAGTGTATTTGCCAGTTCTGTTGGGAGTGTAGTACTCCTACGATTGTTGGTAGTATATATACTTTCTTTATGCTCCATATCTCTTTCTAATTCTCTGACAAGTTTCGTATTATTATTATAATTATAATTATTATTATTATTATTATTATTATTATTATTATTATTATTATTATTATTATTATTATTATTATTATTATTATTGTTGTTGTTACACCGGCCGTATTTACACAGGAGAAACAACACCGGTTGTCACTATAAATAGTGCGAGTCACCAGAGACACTGAAGACAAAGCACGATCTTGTAACTGTCTAGCCAAGAGCTAGTCAGTTTCTTACTTTGTTAATACACTTGTTAAACCAACCCTCGACTTGACTTCCTTTATTTATTATTTACTGTGGAACAACTTCACAACAGATTAGCGACGAGGAATCGAAACGATTTTACTGCAAAAAAAAAAATCACACAAAGTGATTCGCAAGATCTTCACGGAAAAAAACCCATCTTCGTCAGATATTTGGATTCGCAAGGATTAACAGCAAATTAACTACTGAGTAGTAAGGCGAAAAAAAACAACAACAAAAAACACAAATTCAAAACTTGCTACCAAAAATCGAAAAGTAAAAAACGCGTAAGACAGTTTCAATTATTGAAATACTTGAATATACTGATACCTTTATTTATTTTTCTCTTCAAGTTTAACTGACTCGTTAAGATAAATGTTATCCGGGTCAACTATTACAGATATTGTGTAAGTTTGTCGTTATTATTAGAACAACATCTGATATTTGAACAAAATCCGGATTGACTATTTATTAAACCGGTCTACCACAGAATGTTCAAGAGCAAAGGACGGACAGTAAAAAAATATATTCACGTAAGTCATTTGTGCTTCTAACAGAGAACTGTTAAATAAGCAAGTCGCATTTTTGCAAAATCAAAAGGGGTTAAAAAGATTTCCCATAAAACTAGGCTTATAGCGACGGATATGGTTTTGTAAAACTACGTACACATATAAAAAAAAAAATTTCTTAGTTTTGTTTTTCAAACAAAAGAACTGAAATTGAATTTGTTTTATTAAGGAATAATATATTTCTTGTTTTGTGTATTAGTTGAGCAAACTAATTATATTAAGCACGTTGTGGGGAAAACTGATTTATTTTTACAAGTGTAAATTGTGTGGTGCATAACTTGAATTCGTGAATGATGGACACTGACTTCAAAGATACTCTTTTTCAATTACTTAAATTCCAAACGGAACAAAATGTTGCGTTACAAAGACAGCAAGTTGAACAACAAATTGAACTTCAAAGAAAACAAGTTGAAATTGAGGAGAAATTTAAAAGAGAGTTATTGGAACAGCAAAAAGCCCAAAGAAAAATGCATGCTGAACAAAAAGAGCTGGCGACAACACGAGAGGAGGTATCAACTTCCTATACGAACTATTCGCTAGGTTTGGAGAAGTAGACTGCATTGTCACCGACAATGGTACTCAATTCACGTCTACTGAATTTAAACAAATTTGCGAGGATCATCTCATCGAGCATTTAACAATCCCTCCATACCATCCAAGAAGCAATGGACAGGGGAAGAGATTCGTTGACACATTCAAGAAAGCTCTGAAAAAAGCTAGTGTATCACCAACGGATAAGTCAATCCAACAGTTTCTGCAGGTTTACAGTCACTCCGAATGCAAACATCGAAACGTCGAAGACACTTGCTGAGGTCATGTTCGGACGCAAGGTTAGATCGATTTTCCACAAGTTGTTACCAAACCAGGATAGGGCAAATATAAAAAGAACGATAACAAAAAAACGGTATAAAGTTGACGAAAAAGTTTTTTATAAGATCTACAGAAACAATAAGACTTTCTGGGAGTCCGGCACTGTGGATAAACAAATAGGCAACATGGTCTATATGATTAAGGGACCAGATTTCGTGCACAAACGTCACACTAACCAAATCCGGAAAATATATTCGAACAGTGAGGTGACCAGATCGCCCGAGGAGGACATCATGGATTCAGTGTTTTATACTTTTCAGGTGCCCATACCAGAGACTGCCCCTGAGATCAGGAGATAAAATAGAAAACGGAAATCGACTGAGTTGATGATGGTGATTACCAAACAAAAACGTTATTAATCCCCAGAGGAGATATTTTCAAAGGGGGTGTTACACCGGCCGTTCTTACACAGGAGAAACAACACCGGTTGTCACTATAAATAGTGCGAGTCACCAGAGACATTGAAGACAAAGCACAGTCTTGTAACTGCCTAGCCAAGAGCTAGTCAGTTTCTTACTTTGTTAATACACTTGTTAAACCAACCCTCGACTTGACTTCCTTTATTTATTATTTACTGTGGAACAACTTCACAACAATTATTATTATTATTATTATTATTATTATTATTATTATTATTATTATTATTATTATTATTATTATTATTATTATCAGCCCACTAGGAGTTACTCATTGACATTAACCGGTGGTGTTCCATAGATTCTGTGTAACACGTCTTCCAAGATTTGAAGAAATCTCTACCTCTTTCGGTCACCATTTAAAATGACTTTGTGTTTTCCTAACAACAAGTTTTTATTGATTACTCGTTTCCAACGACGATTTGTCATTTCTGGAATTTCGGTGGCAATAAGAAACCCCAAGGTTCCAGGAGTCTCCGCACCTTACCAGTGGAGCCATGGTTACTGATCTCCCTCCTCGGTCTTTCGATCCTTCTTGACCGTTCATTATTATTTTGAGTTGTGCCAGCTAATGCGTGTTCCATCACACTCTGTTTTTAGAGGTGGTGGCAGATTATGAGATTTCTTGCAGTTTCAGTTCTCTCGGGTTCACGTAGTTTTCATTCCGCGTTTTTGTTTTGTTTTGTTTGTTGTTGCACACTTTTATGTGATTGGTAAATGTTCGTAGTCTATGTGTGCTGGTTTCCGAATTCAAAGATTTTCCTTAAGATTTCTGCTATTTTTCATTATTACCGTATGTTGTATAGTCTTATACTTGCCTGTGATTCAACTTTTTCTAATCTTTTTTCCAGTTTTTTCGTGACTGTTCCTAGTTCTCCTACAATTTTTGGTATCATATTTATTTTCTTAATATTCAATATCCATTTCAGTTCTCTGGCGAGTTCTGTGAATTTGCTTGGTTTTACTGCTTTTGTTTGCGTTTTACCCTTTTGTCTGCTGGTATGACATAATGTACAATCTGCCAGTTATATTTATTATTATTATTATTATTATTATTATTATTATTATTATTATTATTATTATTATTATTATTATTATTATTATTATTATTGTTGTTGTCGGTGTGTTATTTTCTCAAGTACTTATATACCCTACTTGGTCTTTGACGTCATATCTAGGGTATTTGTCAATATACTTTTCTCGGTATGTGATCTGTTCCAAGGTCTGTTGCAGATTGTTCACACCATGATTTTTAGTACTGACACTATTGATGCTGTGTGGATTCTGTTGATCTCGAACGCTGGTTCCTGATATCTGTCAACATTCTCATCCACAGTATAGATTATGTATTGACCCGGTGCTATTGTCAATAACTAGCCGCCCCTGCGTATCTCTATGCAGAAGAGTAATATCGGATAGATTGTGTTTCAGTTTCTTATCTGTGTAGCTCGCCATTTCCCAGGTAATTGAACCATCTCAATTATCTGCAGCTGTCAGGGCTCAGTGATTATTCCATGTATACGCCTTCAGTTCATAACAATCAGGGTGTGTACGATTAGATTAATGGATAGTATATCAGCCAATCACATAAGCTATGTAGAGATCATTTGATCTCTTTTGGCCACTACTAGTTTGAGGAAAGTATAAAAAAAAACAGATAAAAGCAAAATAGTCATGTGTATCATAATAAGCGTACAGAGTGAGTCGTTTACATGCTCACTTAAATTTTCTCTTCTTACTTTGTTCTCCCGGTAAAAAATCTTCCGAGCGATGTTATAAGAAAAGTTACATATATATATATATATATATATATATATATATATATATATATATATCAATAAATAGGAGAATACAATTACAAAAGCAGTCAGTATTCATACGATTATATATATATATATATATATATATATATATATATATATATATATATATATATATAAATAAATAAATAAATAGGAGAATAAAATTACAAATGCATACACCATACCTTAATTTATTGTTACTTAAGAAAATGTATAATACGAATAATTGTGTTTGGATCGTATATCGGTAACATATATAGAGTATTTAAAAATAGTATGTTGTATTATTGATTTAAATAACATTATCCTGTTACGATTGTAATATAAGAGTGATGAATTAATATTTTTCAGTTTTATATATATATATATA
>OY744515.1:123307629-123350129 GCA_963556195.1 Sepiola atlantica
AATACGTTATCTGCGCGTCTTTTACCAAATTCTCTTCTTTCTCCAGCGTTTTATTCATTTGCTTTTGACACCTGAGGATAATTCGACGAAGAATCGAAAACGTTCGTGAAACCTAATGACACCGAAGGAACATTTATTCTTAGTTTTTAAATTTTAATACACATATACCATCAGGAAAATTGAAAAAAGAAAAAAGGTATAAGAAAACAGACGAATTCTGTTATTTTTAACAATGTTTACATATATATATATATATATATATATATATATATACATACACATATATATATATATATAATAATAATCATAAATAACTATTAAATTATATATATATATATACATATATATATATACATATATGTGGGTGTGTGACAGAAAAAAACACATTTTAAATACAGGTAAAACTCATTAAAAAACGATGGTAATACATCCTTACAAAAACATTTTTAAGAGTATTATATAATTTAGAAAAAAACAAGACACGTTATTTTATATATGTATATATATATATATATATATATATATATATATATATATATATATATTTATAAACCCGGTTAAAATTCTCTGGATTACCACCCTGTGGATATTTTTCACCTGGATTATTACCATTATATATATATATATATATATATATATATATATATATATATATAGTCTTGGAAGTTTTTTTATATATAGTTATAATTTTTAAAAATAAAATATTAAAGGTTTTATAACCTACTGACAGTATTCTGTCGGGCTTTTTGCCTTACTCAGTGCAGAAGTGGTTGTTGCAAGCAGTTGCATGGGGTAGAGTTAAGCTAGAATTACGAGACAGACGTTTAGAGTCACTGCTACCGTCAATCAGCACAGCCACTAATTCGAAATTAAGATAACATTACCCGAGGAGGCAGGGGATGCATTTTTGTTCTCTAGAGTATTCAAGACTTGTTCGGAACTCGCTCTGTTGCATATATATATATATATATATATATATATATATATATATATATATACACTGGTCTTTTGAATATAGTGGATGATATATGTTTGTCTGTAATAGTGTTATATAATGTGCATCAGTACAATTAGAATGTAATTAGGTTTGACGTATAAAGAATATAATTTGAACACAACACCTGTCAGCGGACGTTATTTTCATATGTCAAAGTAGCTGTTTCATTGAGAACGTTCAATAATAATTGCAGAACGAATACCTTACTTGTTGTTAATGATTTGATAAGATGCGAGTTATATACTATTGCTGACAACCTACGTTGTCGTCTGCGGTATTCATGGTAACATATTGATAGTGTTGGATATCATTTTCCAGTTATTCTATCTGGTCGGCCTACATCATGCTTTTATAGCCATTCTGCCCTCTACATCTAAATGATTTGACCACATATGCAATGATGTACAGGTCAGCACTAACAATGTTTAATATATATATTATTAATTTATTCAGTTCTGCAAACTATCAACACCAGCCGGTTTAATAAATTGCACGATATTTCCCTCGGCCCTTTAAATCAAATATATTCATCAAGGCGACCATTGGAACATCAGCGCCTAAAGACAGCTGCTGCACGTATAAGATTTCTTTTACCAGGTTTTCCCGATGGGCATTTTGTCTTGCTTGTAATACCAGCAGGATTGAAGGTTCATCCTGAACACCTATAGCAATAACACACAACGTTGGTTTATAAAGTCGGGGAATGTTTGACGAAGAACACACAAAGTAATGGCGGTCTAAATGCTATTAAGGAACGCTGTTATTCTCACCCCTATGTATTTCTGGTTCCGAGGCTGGCACGTCTTAGCTTCCTACGTACACAGAGAGAGATGACCTTGCACAACGGAGCCTGACGTAGATACCTCTGGATTTTCATGAATACCATTTCACTGACTAGCGTTCATGATATAACTAAGTGGCAGTCCGATGCCCCATCGTTTAGAATTTGAGTGGCACTAAAGCGGATCACAAACTTCTTAACTTGACTAACAATTTAAAATGACTCTCCTGGCACGTGATCTGACTCATTAACTCTGAGGTATTTCACACTATTAACAATAATTATGTTAAACATGGTAACACGTATTTGTCGCAAAATGTCTGTCATTGCGACCAAACAATATCGTTCATTAGAAACGAAGGAAATGCAAGGTTTATTAATGTAAATTGTAACATAAACAAAATATAAAAATATACAGTCAGGTAAAATGAGAAGACAAGAGAAGAGACGAGGGAAACAGACGGACATATAAGTCTTTGTTAAATCCAACACAAAGAATTCCACCGTAGTTTACTTGTAGCAGAACACCAATGCATATCAACAGACACATATACATTCGAATAGTACGCCGACATCTAGAGCACCATCAAGAACTTTGTTATTATCATACTCCTTCTAGGAGAACTTTGAAACCAAAAACATATAAGTTGTACATATTTTTTCTTTTGTGTCTTGTGTGAACTTACTATAAAATAACAATGGAGACAATGCTACATACAATTTATTTTAGAAAGTTAAGGTGCTTATTCACAACCGTTCTTCTTGAAGGTTCTATGGTACACACTTCCACAAGTTTTACTCCATGGTAAGATTAAAAGCTGCATTAACTTATTTAAGGACCTCCACTCTTGCTTTTATAAAATTGTTCAATTGTATTCCAGTATAGTAAATTATCCTAGTATCCCATCGATTATAACAATAACATGTATCTTAACACTTTTTAGATGTTTCCCGTATTTTTTACTACTACTAGTATTACTGATAAAAATAATAATGATATAGAAGAAAAATAAGAAGACGAATAATAAATGTGAAGATTAAGAATGTAAAAAGATGTGATGTAAAGGAAAAGTGTAAACTAATAATAATAATAATAATAAGAAGAAGAAGAAGAAGAAGAAGAAGAAAACAAGACGAATAATAATAAGAAAACAAAGATATGAATAAGATGAAAGAGAAGAAACACAATACACTACTAGAGATGTAGGAAGCCAGATTTAAAAGAACATAAGTTATAGAACTGCCCAAACGACACCGTGTGAGAGGACTTGGTGAGTATATAACGAACAATTGCTTTAACGATCCGGTGAATTTTCTCACGAGGTTTTAAAAATGATTCAAACTTACTGCAAGTTATAAGGATGTGATTAAAAGAATAAATGAATTTAAAAAATGTTACATAACGAGGTCCGTTGTTCGTATGGGAAAGTTAGAGTGACAATTTAAGGGTCAGAGGTGACCCCAGAACACGGAAGTCCACAAAAGCACGTGAAGATGTTATTTTATTTTATTTTAGCTGGCGTTACTTCAATTAGGAAGGAAGTTGGGGGAAGGCGCGAATAATATAACTACGTGTAGATTGACAAGCTATCCGTTTATCAATCTGTATGTCTGTCTTTCTCTGACTCTCTCTTCCCCACTCTCTCTCTCAGGCAAGTAACCCGTATTTCCTATTTTTAATGTGCCTGTTCTTCTTTTTTTTAATAAAACTGTATTCACAATTAAACATCGGCTTCCGAGTGATTGTATCCACAGACAAGCAAAAAACTGGATTCCCGACGACAAGACCGTTGTATAATCGTTTAAACACGAACCGGTAACTAAAAAAAACATGAGAGGAAAAAAGACAACTGATCACTACTAGCGATGAATAGATGGGATGTTGGCACTAGTTGAACGTGTAACTGTAAATATATTTGGTTCTTGAAACAGATGCCATCGTTGAATTGCATAAATAACTGTGAATGTTATTACCGATTATATCGTAAGTAGAATTTATATAATATTTTTGTATAAACATGGTTATATGAGACTGAGGGGGATCAACTCGGTAACAGGGATCTTTACTTATCCACAAGCAATGTCGTGGTATTAACCTATTGCCCATCGCATGAAGATGTAGCACAAAGCCAGAAAGTGTGTATAGCAAGGTCAGCGCACCAGAGGTAGTGCACTGCCCCTGAAAAAATGCCCGAGTAGCTCCTTCGGCATTCTCCAGTAGAGGCACCTCAGGCAATTGGCTATAAACTAACTCCTTTCTCAAAGAAAAAAAGGTAATGCATAGAAAGAGTGGATCACATAGAGGTGATCAGAACAAGACCCCAGATCGACATAGCGAGGCAGCTGGTGCTCTACCCCATCCTGTCTAACTGAGTGTCGTACACACCTGCTAGCATTTTTATTTTATGCATCGTACCAAATGTGATTAATATTGTTTACAGTTCCTGACCATTTAAATTACCGCTTTCATTTTTATTGAATACACGGGCAACGTCGCGTAGCCGTGCTGGTATATAATATGTATTCAATTAGGATTGAATCACTATTTCCATATCGTGTTCTAAAGAAACATTATTATCTAACAAAAATACATTAGATGAATAATTTCTATTATTTTGTCAGATATCTGAATTTCCTTTATAGATACAATTTCCTGAATGATGAATATGCAGACAACACTCCGATCATGAAAACATATATATATATATATATATATATATATATATATATATATATATATATATATATTGCCGAGTCTGCAATACTAAGGAAATTGATTGTTCGGAAGAACTGAAAGGCGATGTAATACTCATAACAGTCACCGAATAATGAGGTGTGTAAATTAGTAAATAAATTGATTGCTTTTAAGCGTGTTGGCTTTTTGACAGACACCATTCAAAGTAAACGGGTAGAATTTACTTGTTCTTATCTTATAACAAGAATAAAGAAAAACAGAAAAAATCATCATGAATTTTAAGGTTTTTTTTCCAGGGGTTGTCTGTTTATATAAAATGGCATATGTACATGTATAAATATACAGCTACATAATAGAAGTCTAGCGACTCCCAACATAAATTAATGCATACAAGTTCACAGTTAAAATCATTGAACGTCGTTTTCATCTGTGTATATCTCGCGAAGTGACGTCCGTTTATTTTTTTCTCATGTAATTCGCTTCAGACAAGGTATGAAGCCACTTGATGTAAGGAGCTAACAATAACTAAAGATGATTATCGCAAAGGCATGAGATGCTTATTGATCTTACTCTTGAAAAGAACAATACTATAGATAGGAGGAAAATAGTCAGGGTTCCTCAAGCCTGTAGTACTTTGGAATAAGCTACTGGAATAAGAAGCTGTATGTAAATGAGGTATCAAAACAGTGAATTGATGGACACTACCAGACCAACGAATACAATGAACTGGAACAAAAAACAGACAAAACATCGATCAAACGATGCTGAATAACACATGCCATAATCGTATTTATAGAAATTACTTAGACTAGCAACATCACGTCTATGAGAGAGATGGTGCAAAGAAGAAGAAAGAGTAGTGTCAATCAATTTATAGATACGTTTCTACACCTTAGAAAGAACCCTTAACTTAGTCAGATATTCACCAGATAAAACTTGACAACAGTACTCCAAACATGGTCTGATAGTTGATTTGTTTCTTACTCCGCGATACATGGTGAAACCCTTGGTTCGGAGGAATTTGTCCATATTTAGAATTGCGTTATCAGATCAGACTGTATGAAGATACCCGCTTCCTGACCAAAATACAGCAAGATACCAGCTTCCTGACCAAAATGCAGCAACCATTGATGTTATTGTTTTATTTACTTCCCCTTTGCAAACGTCGATCATGTTCTGAATAATTAAAAAGCAAAACAACTAAGTTTTCGTATTTCTTAATATATATTTCAAGTATTAAAAACTTTAAGCATAAATAATTAAACAAAAATAACAATATTCGATATTAAATAACCCGAAAACAGTTGATATGTCGTAAAGCAAATCAACCAAACCAAGCAACATTACAAATATTTGAAGATACTAAACACTGGAATTATAAACACTTTTACAAAAATGACTGAGTTCGGCATTAGATAACACGAAAAAGTTGATTTGCCGTAAAACAAAACACACACACACCAAACTAAACGGTATTTAATCACCTTAGTTTCAGCCATCTCTTGGTCTTTTCTTATGTATCTCCATGTTGTTTACATGGATTAAATGTCAATAGCAAGGCCTAAGATTTCCCCCATTTTGTCAACAATGTATCAAATGTCGGGATAAAGTTGATAGCGTTCTTTTCGGAAATAGCTTTTCCGATGTTGATATTTCATACGAATTGATATTTTTTATATTTAAGCTATCGTATTGATCATATATAATTATTTACGTATGACGCTGGCATAAAAGTATCATTAATATTTGCAGATTTCCAGGGCAACCATATACACATTCTAACTCAATGTATCAGCGACTGAAGAACAAAAGAGTGTGGGTTATATTCAACGGGTGTTAAATTTGTGTTTGTATCAATTTTCACTCCTCTTCGATACATGTCAAGTTTATGCTCGCCTCTTAAAACTTATAATAAAATGGAATCTCTGAAACGCGTATACACATGAATAAATATCGTTGTGTGTTGAAATTTTAAGAGCATGATTACAAAATATCAATGATGTTTTAATTATGTATTTTAATCAAATAATATATATATATATGTGTGTAGGGGGTGTGGGTGTGTATATGTGTGCGCGCCTCTGTGTGTGGTTTTGTGCGTGTATATGTGTACCTATGTGTGTTTACCAACTAGTGAGGAACACAAGTGCGTTTTTATATTCGATGGATGTTTATTTTTGCTTGTACATATTTTCCATCTTCTTCGATACCATAGGTTATCGTAAACTAAAATAAACATAAGAAAGACGACATGATAATCTTAACAAAACACATAAAAATGCATAAAACGAATGGAAAATAGCCCAAACTTTTCTTTTCTAATGGTAATTTCAACAATATCACAAAAAAGCACCATTGAACCCACATTGCTATATTTAATGGTGATAAATTTGTTGGCCCGTCACGATGCCTTTTCTATTTGAAACTTCCATGGTTAGGTTCTGACAACCTTGACATTGCCAAAAGGAATCCTTCTTCTACTTAACGCTGTTTTCCACAACTCGAACCCATTTGTCTTCTTTCCGTAAGGATTTTTTATCCAGCAATTCAAAATAATTATGTTGCTTATAAATTCCTGTGTCAATGAAGCTTACTACGTTCACAAAATATCCCAAAGATTAGAAATGAGAATACCCCAACATAAATCACGTGATATTTGTTTACACAGTGTTTCAAGACCATCGGGGAACTTTCAATCACATGCATCTGGCATCGGTAATCACCTGGTAAGTAGAAATAGTTGTTCTATCAAGTATTCCGATGGGTGGTTTTCTGTTTTACAAAATGCCAGGTAAAACTATCATCTCAATATTATTGAGGTGTTAGTTTTGAACAATTCCCGACCTAGCCTGTGAAGACAAGAACATTTGAAACATCATTATATCTTCAATCATTCAAATCACCCATAACGTTCAGATATTAAACGTGTTATTTTTATTTCTCAATTGTGTATTCACTGTGACAAAATTTCCCCTCATATCTTATTCAAGTTTCTCATTTTTTATTTCTTATTTTGATATTTCCTCTCAGAGGGTCAGACAATAAGGCTTTAACGACAATTTAAGCATTTTTCTCTTTTTCCACCTGTTCGTTTCATTGATTAAAATATGTTTCTCTCATATTTATCTTACCGTTTTATTAATTCTAAATCAACTCATATATATATATATATATATATATATATATATATATATATATATATATATATATATATATATATTACTAATTGGTCACCGCTATTCAAGGCCGAGGGCACTCGAGAATAAGGGTCAAAAGGATTGGTTGATCCTCGTAACCAGGACTACCGAGGAAGATGTGAAACAATGTATGGAATGGGCAGAATATTACTTAAGAGGGATCGATTATGCCAGAGAGCGACTCAACAAGTATTTGTTTACATTATACTTGAGGATAACCATGACATAAACTATTAACCTAAACTAGAATTTAGAAAGTTAAGAGACATCTTACAGAATAAAAGAAGAACACCGCACAAATAGAAAAGGAAAGAAAGAGTAAACAAAATATAAAAAAAGAAAATGAGGAAAAAGAAAGGATTGAAAAAAGAGATGAAGAAAGAGAAGAAAAGAAGGGATGGGCATAGATAGAAAAAGAGAGAAAGACATAAAGAAAAAAAACGAAAGAGGTAAACACGAAATACTGAAAAAAGAAGAAAAAATGCGAACTAAAAGAAATAATGGAAGAAAAAGAAGGAAAAGGTAAACAAATAAGTAATAATAAGTATAACATGTTTTAAAAAAAAAACTTAAATAAATAACCCAGAGAAAATATTTTTAAGAAAGTAAATAGGAAATAGAATAAAAGTACTAAAAAAGGACAAAAATAAGGGAAAAGAATTAAAAAAAGAGAAGCATTCTAATGGTATGGTGTTCTACAGATGTGATGTATAGGAAATAAACTTGTACATGTGTTTGTATTTTGGTACCGAGAGAGAAACGAATTTACTTCGTTTCTCTGGTTTTATCTAGACGTATTTTCGCTGGGGAACTACCATGCATATAACGATACAGTGGAAAGATTCTAACAACATCTCTATTGTGTAAAGGAAGTTGTACGGAAGAGAAGCGATCATTCAAACCTTGATTGCTAAGTCGGTTTAGAACTCTGTAAGAAAGAAGCTAGCAACATCTCTTCTGTGTGAAAGTAGGTGTAAGAAAGAAAAGTGATCATTCCGAATTTGATTGTTAAGTCGGTTGGTACTCTGTCAAGGTAGGAAAGTGTGCTCTAGATAACATATGGAAATAAAACTTCGAGCATAAACACTTTCCCCCAAATGGGTGAATTCAGCATTAAATAACCCGGAGAATTGATATAAAGTAAGACAAACACAGCTAACAAAAATTAAGTCCATCTAACATAAGATAAGTTGTAGAACAATAAATTAAAATTTCGCTTTGTGGCGTCATCTTTTTGTGGCGTCATCGAGTATTTAGGAAATCAATCAAGATCAATGAAGTTTTAGTAGTATCAACATTGATAAGCCATTACATTTTTTATTGGATTTATCACAATTGTCAACGATTTCTTCTTGAATACGTTACCACTACACGTCGCCCATGTCGATCATTACTAAGCAAACGTTTGCTTCAGAACTCCTATTAATCTGTCTTTCGAAATCTAATTCTGAATTATGAGCTCTTAAGGCGTTAATTGGTTCCACCACTAGAAAAGTAATCAACTGTTTATCTTTTGTCTAAATGTGTTCTTCTGAATTTCAAAGAAAAGGCAGACAGTAGGAAGTCGTTGTGAGGACGGAAATGATGGCGCTGTCTATTGGCGTGAAGGTGTATGGCTGAGGTCTACTGGGTTACGGTAAGACGGGTCGAGGTAAGGGAGGTAATTGGAAACCCGTTTCAGAAAGAAAAAGAACGACAGGAAACTGAAAGTCTGGGCGGAAGTAGAGTATTTGAAGACAGACATTTAGTCATATCGTATATCGATGCTGTTAAATAACTCGTGTGACTTGTGATTGATATTGACGAATAGCAAAGTCGATGAGTTGATAGATGCATATAGATAGATATATCGATGGGGATAATTTATAGACATATGCGTATCAAACAGCATAGAAATATTCTAGTTGAATTGCAATGCGTTGCACGGATGTCTACTATGAAAAACATAACGTTATTTTCATATTAAAAATATCCGTACATTCACCAAAGAAACGACAATATTTTTCCTAGAACAAATTATTTTTTAAATTATCTTCTAAAATTTGAAAACGGCGATTATGTCTTATATATACAAAAACTGGACGGAATTTAATGTAATGTGAATCCCCCCCCCCCAAAAAAAATAATTTATTGAGATCTTAGACTACATTAAATATACAGTGGAAATTAGTATCATTTGGATTATCTGATATACTGTTCTAATTATCTTTTTAATTTTAACAAATATTCGGCCAACGTGTCTTTCGATCTTTTCTAATTGTGGAATGTGTATTGTTTGGTTCAGTTGATTTTACGACACATCAACAATTATTTAATGCCGACTACAGTTGTCAAATATAATTCCATAGGTTTGATAAGGATTTTATATTCCTAGAACTCATTGATATTTGAATATATTACTCTCAGAACACATTGCTTTTAGAATACGTTACTCTCAGAATACATTGATGTAAAGATAACGTTCTCTTAGGAAACATTACGCTTCGATAGGGATTTTAAAAGAAAAGTGTAGACATTACTGTTTGAAAACATTGCTCTTTAACCACGTGTGTAGATGGTTTTACCTGCTTCAAGCGTAAGTAAGTAGATGTGTCAATTATTATGTTTTTGTTCTGGCAGCAATTGTTTCAAAGATGATTCAAAACAAAAAAAAACACTGTAAATAGGGATGCATGTATATACATGTATGTATGCCTATATGTGTATATATGTATTTCGTTGTGCAAGATAAACATTTAAACTAATGAAACAACCATTATGAATTTTGGGATACATATTTTCGCAACACGGTGAGTAGCATGGGTACATTATATATATATATATATATATTTTAATTTAACATGTAGGGATTGCATGTATATAAATTAGGTATCTAAGTGTGGGTTTTGATAAAAGTGTTTCAGCGGAACGAACTGGATTCGAACCCGGCACACCCAGGTCTTCAGTCCGCATCGTTAACCACTTAGATTTATACCCGTTCCAGGAATGGTGGCTAATTTAATAATAAAAAATACCGCACATATTTGCAAAATATATTTATTTATAGCGGGCGTATTTATAAAAAAAAATGATTTTTAGTGAGTTATACTTTGATAGTAAACATAAGCAAAGTTGCTTTCTAAGAACTACTGGTCCGCGGACTACGACACTACTGGACTACTTCCAACCTGACAAACACAGGGTGGTTTTCAAGTCCGATCTTAACAATTTCTTGTTGAGCCGGCTTATAAGATAATAAAATTCTGTCAATTTCCACTTACCGTTTCAAACCCTCTCATGGTGTTGTGCATCATACAACTGGTTATCTCATTAGCCTTTATCTCCGAGTGGCCTCTGAGTTTTGATATTTTATAATCCATTAATATAAAAAAAGTTATTTAACTTTAAAAGAAAGAAGTTTCCGGGTCAGAGTTGCGTTCCTTGTTAAAATGAGTCACGCCCAACTTTTCTATATGAAGTGATTTCTTTTATCTCATGACAATAGAAGACTTTGTGACAATTCTCGTGAGATCACGCAACTGTGAGCCTATGCCCCTGATCGTTATTAATATGTATTTATGAGTATCACATTTTGAATTCTGTCCAGTTTCAACCATCTTCTCCAGTGCTCAATGTGTTCGTTTTATCGTCCAATTGACAGACTCATTAACCCTTATCCTCAAGTGGCCTTTTGGCTTCGATAAGCGGGGAAAAATACTAGCGTACTGGAACAACCTCACAATTCATATGGTGTTTATTAACCCCTAACCCCAAAAGTATCATCAAAGAGTTCCGTTTTTAAAGAAACAAAACGGAATCAAAATGAATTACGATCAAGCAAATGAGACACAATGTCAGACACAATAATGCTTTCTGTATAGCGATTTGTTTGAATATTCAAGCGTACGTCTTTGCTAGAAAAGTCTGCTAAAATAACAATTGTTTTTGTGCATTCATCGAAAAAATGTTCGTAAAATTCATAGACATTTTTTTTGTAAAATAAAATTACACGTTGATTTTCTTTATGCAGTCTGAGTAAAACAGACACTAAATAAAAGAGTCTCTTTGTAAAAAAATAATGGCTGATAACATCGAAGAAACACCAACATTTCACACCATAACACTTTTTAAGAAAACAAACCTGTTTACTGTTATGGTGTAGAAAAGTGCTATTGACACGGTAATTTAAAAGAGATACAACAATTCTAAACATGTCTGAAAAGTAACCGGACTGGAGTCTCAAACAATTTATCTAAATTCTTAAACACTAACGCATGGTTTCCCATTAAAAGACCCGCTCAAGTGTAATGAACTTTTTTCCCGTGTAAAGAGCTCCGTGAAAATGAAGTGAGCTGCGTTCGGTTAAGCGAATGTTTCGTTTTGCAGATGCACTTTCAGACACACATCAATGACAAGGAATTGAGCCGCGTCAAGTTATGTAAATGATGCAGCTTACACAAGTTGTTATAGACAGATGTACGAGACAACGAGTTCAGTTGCTCTCAGTGATGTAAATGATTCGTTTAGGGTTCAATATAACCACGTGAATTTCGTTTATTTAACCATTTGTTCGGGGAGTTCGTTTGTCAAATGTATTCCCTTTGCCATAACCGTAGTTTGTGTAAGACAGAGTTCCTTGAAAACCTGTAGTTCTTTGTTCGTTCGGCAGTCGGAATTTAAAATTATTGTATTTAGAGTACAAGCAGAAACATAATCCGGTTTTAATTACTACACAGTAATACGTATTGAAACAAATATCCTTAATTATACTTTTTTATATAATTAATTTATGACTTCACCTAGAGTCCTACAAGCTGAAATTAAGTCGTCCCTATTAATTTCGGACATCACTTTGGCAATAACACCATCTGATAAAGTCAGGGAATATGTTGTTTACTCTATTCATTTTACGACACTGCACAATTAATAGTCTATACGATTTAAATCTTGTGAGTTTTGAGGCTACATGTTTGAGGTCATATTATCGTACAATTCCATGACAACCCGTTTAGAGTTACAATGGCTTTGTAATAAGATGCATACTCTTGTTGATAGATACACATAGCCACCTGTAATACCGTATCTTTGTTTTTGCTATTATATCCTTCTAGCCCCAACCGAACCTTATGAACAAATTATCCAGCAACCTGTATAACGTTACTGATTTCTAAATCACTATGTTTTGCAGATAAAGCAACTATCATCGCATATCTTTTCATTTCTTGGGTTAACATATGCCTCTTAATGGGCTATCTAAAATAGTATAGACAATACTAGAAATGGTTTTATTGTGTAGCGAACCACTTAACACCATATGTCTTGTACCCTATATATTATATATATATATTGTTTATTAAAAGACCAATCTCTCATCAAGATAAGTAATGTACACGAATGTGAACGTTGTCATACGTGTCACGGAGCAGCAGTGTTGACATGTGTATTTGAATTTGTTTAGCTAAAACTAGAAAGCCAAAACAATGAAATAAACTAGTATACTCTACTATAAGCTCGATGCATACCATTGCAAAGGTATTAGTGAAAGTGGTGCATTTTCTTTAAATAAAAAAAGGGATAGCTATTTTGTTTGTTTGCTCTATGTCTTTCCCTATTTCTCCTATATCTACTTTTCTGTTCGGCTTTTAGTAAAATAATGTTAGTAAGTGTGTTTATATTCCCGATTCTTCATAATAGACAGTTCTAATCGTCTGTTTAATAGGTAGTATTATTAACATTGACTATTAGCAAACGAAAAGAAATAAAGGGTGACAGGGATGAGAGTGATAGAAACTGTATAAGATAAGATCAGGGGGCACCAATTAATTATAAGCATATTGAAACTAAAAATGTTCAAAAATCGTCAAAATAGTAATTACAAAATCTCGGAAAATATAATTTTCAGAAATAAACCCATACTTATTTCCTTAATATCCGGTTTAATCATCATTCACCTGACTTTTTCCAAAATAAATAGTCATTTCGTCTTTACTCGTGCACTACCGTAAATGGACCGGATTTGAATCCGAAAAAGCGACTGTTGCCGAAGTAAACCAAATACGTTGTTCAGGGTTAGAGTTAGCTTTGGGTAAAGTCAGCGTTCGTTTAGGATATTGTTAAAGCTACGGTTAAAATAACAGTTCGGTTTAAATTGTGTAGAAGTATTGTCTTTAATAAACCAATATTTTATGTAGACTCTTTAATAGTCATATAGAATAGAAGAGAAAGTGAACCTTCGAATTACTTTCAGCACACTCGTAACTCTCGCTTACCTCATTTTATCTTTTAATCCTCACATTGTATAGTGTTTCTGAAAAAGTGGAACACTTGCTGTGTTCTGGGTCAAAAACTATCCACCTAACACTTATCGGTGGCTAATTCATACATTGAAGCAGTATTTTTTAGCTCCTTACATTAAGTGGATTCATCCCTTTTCTAGGGCTATTTCTATAGAAAGTATATGTTTGCTGTGCTTGTAAGTAGAACGAGCAACTCTTATTTAAAAAACATATAATGCTATATTTATTGTCGGCTTGACAATGTCATTGAGTGGTGAAACGTCCATGGGTGTTGGCAAAAGTTTATATTTCGGGTTCTTTATAAAAACCGTTTTGTGTCAGTCCTAAATCGAGCCAGTTAAGATAACATGTTTGACCAAGTAAATATCCTCAATTGCGATGCAAATTGAACCACATCCCTCCTACGCACTCAATATAGCCACACCCCTTCTGTATTCAGCTGTGTGGCTTTTGTGTTTAGCGAACGGATGCATTTATTCTAGTGTCTCTGCAGTATAAATCGAGTTTTAAATGCAGACTGTTTATGAATAACATTTTCAGGGGTAAAATTATTTTGCTAAAGTATTTAATACCAGCAGAACCCAGTTGAAATTTTAACTTTGCTGTCTTAATACATCTACATGATGAGCTGTTAGTGATATTACCCTTGAAATAATACCTTTAATCATGGTAGGTGCTCGATCCCTCCACTCGCGGAAGAACGTTCACATCAATAACTCCTCTAACTACAAACACAGACAATTAATTTTTTTTTGTCTCTCTTCGTACCAAAAATCAAACGGAATTTCCATGAATAAAGTTAATTTCCTAGAACATATAATCTATAGAACAAGAACGTACAATTCAGCTTCCCAACTGACTACAACATGGTCGTTTTCAAGTCTAACGTAAACATATACTTTACTGCCTGTTATTTCCAATCCTCTCGTGATAGCAATTATCGTCCAACTGACGATCTCCCTAACACTTGTCCTCGAGTGGCCCCGGGCCTTGATAAGTAGTGATTTATAGGTACAATAAAATGTATGGTTTTATAATATTAAGCAAGGCTGTCTATGTTCCCCCGTAAACACAAATGTCATTATCAGTTAAACATTGTTTAAACACATCAAACGGAAATGTCTATACTTAATTTATTCAAAAGGTAATAATAGATTTTACTTTATTTATAAACGAGTAAATATCCTTTATCTACACCCGTAAAAAGAAACTATCACCTGACTATTTTCTTTTAAATCAATTTATCGAAAGTTTGAACTCTTAATCTGAAGGTTTAATCTAATTCTTTTGCTGTTACAATTCAAATCGTTTCAAAACAAATGAACTGAGCGATTGTGGAACACCTCCATTGTCTTCATTGGTAAGTGTTTAATAAGAATATACTTTTAGGTTTCATGTATTTTCTTTACCTTTCTTTCGCTATCGCACGCACAAACATCACTCAAACAGAGAATCTTCACATTTATGCAGATATTGTTAGAAAAAAACAATTCGTCTGTTTTATTATATCTTTTTCTATTTTTTACTGAGTCCCATTCTCTAGAAAACCCTCACCTCTCCCACCGGACACGACTTTTTACTTCAATTTCTAAATTATCATTGCCTTTCTCCCAAAATCCGTCTTGAAATTACGACCCCATTTTTTTTATTCCTTTCCTAATAATAATTTTACTCTCAATTGACCAAAATCGACCCATTCCCTATTAACAGGACGTAGAATATGCTAAAAATAACTATATCACCAGAACTCCCTCCCACTACCACCTCACCCCATTTTCCATCAGCTGTCATGCTCTGTTCATTTAATCCTCCCACCATTTGCTCCAACTTAATCTTTCTTTACCACCTCCTATTTGAACTTGATTTTAACTTAGGGCTTCTTTCAGAACCACTTCAATCCTCCATCGCTACGTTTCACTTGGAATTCTCTTCGGCCTGGAAGCTTTCTCTAAATGACCAGATACCTTCATTATAATTCCGTTTAAGTACGCTCTATCTACGATTTTGAATTCAATTTTCACAATTGGATTTACTTATATTTGAACTCCTAATCATGATGCCTCTACGAACCTTCTTCTTCTCCATTGAAACCCTATTCATTCGGACACCTTATCGGCGGACAATTTACCATCCGGACAAACCCAATATCTTTTTACTCGAACTTTTTTTCTCACCCATCTTTTTCTGAATATTTTTTCAAATGTTGAACTTTGGCTTTTCTATTGCCAACTTATCTATCTGTATAATTCCTCTGATGATAAAATCTCGATCTTTGAAAAGCCTTGGCTTAAGGAAAGACCAATAAACATAATTTTATTACAGAATATACCCTGTTTTGAACATTTGAAATTTGAAATAAATTTGGACATTCGTGCATGTTTATCACTCTTCGTCCATTTAACTTTATATATATATATATATATATGAAAGATGGTAGTGCAGTATTAGTGCAGTTCCAACGAGAGAATAGTATATATGTAAAGGAATAAGGCTACCAACATTTGCAAAATGTTTTTTTCCAACATTTATTTATTATTTTGTTATGTTATCATTTTATCATTTTATATATAACGCGTTTCAAGCGGTGGTCCGCTTTCATCAGATATGTACATCCATTTGAAGAAATGTCTTTCGATTAAAAAGAGTGTTGTTTCTAATGAAAGCGGACCACCGCTTAAACGCGTTATATATAAAATTATAAAATGATAAAAACCCCAAAATGATAAATAAATGTTGAAAAAACATTTTACAAACGTTGGTAGGCATACTCCTTTGCATATATATATATTTATATATATATATATATATATATATATATATATATATATATATATATATATATATATATATATATAGAGAGAGAGAGAGAGAGAGAGAGAGAGAGAGAGAGAATGAGTGAGTGAGAGACAGAGCGATTACGGAATATTTTAAATAAAATGTAATAATTGAATTTGAAGTAAAGTCATAAAATTAGTTTTACGAAATCTTGCCACCAAACTATACTGAAAATGTTTGTGCTGTTATAAAAGAAAACAATATAATTGCAATTTGTCATGCTGATACGTAGTTAGTAAAAAAAAACCTCCATTCGTTGTAGTCTGTAATCGAAATGCATCGATAGCCTTAGCGTTATCTGTATTATTACACAAAGTGTATGGAATACTACGATTCGAACTCTAAACGGCTCGCCACATACGCATGCGTCTATATATATATATATATATGTAATACAAAAGATTTTGACAGCATCGGTTCCGTCGGTTTCAGATACACAAGTGTTTGAAAGCGAAATGCACAACAGCTGAATAGACTCAACAAGGCGCGATGCTGTTTTCATCACTTATTGATTTGAAACAAAGGAAATAATATAAACATAAAACGGAGTTAAACTAGTACATATATATATTTATATATATATATATATATATATATATATATACACACCTATATACACCTATCTACATATATATATATATATATATGTATATACATATATATATACACATATATATATGTGTATAAACATATATTTATATGCACATATATATATAAATATATATGTATGTGTGTATATATATTTATATATATATGTATATATATATGTATATATATCGTTTTATATATACATATTTGTATATATATACATATATATATGTATATATATATAGTTGTATATATATATATTTGTATATATACATATATATATATATATATATGTGTGTGTATATAAATAACAATTATATGTGCTCAATCTCGTATATTAAACTTAAACAATTTCACTATAGGTTCAATTCTCTAAATGTATACTTTTAGTCTCATATTTATATATATATATATATATATATATATATATATATATACATATACATATATATATATATAAATATATATATACATATATAGTAATATATATATACATATATATATAACGTTCATTTATATATATATATATATATATATATATATATTTATATATATATCATATATTCGATTTCTGTTTTCTTTATTTCTGTTCTCATTACGTTAGAATACTAATGTTATGATTATCATACACACGCAAACACACACACACACACACACACACACACACACATATATATATATATATATATATATATATATATATATATATATATATATATATATTTCGGAACTACTGCATTATTATTCCTAATACTATTTGGGAAAACCGTATATAACGTATTATCTGAAATTACTCGAAGAATTAGTATGGAGAAAACTGTAGTTGTTTCTTTTAAATGACAATGTCTCTATTTATTTTTACATATTTTATATTTCTTGACTGCTGAGAGAACATATTGGAATGTATGCACATGTTTTACTTTCTGAAGGACCCAAGTGGGCGTGATAAGACCGTGTTCACTGATTGGGTGCCCAAGCTCCCTCTAAACTTGATTAGCACATGCCCGAAGACCCTTTTTCTGCTCATGATTTACTTGCCAGATAAGATTACGGCCTGCCAATGAATTCATATGTGAGATAGCGCTTTGGTTCATATTCAAATATGCTAGTCATATACTGTGCATTGTTGGCCCCTCTGATTTGAAACTGGCCCGCTAGGCTGGCGAGTCACCTTTCTGTGTCGAGCGAGGTAGCAGCGGCTGTTATGATCGTATGGGGGTTTCTATTTTTTTTCAGATTGATTAGTTGTGATAAGGAGAACGCAGCCAGCTTACCGTAAGCAATACCCACATGCAGAAATCAGCAGAAAGAAAATAAAAGTTTTGTAAGAAGTTCATGAAGAATGAATTATAAAAAAGACACAGATATAAACATAAAACAAGAAAGAAATTCAAACATAAAGGAAGGTCATTGTTTAGAATGAGAAAAAAAAGATGAGAAAGAAAAGGGTAAAAAGTACTTTAAAAAAGACAGAACAGAAATAAAAGAAAATATTCTTAAGGGAAAAAAGAACGAGAGAAGCGAAAAAATTGTGTAAAGACTAGATATGAAGGAATTCCAAAAGAAGATGGAGAGAAACATGAAACGAGAAAAATGCAGAACGAATGACAAACATGGTAAGGGAATGAGTTGACAGCATTTTTTTGATTAGAAATACATGTTGATAGAAAGAATAACAAGCATTATGACGGAAACAAAAAGTATTTTTACATAGATAGGAGCAAAATACCCTTCACATGGCATTGATGAGAAATATGTATAATATTTGGTTTTAATTTTAATTTTGTAGTTTCTATTTTGGAGAATAGTATGCTGTTTATGGTGCACCCCATAAATCATAAGATTTACAAAAAAATAATGTGTCCATGTAATTCACCGTGTTGCCTAGCATACACATTCTATAATTCGTACGGCTTGTCTGTAGGGCCACAAGTTCGCCGATTGTAACATCATGCAGAGGGGTATACTCACCATACACGGGGTCATCTCCATGCCGCAGGTGGCGACGTGATGCCTTAGGACAGAATCATTGTAGCTGAGCCATTCTTCACTTCGACCCTAATGTTAGCTAGATGAGAGATCGGAAATGCTCGCTATATATATATATATATATATATATATATATATATATATATATATATATATATATATATATATATATATATATGTATGTATGTATGTATATATATATATATATATATATAAGGGGTTTATAAAAATGTGTTTAGATAAATATCAAATTATGTTTACCTACATGCACGGCGTGACAAGCTCATTGCTCTCATCAGTGTAAGAAATAATAATTATAGATGGTTGGAGGGCGCACTAGGTACACAAGTCAGCCTAAACTCGGCAAGCTATCGCTTTATCCCCTGGGCCATAGGGATCTACCACATGATAAGGAAAAATTAAATAATCATTATGCCTTGAGAATGTGGGCGGTAGACAGAAAACAGTCGAGAGAGTTCAACGAATGTCTTCGGAACCTTGCTTAAAGCTAAGTAACAGTGTATTTTTTACACCCCGGAACAAGTTTGTTCTTTTTTCTTCGTGCGTGAATTTGTTTCGCACATGTAGATTTTTATATAGATTTTATTAATGCTTGTCCTGTAATCCATCTATTGTAAAATGTTATTATAAGAGATGAATAACAAATTGCAGGTATCCGTAGTGACTTGCTTTTCTTTGTAATGCAAGTAAATCATTATTGAAATATATCGGAAAACTCAAGTAAAAGTGGCCGAATAAAATGCCAGAAAAATATGAGTTAAAGAGAACAACACAGAAATACTAAAGACTGAAAGGAAACAGAATTAATTAATTTAAAATCGAAAAACGAAAATATGAACGAAAAGATAAGAATGTCTCATATATAATACGTAATAGGAAAAGAGTAAAAAGGTGATTAGCAAAGAAGGATATATAGAAACGTTGTAGGACTACCCAGCGTTTAACTGGAGTATGGATAACAAACAAAAAGATTTAAGGAAAGGTGTGTAACAACTTTATTTTGAAACCTTCGATTTTTCTAACTCTTCCACTGATTACACCCTTTCTCTCTCTCTCTCTCTCTCTCTCTCTCTCTCTATATATATATATATATATATATATATATATATATGTATGTATGTATGTATATATATATATATATATATATATATATATATATATATGTGTGTGTGTGTATCTCTTTTTCCTAACAAAAGAAGGAAAATCGTCTTCGCTGATACGAGCATGTAATGCACCCAAAACTCACACCGTCGCATGAATCAGATTCAGGGTGGAGTTCATTTGGAAATGATCGAGAAGACGGCTTTATCAAAGATGGTTGGGTACCATCCAATAATATATCAACACAGCCAGATGTCATTCAAGTCTTTCACAAGGGAGGGAGAACAATATTCATGTATTCAAATCATAAGATTTATTCGCTGATCTATTTCACAAAATAAAAATCAAATTTCAGACTTAACATTTATGTGGGTCCAGAGATCCACGACTCAACATAAAAGTTAATACAGAAAAGGCGGACAAGCAGAACGAAATTAGACACTAATGATTGATTTCCTTGTCCGACGCATCCAAACCAGATGAGAGATTTAGAATGAAACGATTGTCGTGAGTAAGTTATATAGTACATTAAATAAAAAACAAACATAAATTTAGCATTAATCATTTGGTGAGTCTTTAGTATTTTAATAACATTCAAGAGCTACTTGGCTCATGCCAGTCGAGGATCTGTTCTTAACTATAAGTCCGACAAAAACTGAGCCATTTCGATGGCTTTTTATCTGTCGAGCTGTGCTATTGGAACTGAATAGTCCAAAGAGGTCCACCCTCGCAGGCCTTGCTTCACCTCTTAAGGAAAGAGTTAATTTATTGCTAATTTCCTAGGGCGGCTCGACTGGGGAATGCCGACGGGTCTGCCCAGTGAGTTTTTATAGGCCAGACGCCTATTTTCGTTTAGGAGACTGGCTGGATTATCCCCCACCTTTAGCCCTTGCGTCACATATTTCTGCAATGTGAAGGAAGTAAATGCCGAGAAGAAAATGGCGCTTGAGGTTTAAAACTTTAAACATGTGTGAATTTGCTCTTTGTCGGTGTTATATTAACTAATATCATATCTATGCTATTTCCACTGCTGGTGTGTTATTATAAAACTAGCTTCATTTTCAGGAGAGCTGTAAAACGTACTGCAACCATGTTTAATTTAATTAACAATATTATTGTATCTTTAATACCACTTTTCGACTAAACGTTTTTATCTCGTTGGATAAGCTATCCATTATACAAAAATGTGATTACTGAGTTTTCTCTATATATGAAACGAGAGGAATACACGTCTGAAGACTGATAACATTAATTTTCTCAAAAGAACAGGTTTGCACCACTTTTATGTCTCCCTACGAATATTAAAATCAATATATAATAGATAAAAGTGAATGTACATCTGAAATATTTGAATTTTCAAACGGGGGGTTGTGTCTTTATTATACAAACTAGAAACCTCATAAAATACTGCGACTGTAAAATAAAATTTAAAGAATATTTATTCATCCCTGCCAAAATACTATTGTTAATATTTCCAAAAGTAGGAGGATCAACATTTTACATTTATTGCCTCAAATTAAATTAACTTAAATATATTTCTACCCTTTATGAGTAACAGCTGTGCCCCAAAATTCATAATGATAAGTAGAATTTGGTATATTCGGACTACTGTTCTCATCTTCGGTATTTTTATCACAACGTTTCGGCGATGTAACCTCCGATTTTATAACATTGGCCGAAACGTTGTAATAAAAAACACCCAAGATGAGAACAGTAGTCTGAATATACCAAAGTTTACAAATTATCAACCCTCATCTAAAAAGTCCGAAACATCATAATGATAAGTTAATAAGTTTTGGACTGTGTCCTGTACATACAAATAAATAAATATATAAACCTTCACAACTTTATAAACATAGAAATAATTTGATATTTTAGAATGATTTTGTATTAAATAAAACATATTTGTTTTTAAATATTATTACATGCCCCCTCTGTGCAAAAGCGACTCCTTCTGCTAAATTAATATACTTAAAGGGTTCCCCAATAAATTTGTAATGTAATGTTACCTCAATCTTACTAAAATCCTGTTAGAAATTTACTTGTATCTGTGCAGTGTTTCTCACGGCTCTAAGTGATTTAAACATTAATTTAAAAAAATCTAATTCAATCGATTATTTCATTGGCAGACACAAATCTAGTAGCATGAAATAAAACGAATTTTCGAAAATCTTCTCTTAAAATAATTTAATTTGAAAATTAAATCGACCAAAATGCATTCACATCTTCCTAAACAAGTTAGTGGTTATAACCTTCTGTTAATGGTTGAAAAAGACATTAACTACTTCGTGACACTCTGGGATATGAAATTAATTTTGAAACCCATACACTATTGGAGAGAATGTCGTTTCTCTGCTAGAAAAAGACTTACTAAATCCTTATATATTAAAAGATTGACAGTTTAGAAGTTATTTACATCTAACCATTTTTTAATAGCGTTTAAAACATGACTTTCCCAAAATTAAACGTTGTTAGAATTAAAACTAATGTGAGAATATTGATCTGAATAATCATGATTATTAATTGCCTTTCTGTGTCGATATTAATAGTATTAATACTTCTCCAAAAATAATACAAGCAATTGCCTTCGTGTGGAAATATTTAAACTGCAAGTAATACTACTACTATTAATTACAATTACTTCCGTAATACAATTTCCACTACTACTACTAAAACTAATAATAATAATAATGATTTAAATATTAATAATAATAACCCATTATGAATGCTCATCTAAAATATTTCGGAAGATCCCATCCTTTTTTTAAAACTACTTTTTATAGTGAAAGGCCATCATGGAAACGTTATCATTCTGACTTCAATAAGCCCGCTAAAGATTAATTATATTGAATTAAATTAAAATAATCGACTTGTTGCCTCAGTCAAACATAATCCGGCTCACAGGTAAGGGTTAGGGTTAGGGTTAGGGTTAGGGTTAGGGTTAGGGTTAGGGGTTTCACCACCTTCCCGTCGTTCTCTTTCTCTTCGCCCTCTAATCAGAACATCAAGTTCAGAATATTAATTTCAGATATTTACTTCCTTTAAACCGCAGGAAGTTGCGTCACAAGACCAGACGATGGGAACAGCAAGCCAGCACCCCTACAAAAGTGGCTCATTGGACTCTAAATTATTACTCAGAAACCCTTCGGTATACCCCGTTCATGGCACTTAAGACAGCTGCCAATAAACTAATCCTTCTCAAAAGAGGAGAGGCAATGCCTGGGAGGGTAGACCAACTAGCATTAATTAGTCCGACAGATAAAATGTCACCGAAATAGCCTAGTCTTTGTCGTACTAGCTGTCGAGAACGGATTATCGACTAGTATGTTCTCGAGAAGGAATAGGAATTAATCCCCGACCCAAAATGCGAATTATGTTACTTCTTTTATTGCCTTTAATCCGACATATGCAAACCAAACTTTATTTGCATAACTAAATCATTGGACTCGCTTTCGCGGATATTACAATGAAAACACAATGAGTTGTCATCAATAAAACAGTGTTCAAATATTTACTCGCAACTTATGGTGTAAACATTTCTTCAATTTTCTTATTGCAACCCAGGTAAAGATCAGCCTTTTATTGCGGGGATAAGGGAAGTCGAGAAAACTTCACCGCTCGATCCGTTTCAAAATCATCATGTCCGCACACGCCGTCGCGTGCAAATACGGCTGTAACTACTATTACTACTACTACTAATAATAATATTACTGCTTCTACTTATTATTATTGTTATTGTTAGTAGTAACTAACAATAACAATAATAATAATAGTAACACTCTTCTTATATATAAAGTAAAGTCGTGTTTCCTCTGTCACTTTGGCAATTATAGATTTAGAACCACAATCTATCTTAATATGCTAAACTTTTCCACGAACAACAAACATCACTTTCTAATGCGTGTTTAAAGAATATATGCTTATATTTATTCGTTTTACAATTCATTCTGGTCTATCTAGTTCGCCCAAATACATCTTCCACAAAGAATGTAGCAAACACTTTTACTCAGGAATTATGTTCGCCTCTCACGTAACTCTTTTAAACCAGGGCTTTTTTAATATAAGAAAAATTCTATTAACGCAGGCAACTTATTTTATTTCATCCTCTTTACTATATTCTACATGATATACAGGCTTTTAAAACCAAATAATAATCGCTCCCTTCTTGAGACTACAAGAAATACCGGAATTCATCATTCGCGCGTTAGGAATAACTTTTTCTTACAGTTTCCATACCTATTTAAGTTTATCGGTTTATTTAATAACAAACACATTATCACTTTCAAATGACATCATCGTTATTCTTTCACAAGTTTCCTGCTTTCGAACATAATTTCTGTTTTCCATATATAAATAATGTCATTACTAATCAGTCAAATAAATGTTTAAAAACGTTTTTGCAACAAACACATTATTTGCTATAAATAACTTATTTTATTACGAAACACTCACATAACACTAACATAATATTTATTTTCTTTATTTATAAGTTTTTGAATGTTTTAAGTATTTTAATTTAAGTACTTATTCATAAACTCGAACGATTTTTATTCAAAAGTTATACACAAAACGATCCACATATTAAACTCACCTAAACATTAGTATATTTTCTTTCATTATAAAAAATTAAAATCCAAGCGAATTTTATTAAATATTTATTAAAATGAAAATATAGCAGTGAATTTTATTCAAAACTATATAATTCATAGTCGCATTTCTGAGAAGCAAAACATTTTCGCGAAGACTTTAGACGTCTCTTTCGATACACTTTTCCGATTACTTCTTTTTTTTTCCAAAACAAAAGCTAACAATTATCTGTTTCGCACAAAATGAACTCGAATGCCCAATTACATGTATTTGGGGATTTTAAAGCACACAACCATGACTGGCTGGGATTCTCCAGCTTTACTCACGCAACCGGTAACTCTACGTATAATTTCTCCTTAGCTCACTTCCTCTCACAGACTGTTCCTAACCTCACCACCCGATGCTTGTTTGCCAGAAGCCCATAGCCCGTTCGGGAACACTGATCACGTCCTAGTTATTATTTCTATTGCCCTAAAAACTTGTTCAAAAGTTGATGAGCTGTTGCTAAAAACAACGAGATACTACGAGCAGGCTAATTTTAAGTCCATCAGAGATGACATCAGCGATGACCCATGGACTCAAACCTTCTCACTCCCTGCTAATCAGTCTGCAAATGAGTTAACCGAATGAGTCAAAGCAGGCATTAGAACATATGTCCCAATGCGAAAATTATTCAGCAAACCCCACTCCCCACAATAGTTCACCTCGAAATGTGCAGTTGCCATTGCTTAGAGGTGTGACGCCGGATGTGACGTCACGGGCGGGACTACAAATAGACCCGAGGAATTAGGTTCGGGGACTCATTTCGTAGACAGCAAACCTGGCGACGAGGTAAAAAAAAACCAAAAAAAAAACCGAAACTGAACAACAACTGAAATTTAATTTCTCGAAGCAAACAGCGACGAGTAATCAAAACAACAACTGAAATTTAATTTCTCGAAGCAAACAGCGACGAGTAACTGAAACTGAACAACAACTGAAATTTAACTTCTCTAAGCAAAACAGCGACGAGTAACTGGAACTGAACAAACAACTGAAATTTAATTTCTCGAAACAAACAGCGACGAGCAACCGAAACTAAACAACTGGAAAAAAAAAAAAAAAAAAAAAAAAAAAAAAAAACTCCGAAACTGAACAACAACAACTGAAATATAATTTCTCGAAGAAAACTAAACAAAACCCCTCCGAAGAGAAAATAAATAAATATGTCTCTTTCAATGCCAACAATAGAACCCCTAGACTGGGAGGACTCTAACCAGGAGCAAGCATGGAGGGAATGGAGTGAACACCTTGAGGACGCATTTACGGCGTTCGAAATAAGGGATGACAATCGACAGCGTTCACTTTTACAATTTTATGGGGGACGGAAACTAAAAGAAATCATCAGGACTTTAACCCCGGAGGTACCACAAGACCGATTAGAGCCAACGTACAAAACAATGAAGATAGCTTTGGACGAATACTTCATCCAGAAAACCAATAAGGTTTTCGAACGTCATAAATTCCGAATGCTTATGCAAGATAACGGGGAGTCTACACACGACTACGTCACCCGTTTGCGGATACAAGGGGCAAAATGTAATTTTAACGAATACAGTCTAGACAAGGCTATAGTAGACCAACTAATAGAGAAATGCACCTCCAACAAATTACGTCGAGCGTATTTAAAAGAAACGGATTTGACCGTAGAGGAAGCACTTCGGAGAGCATTCATATTCGAATCCACTGAAACACAGGCCGAGCATATTGAAGGGAACGGGAAAGGGCATTCGGATATCCACCAAGTTAAAACCAGCTACAAACGGCAACAACTTAACAGTGATCATAGACATCTCCCCTCCACAGACAAGAACAGCCCTCATGCCATGACGGGGGAAACACCTGCCTCTCTTCTCTTGGGTCGGGAGGTGAACATCAACCTGCCAGGACTACAAAAAAGACCTGAAAGCCAGGCCTGGAGAGCAGCTCGGCAAAAAGACAAGAAAGAGAAATACAAATTAAAGGATCGCACAGATCAGAAAAATAAAGCCAAACCATCTTACATAGAAACAGGAGATAGTGTACTCCTAAAACAAAGTAGATATAATAAGCTAACCCCAGCTTATCATCCAACACCATGGACAGTAGGAGAGCGCAAGGGGGAATCCGCGATTATAAGGCAAGGGGATAAACGGGTGCTAAGACACACGTCACAACTAAAAAGAATCCCCCAAAACACGACCCGTCAACAAGGGGAGGATGATGAGTTCCCTTTCAGTGATGAGTTAAGGAAACTGGAAGAAGAGGAACAGACCCAAAGAAGCGACGAAGAAATGGACCTCCCGATCGCACTCAGACGAACAAGACGACACATAAGAAAACCCCGGAGATATGCAAGCAGCAGTTCAGGGGACGAGGGAAGCGATCCGAATACAGAGGAGGAGGTAGATGTGACGCCGGATGTGACGTCACGGGCGGGACTACAAATAGACCCGAGGAATTAGGTTCGGGGACTCATTTCGTAGACAGCAAAAGAGGCAGCAAGCATACCGAAAGTCCGCCCGCCATAAGCCAACTGCGAATAGACAGAAATTTATAGAATCAAGAAATAATTGTTATAGATGAAGCAAAGAGAAGGTATACAGATATAACAAAAACCAAACGCTTTCTGTCACAGAAACTAGTCACTCGCGATTTCTGGAAACTCTATAATAATGTGGTGAACAATAGACAATCAACGATTCCCCCTCTAGCAAACTACAATGATGTCCTTTGCACGGCAGCTGATGAAGCTGAACTACTTGCCAAGCGTTTCGCCATAAATTCTACTTTGAACTCAGCAAACAACCATCTCCCTAAATTCTCATTGCGGACTGAAGCCACACTTGAAAGCCTAGTCATCACCCCATCTCAGGTCAGTGTCATCATAAACACCTTGACACCTACAAAGCATGTGGCCCCGATCTTATACCGGAAATAGTAATAAAGAAATGGCGTGTAGAACTGGTCCCTGTCCTCTCCAAACTCTACAACCTTACTTCCCTGAAAGCTGGAAAAGTACCTCTGTGATACCAGTCTTCAAGAATTCTGAGGATAGAACAGATCCTCAGAACTATTGCCCACTCAGCCTACTCCCGATCTTTGCTAAAATCTTTGAATCCTTAATCAATCTAGCGATAGTGTGGCACCTAGTTAATGCTAAACTTTTTTCTGACCGACAGTATGGATTTAGACAAGCACGATCTACTGCAGACATCTTAACGGCCGTCTCTGAACGCATATATCATACACTGGACAAGGCAGCTTAAGCTAGGACAGTAGCGCTTTATATATCCAAGGCCTTTCACAAGGTATGGCATAAGGGGATCATCCTAAAAATGCACTCATATGGTATTACTAGATGAATATTTAATATAATTAAATCCTTCCTAACCAAAAGAATAATCCAGGTTGTCCTGGATGGCCGTTCATCTAAATAACATGACATAAATGCAGGTGTACCCCAGGGATCCATCCTCGGACCATTGTTGTTCATGATTTACATAAACGACCTCCCTTATGACATTGAGTCTGAGATAGGTATATTTGCTGACAAAACCACGCTGTCTACTCGTCATGTGAGCAAAACGGACGCGTACATATCCGAGGCAATTGCTGAATCCTTAGAATGTGACCTTGAGGCTGTAGTGGACTGTGGTCATAAATTGTTTGTAACATTTAATGCTACAAAGACAAAGCTCCTTTCCTTTAATAACTACAAGAAACCTCTTTAACAACCGAATGACATGGCAAAAAATACCCTACCTGAGTATTCAACATTCAAACTACTCGGCCTAACGTTCACAGGTAACATTAATTGGAATAAATACCTTGAATACATTGTCAAGGCTGCTGCAAAGAAGGTGAGCTCCCTTTACCGTGCTAGTAAACTCCTCACACATGACATTATCATGAATCTCTACAAAGCCACCATCCGCCCATGTATGGAGAATTGTTGTAACTAATGTACTGGTGCATCATTCACTAGTTTTTACTCTTAGACAAGGTCCAAAAATGAGTCGCCGACTTAATAGGTCCCTCACTATCAACCAAGCTTCAGTCTCTGTCCAATTGCCGAAATGTTGCATCCTTGTGCTTGTTTTACAAATACTTCAATGGAGTGTGCTCTGATGAACTAGCTGCTCTAGTGCCCCATCGACGCATATGCACTAGAACACCCCGACAATCATCTAGGCCCCATCCATTAACTGTGGAGCCCCCCAGATGTCGGAGAGCCTTCTACTCCAGCAGCTTCTTTCCTCGTGCTGCCGGCCTCTGGAACTGCCTCCCTGCTTCTTGCAGAGGTTTAAAACTAATGTAAACAGAAATCTCGCCGCACAGCTCCCAACATAGGATGACACTTTAAACTTATTCCCTAATTCTCACTAGCCCCTTACTTCTACAGCGGGGTTCTGCCTTGTTTGGGGTGAAATATCTTTTAAAAAATCATACTTCTGGTATATTAACATAAACATATTTATTCATTTAAGGAGTGTTTTTCTTTCATATTTCCTACGCAATAGTCAAGTTAATTTAATTAGCTATACTTTCCGTGCTCGCCACTGCCCGCCCTTAACTGTGTCGCGATTTGAATGTTACCATTTTTGCTATATTTTTCCTTAACGGTTTTCTTTTAGTTTTCCAATTATAAATCTTTTATGTCCTCGGTAACTATAGTAGAAATAATCTTACACTGACTAAACATGTTTACATAAGAATATCCATGTTTTTCAATATATTTTTCAACCGTTCTTTATAATACACCTCTTTGCTATTTTCCTAAGTCTAGAAGGATTACTTCTCTCCTGACAGAGTACGGGACAGATGACATGTTGTATCGCTCCATAGCGCAAATAGATCACAGTTCATTTGTTACTGTTTATTTGTTTATACTTTTTCACTCATCTCTCTTTGATTTGTACGCCACCACTTTTATCGTGAATTGCCTCAGTCTAGAAGGAGTTTTCCTTTCCTGAGCGAACACAGGATAGATGACGTGAAGCATCGCAACAGAGTGCAAATAGACCATCATTTACAGTTATCTGTTTTGGCTTTTTAACATTGCCACTTTTATTTCGAATTGCCTCAGTGTAGAAAAATATCTCCATTTCCTGAGCGAACACGGGATAGATGACGCGTAGCATCGCAACAGAGTGTAAAAAAAGCCTTACTTTCGTTGTTACGCTTTATTTGTTTATTCATTTCTAGTTATCTGTTTCGGCTATTTAACGTTGCCACTTTTCTTGCCAATTGCCTCAGTCTAGAAGGATTTCTCATTTCCTGAGCGAACGAAGTATAGATAATGTGTAGCATCAAAACAGAATGCAAATAGGCCATAGTTTAGTTGTTACGGTTTATTTGTTCATTCATTTTTAATTTTCTGTCTTGGCTTATTAACGTCGCCACTGTTTTTGTGACTAATCTAGGATTCATCAATGTCATCATTGGCGTTATAAGTTTTGTATTATGATTTACAGATATTTTATTTCAAGCCATAACATATTAATACAATTATTTGTTTAACAAACATGGATACTAAGATTTCTATAATTTTGGCACTTGGATATTTACGTATTTTAAAAGTGTTTTTTCATCAGATTTCATATGAAAAACTAAGTTAATTTTAACAGGCAGCATTGTCATGTTCGCCACGTGCCGTCTCTAGATTTAAATATGATCCGATTATTTTTATTTTTTAAATTTATATTTTCAAAATAGAATTAACCTCAAAATATAGTATACTATATATTAGCTTTACTGTCTTCGGCCGATTAAGAAGAAATCCTTCTACACCGAGAAAACATGTTTAAACAACACACTATATTTATTAACGTGTATACCTATAAAATAAAGACAAAATAAATCGAAATGAAAAATACATTGTAAGATCGGTAAATATTTAAATCGTGTGCAGAGTTATGCAGAAAGTTTTTTTTTGTGCCGGGAAAATCACTCTTCCCGAACAGAGTCACTCCGGATTGGACGAAAAATTAAAAGTTGCTTCAGTCTAGAAGGATGTCTGGTTCACTCACAAACGACGGAAAAGATAAAGAATAGTATAATAACAGATACTACACGTTAACGTTTATACTTATGTGAAAAGTAAAAAAAAACTAAAAACAAACAAACTAAAAAACCTTAATTGTAAAATAGGTAAATATTCAAAGTAGACGTACAAATACGTTTTTTTAAAAAAATATTCAAGACCTACGATTTTTTAAAATTTCAAATGGTTGCGATTGTTTGGTTAATTTGAGTCACGTTAGACACATCATTGCATGTGATTGATGGCAAGCAGTAGCGGGCATGAAAGTGCCATTAATACACAAAAGCTCTATGTACGAATCTGTTTCGGCATCTCACACACACACCAAAAAAAAAACAAAAAAACTACGAAACAGTTATATGGTTACGAATAGCTTTTTCTTTCGTACATATATCGGAATCGTACTTTTTAATATCTTTATTATTCTCTCCTTTTATAATACCGCTTACAACTTTAATCGGTAGCATTTCTTCATACGGGTACATATTTACTGTTTCGCCGTTTGATTCGAGCAATTGACTCTCAAATAAGAAGTCGACAAGCAGAAAATAAGTGGTATTAAAACAGATCGCTGGGATATTCTTTAAACAGAGTAGAGTATGTGTTCGTACTAATACTACTACTAATAATAATCATAATAATAAGAAGAATGGAAACATATGCACTGCTAGGGATTAAAATGGGAAAACTTCAAACTAATTAAAGATGTGCGCTCTAAGCGTACAGGTAAGCTATAAATAGATATGAGTTCCGGAAGTAGACCCCATCAAATCTACATAAATAAAAGAGAAAACTGGAAAACAATATTTGCGAAGAACAAGAAAAGTCTTACAAAAGAAATTATATAGCAGAAATCTAGTAAAAGGAAGAAACACCTCGACGGTATAAGTAATGCGATACTCTGGACCATTCATAAGCTGGACCAAAGAAAAACTCAACCGCATTGACTAGAAAATTTATGACTATGCACAACGCATCAAACACAAAAGACGATACGGATATAGTATATACACAAAGAAACGAAGGGGAAATAATATTGGTAAGTATAAAAGACTGCGTGGAAGACACACAAAAGCTGGAGACATACATACCCGAAAAAACGGAAAGGCTAATCATCGCAGCAAAATACACCATCAAAAATACACCATGATAAGAAATTCCACGATGGCACCACACAAAATAGTCGTAGAGGGTCAAGGAGAGTGGGAAGACTGAGCAAGGGGCAGCACTTACCAGACATCCATAGGAAGGGTGCAGAGATTGCTGGACATAGGGAGGCTTATTATCACCAAATTCCTTGGGAATACCAATGCTCATTGCTAGCGAATAATCAATGGTAGGCGGTTGTTACGATACCGCAAGGTCATTTGCTGTGGTGATCGAAAATAAGTAGAAAGTAGTGGAAATCTGTGGAGGCTTTTAGCCACTCAGATTCCAGGGACATCATTGGTTGTTGTCGGTGAGTAATCACTGACGATAAATTGTGTGATAACTCCTAGTGAGCAGACATGATAATAATAATAATAATAATAATAATAATAATAATAATAATAATAATAATAATAATAATAATAATAATAATAATAATAATAATAATAATATTAACATTAATAATGATAATAATAATAATAATTATGACAATAATAACAACAATAACAATATAAATAATAATACGATAGATAACAGTAAAATAAATAAGTATCTCATTCCTTTCTTATAAACTACACTTTAATAGTGCCGTCTAATACTAGTTCTACTTCAAATACTACTACTACTACTACTACTACTACTAATAATAATAATAATAATAATATTACTACTAATAAAAATTGGGTCTGTGCGGAAATATAAATAATATTACTAGTGCAATACTACTACTAATAACAACAATTGGGTCCGCGTGGCGATATAAATACTCGTACTGTTAGTGATAATAATAAGAGAAAAAATCATTTCACCAACACTATTAGCTCTCATCTTAAAAATGCCGAATAATCTCACTCGTTTCGTAACTACTCTTAAATATGGGTGTATCGGTATCCCCACCCCCACTAATAAGAAAAGAATAAAGAAGATGAAACTAGAAAATTAAAAAAAAACGTGTCAATGTAGGAAAGTACAAACAGTGAAGAAAAAAACACGTCATAGAATGATGTGTAGTCTGTTTTGAAAGATAAAAGAATAATGTGTGTGTAAAAAAAGTATGAAGAAATAAACTATAATAAAGTATTAGGCGAACGCTATAGCAGTATCAGCAGCCACGTTTTAATTTTAATATTTTTTTATTTACTGTTGGAAAAGCGTATTCCGTTATTCGAGAATATAATTAGATTGATCACCGTTTAATTCTGTGACGGAGAAATGACGACTGGTGAAACAAACGTAAATATGTTAGGTGACTGTACACGACGACACCCGGGAAACAAAATAAATTGTTGTTAAATAATTCGTAAGCAGCCAAAAAATAGTGAAATGCAGTAAGAAAATGCATTAGAAAAAATAAATAAAAACAGTAAAAAGTCAAAATAATGAAAATAATCAGAAATGAACGACTAAGTGATTCTCTCAATCAGCCATTCCATCAAGCTAGAATGTAAAAGAAAGTCGCTGGAATTGCTAATCAAATCTATGTGAAAGTAATAGTGTATTGATTTACTCCTCTCCAGGAGCTAGGCACAAGACCAATAAAGAAATAGTGTAGCTTGAAGAAATCAACCCGTATTTTTGTAGTAAAAGTATCATGGGTAAAAGACAATCGAATGAACTGGGAAAGTGGAATAATGACAGTGAAAATATTATAGGAAGACTACTTTCTGGCGTAAGGTAGGCGCAGTGGAAGTGGATGTAATTGTGTGAGTGAAAATTACTCTCACTTTTTTATATAGTACTATTTTCGGAGCGGCAGTCTAACCAGCAAAAATGAAAAAAAAAATAGTGAAAGAACACGAAACAGACGCATATCTTTGAAAAACACGCATGCATGCTTAGTATAACGCGTTACCTAGCATAATGTTTTATATACTGTTTGTGTTTACAGAACCATAATGACCTAAGAAATTACGGAACATCTACTTAACTTTATCATATATATATATATATATATATATATATATATATATATATATATATAGAGAGAGAGAGAGAGAGAGAGAGAGAGAGAGAGAGAGCGAGAGAGAGAGAGAGAGAGAAAGAGACCGTTTGGTCGTCATGGCCATCACCCAGTAAATAAAACGGTATGAATTACAATAATACATACTTGTAGTCGTTAAGCAAACTCTCAGAACTTTGAGAAATCATTTATTTTACAATCTCTTTGGCAACGTATGACATTCTGAAGCAGACTCGACCGCTATAGAAAATCTCATATTATTCTGCAAAATCGTAATACCACAAATCGTTATGCGAAAGAAAATTGACTTGCTGTTATCAGAGAATATCTAGCGAAATGATTGGTTAAATGATGGAATATCAGTTGGAAGGAAACTCACTGATAACGCCGGAAACGTTTCGATTAGGAACATGTCGGAAACGGAACTGACAAACGACCTGCGGGAAACTTGTCCCAATCGATTGTATGTACTATCGCTTTTGTTGCAAATCAGTCGGATCATAACGCATGCGTAAGAAAATTGATAGAGGGTGTGTGAGTATGAAAGGGAGAAAGTAGAGAGAGAGAACATACATCAATCACTCTAGAGAGAGAGAGAGAGAGAGCGAGAGAAAAACAGAGAGAGAGTGAGAGAAGAAAACGGAAATCAAACTTGTATGTATGGGAAATTGAAAGAAAGAAACAAAGTATAAATAGAGACGCAAACGAAACGAAAGGAACGACGCTAGGAAGAAAGTGATGCAGCCACTGTTAAAGAAGAAAAGCTATGAAGAGGAAGGAAGGTCGAATTGAAGGAAACAAAACGCTCACCCAAGAAAAGAAGTAACATTACGAGAGAAACAGAAAGATATATTTAAAGAGAGGAATAAAGGCGATACATTACGAGTGAAATAACCGATATATTTTACGAGATGAAAAAAAATGAGAAATTACGAGAGAATTAAAACAGGATCGATTACGAGAGAAATAAAAAAAAGATACATATGCCAAACGAAATAAGAAGAGATACATAAGGAAAAAAATAAATAGAGATAGATTACGAGAGAATTTAAAAAGGGATACATTACAAGCGATAGAAAAAGAGATATGTTACGAGAGAAATAAAAGAAAACATATGCTAAGAGAAATACAAATAGATATATAAACATAGAAATAAAAAGGAAGATAGAACAGAGAAGCTAAAGAACAAAGAAACGATATTAAGTAAAAGTTGAAATAAATGAGGAAATTCAGAAAGAAGGTCAAAAATGAGCCAAAAAGAAAGGGGGTAATGAAGAAACTAAAAAGGTTATAAAAGAAATATGAATATAAAACAGAAAGATATCGAAATATAAACAAGCAATAACATATATTATCTGCTAATTCAGAATTGTTTTTGGAATATCGTATGTCCAAGAAAAATTACGGTTGTTAGAAAAATTCATGAAGGGTGAAATATACTGATGAAGAAAACCATTTACATTTTGCATCTTTACTTAAATTTTAATTTACTGATGAATTTGTTTTTTAGAAACTAACAGGTAGAGTATTGAGTGTCCGAGATATTTGAAATAATTAATATGGATCGAACTTTGGAAATATATACTATTAATATATAAGACTCTTATCGATATTACATATTAGGCTTAATATTTTAAAGACCCCTCAAAAGTTTTAATCGAGTAAATCGAAGATACCAAAGCTATAATGTTTTTGATAGGTATTGATTTATTCCTCTCCAGGAGTTAGGCACAAGGCCAGTTTTTATCTTACTCCCACAAGTAAGATGTGACCTAAGGTCGGGTCGGGAAAGTGGGGTTTAAAAATTGCCTGGGCAGCCCCGTCGGCATTCCCAGGTAGGAGCGCCTCAGGCATTAAGCAATAAACTTACTCCTCGCCAAAGAGGGGAGGCGAAGCCTGGGAGGGTGGACCTCCTAGAACTGCACAGGACATACCAATAGACCGGCGTAAATCAAGACCTGAAGGCCATAACAATACCAGTATATGAGGCGCAGTATCCATCGAAACAGATACTACACGTTTATCTTAGCCAAAAGGCCAAGTTGATGAGTAGTCATATGTTTATACAAATACCACATTTATGAGTATATCTATATATATATATATATATATATATATATATATATATATATGTTATAAAAATTGAAATAATATCCCAACGTAATGGAAAATAAAAAATACAAATCAAAAATAGGAGTTATGTATTTATCCACGTTTAGTCTTAATTTCAAGACTTCCTCGGGATAATTGCTTTGAAGAAATAACACACAAGTACGAATATTTGAAAAAGTGTTGCCCCTTTTCTGGTGTTCTTTGTTGCATTTTTCATATATATATATATATATATATATAAATCTACACACCAAACAAGACACATTTCAACTTAGATGTAAAGGGCTACTGTGGATTAGTAGCAGTATATAAACAGGGGCAGCAGCAAGATTTTTGTTCACATTACATATACATTTCTGTATATTGGTACAATCAGGGAATCAGGGAATATATTCAAATGCTAGCAGTATGAGGAAATAGGCTATTAGAGTAGAAAGCTTTCCGGTATGTAGGATTTCTACTGTGAAGGCGTTGTATTTTTCTGATTGTCGGATTCGTCGGATGTAGCGGAGGCACCATTGCAGCAAATCCATCGGAAGCCATTCAATTAAAGTACTTACAAACAAACACATGAATAAAATATTGCGGTGATGGGACAGGGCCTAGAGCTGGGTAGATAGTAATAGGATTTATTAGATTAGAGGCTCTTTCTGAACTCTGTCTAAAAGGGAGAAGCAAGTAGTTTGTTTACCAGCCGAAATGTTACAACAATACGCAATGCACAGACTAATGGTTGTTTTATACAGGTAGAGGATACTTGCAGGTGTTGCAAGTTTTTGTTTAGCATGCTAGAGGGATCCCAGCTTTTTGAAGCAGCTTCAGCAATGTATTCACTGCATTTATTCTAATTAATGTTACCTGTGAATGCTATGGCTGAGAGGTTTTGATGATGGACTTTCAGGTAGGATGCTATTATCCATGGAGATTCGTTACTGAAATGTTTTTATAGAATTATAAAAAAAGAAGCTTTGTTTTCGTAGCATTAAATGTATTCATCTGTTACACGACGATGAACAGATCCTTTAATTTGTCTTTCCATGATGCATGACGCGTGACGGCTCTCATTGAGATGCGCAGCTATAGAAGTTTCAACATATGAGATCCGCTAAATTCTTCGTACTCTAGGAAATACCTCGATGGCTTAGACCTCGGTAAGTAGTTACTCATTAGTATAAAATATAAGTAAATGAGTTAATATATGAAGTGAACTTTGAAAAATACTTATCATATTATATTAATTATGACTGAATAGAAAATAAAACTTTATTATTACTAATGCATACCATGTGACGTCATGCCGCGTTACCACCTTTAGCATACATAGCGAGATAATGTGTACAGATACGTAATTAAATACATCATGATAATAATAATTACATGAATTAGACAACTGTCTAGAGTATGGAACACATGTGGAACACATTCAAGTATCCCATACCACCCGATAATGCAGGTATCAACGTCTAATCGAAATATTACTCTACATAATTACGCACTAAAATATATTTTACATCACTGTGAATTTGTATATGTAAAAATGTTTTGTTCATTCACCATGTTTTCTCGCTTCCATTCACAAAACATTTGAATTAAATTAGCACTTTTTAAATGGTAACCCATTTTCAATCATTTAACATTCACGTTTTCATCTGTATCTATGACATGAATTTTCTCTATTTTTCTTATTCGCTATTTATGAGATTTAAATCGTCAGCGTGAGTCTTGCACATTACAAAAAAACGCGAACGTCATCTATGTTTTATCCAAGCTAGGATACCCGCTATGAATTAAACCTCATGTATAATCTAACACTTTACCGCTACTTTTACGAACGATAGCCAAATATCCTAACGCTTTTATCGACACTTTGCTGTTTGCAATATTAAACACTTTTCTACGGACATTGAAGCCGTGCTAACGTTTAATTGCAATTAGTCGGCCTGAATGAAGAAAATCACTTATCAATTAGCTGTAAATTTGTTTTCTACTAGGGCAATGACTAGCTATTAAAAAAAGACTAACTTTTTAATGTACGACTTTTACAGCAGACGGTGTCAGACGGAAACAATAAAAGGTTATACATGATTTTTCTCGAGAAATAGTGCAACGAAACACACTTTTTTCTTTACTTTTAAAACATTTCTTTTTTAGGTGCTCATAAAATGGTGGTGAAATAATCTGAACGAATCCAAATTCATGAGTACATAGTATTCGTCGGCTTATAGCTTTCTCAAACATGGATTTAAAGAGTCGCCAACATATCTGTATGATAAACTATGCTTCCTTGTAGTTTTAAATAGATGTTTTATCACTAAATAAGCAGATTGTAGAAAACGACACTTACCAGTTTCAATGCGTTTCACGTGTAAGACGACCGTTTTATCAGTTAGAAAACAAGCATCGATCCTGGCATGACTAGTCTATAGAGTAAGATGGCGTGCTATTAATGTGGCAATACCCATGCTTACCACTACATAATGTATTATATAAATATACATAATAGCGTTGTATCAGCATTTTGTATTTTTAACAAGATTACATGCTTAAGCTCTTAATTTGCCTATGTAGAGACAAGCTGAATTAAACAAAATGGATTAAAAGCAAACTTGTGGCTTCCTCCCATTTTGATTGCACGTGTCGTCGAAATGTACGTTTGTGAGATTGTCTCCGCCGATACATAGGTTGGTATGTAACGTTTATAATGGTCAAAGAGTTTTTTTTTTATATATGAATACACAATTCGTGCTAAATGGATATGATCGGTAAACAATACAAAATATTTCATTTTCTTTTGACAAAATGGCATACCAGGGTTTTCGCGCTGAGTAAATATACAAAATCTTTAAGCAAATAGATAATAGCCCATATATATATATATATATATATATGTATATATATATATATATATATATATATATATATATATATATATACATACATATATGAATGTATAAATATGTATATATATATAAATAAATGTATAAATATTTATATGTGTATATAAATAAACATATAAATATTTATATATATATATATACATATAAATATATATATATATATAAAGAAGGTATGTGTATATTTCAATAGTAATATATATTTCTATATATGTATATATACGTATATATATATGTGTGTGTGTATACATATGAATGTATGTACATAAATGTATACATATGTGTATATATGCATGTATATATATGAATATATATGTATGTATATATATATGTAGATATATAGCTGAATATTTACGCATACATATATATATATATATATATAGAGAGAGAGATTAATATATACACATATATATATATTAATATATATATATATATATATATATATATATATATATATATATATATATATTAGAACATCAAGTCCAGTAGGGCGTACGATCGTTTCGAAACATTTTGGAAATACTTTACTTTATTTTAGTTTATAAATTAATAAAGCTAATTCAAAACGACGGTCTTCAACACGTCTTACAGACAATCAAAGAAAAAATTAAAAAGCTCGTCGTAGAGAAACATTTACTAAAAGAAAGAGCCACCAGTTGATATGTTAGCAGCATAGGAGGTGAAAGAACACAATAGCACCCACCAACCAAAACACTAGTACATATAGAAGAAATAGTCCAATATTTTCCATGGATTTACACTTTTAAATTAAACAATAAATCAATCAAAGATACAAACTCTCTTGTCAGAGGGGTAGAAAAAACAATAAAATAGAAATAATAATACAAATAAAATGATAGAAGAAGGTAAAAGTTCAAAATATGTAATAAAACATAAAAAAATAAAAATAATAATAATAATAAATTATAAAAATAAAAAATATAAAAAATAAAAAATATAAAAAAATAAAATAAAAAATAAAATTCTGAAATAATAAAATACAAAATATATATAGTGTTTTTTGTATGTTGCCAATTGCTTGAGTCCTTTCGACTTCATAATTCCTTTTACATATGTCGTTTGTATATAATACAGTAGGTTAAGAGAATCTGAACGGTAACAAGTAGTTACTATTCCACAGTAGATTTTCACATGGAAATCAACAGAATGCGACTGTTTAAGTGATAAAAGAAACGTGCCTCGCGTTCGTGGTCTTGGCAACTATTTCGGGTGGACGGTAAATTTAGCAGGGCTTGGTTAGGGGTGGTAATTAAATATGGACAGTTGAACATTAAATCTTAGGGTGCAGAAGGCATTAAGTTTAATCCAGCAGGTCTGCAGACAGACTGATCAGAGACTTGTTGAATCAGGTCCTAGCACGAGGAATTTCAGCGTATATGGCATTGAGTTAAGATGACTCATATTTGTAAAAGTGTTTACTTAAAGATTAGAGTTACTGGGTACTACTTTTCGATGTTGAATAGGGGGACTGATCTTTGCTAGATTAGTCCCTTACAGATAGACACCCACACACACACACAAACACATAGATTCGCACGCACATATCTACACACATATACACATACATTCCTAGTGTATTGGCAAATGAATTTAAGCAATTGGCAATATACAAAAAACACATTTGGGGTTATTTTGAAGTACTTACTAGAGCCGACCAGATTGGGCAATGTTATAGAAAGAGGGATTTAATTTAATATATTTTGAACTAGTTATACGCCTCCAAAAAATAAATAAAGAGGCAATGGTCATAATTGTGGTAGTAATTACTGCCTTTCTTTTCTATTACTGATAATGGAGGGAAGGGGTTAAGGGTCAGTCATAAACGATTTTAGGGAGAAGGTAATTACAATGATAACAAAGAAGCTGAATGAGATACTTATATCTATAAATATATTTTTAGTAATAATATTAGTAATAATAATGATAACAATAATAATAATAATAATGATAACAATGAGTATGATCATGATAATAATATTAATAATAATTGGAGTAGAAATGCTGAAGAGCATAATCGTACCAATCTTAATCATATTTATAATAATAATAATAATAATAATATTAATGATAATAATGATAATAATGATAATAATAATAATAATAATAATAATAATAATAAGAAGAATAATAATGATAGTGATAATTATATCGATAATAGTAATAATACTTATAATTATGATAGTGAAACATAAATAGTATCACTAGAATGGACTTAGCCTGATATACGTCCCTCCATTTTTACATTATTTATTGACTTTAACATAGAAACACATCCTACATATAAAGGTAAATGAACCGTATATATATATATATATATATATATATATATATATATATATATATATATATATATATATATATATATATATATATATATATATATATATACTACACCTCAAACGTATACGACCTTAGGCCAGAAAAAATGTTTGAAATACGTGACGAGCTGTGGACCCTAACCCCTTAAAAATAGTCATCTTGTGCTTATACAAATTAGCCCACCGATCCATTCACTGCCGGAAACACATATGGAAATCTTATTTTGGAATAGTGTTCCTCTCTGCTGTCGCTTTAGATTTAGCAGGTGTTTGGAGAAGATGCGATGTGTAACACAAATTAAGGAGCAGTTCAACCAATTCAAAAATGGCCGCATTTCAACGGAAAGTGACCAGCGTTCTGGCAGGCCCCAAACTGCTCAGAGTACTTCTGTTGTTTAGACTCTGCAAAAAAGTGATAATGCGCAATGCGACGGCGGAGATGAACACCATTCACAAATAAGACTTCCATATGTGTTTCCGGCAGTGGATGGATCGGTGGGCTAAGTTTGTGCAAACACAAAGGGGCTTACTTTTATCGGGATAAGGCCCCACCATGTATTAGAAATATTTTTCTGGCCTAAAGGCAGATAGGTTTTAGACAAACCCCGTATGTGATATAACTTGTTAGAAATAAAGAACAACGGTTGAGGTATCGTCGCCTTTAAACTATAGTTTCCGGTTAACGACATCCTCTTCCCCGTTCCCAAACCCTTAGCTGAAGGGAAGTAAAACGTCGTTTCCGTCGACCAAACATCCTGTGTAATCTCTTAAAATTCCCGAATGCCTTGATCTACATTAGTGCAAAGTATTGTCGATTAGCAACTCTAAAGAACGTTTAACAAATCCCCATACCCGCATCAAGGGATACGATATAAAAAAACAGGTGGCGATCTATCAGTTAGTTCCTGTCAGTTGA
>OY744515.1:123352629-123412629 GCA_963556195.1 Sepiola atlantica
ATATATATATATGTATATATATGTGTGTATACACACATATATATATATGTATATACATATATATGTACACCTATATATATATATATATATGTATATATATATATGTATACATATATGTATGCATATATATATATATATATATATATATATATATATATATATATATATATATATATATATGTATGGAGAGTTCGAATGCAAAAAACGATAAACGCCATTTTCAAAATTACGAAAAGTGTTGTATTACAATCCCCGAATCCACCTCCAAATAATATTTTACATAATATGATCCCGGTATGATTTTTTTTTGCTTTTAATTAAAATAAAGCTTTTGTCGAATTCTTGATTTAATATATTCGTCCTTTTAGCGTTTAACGTCTTAATATATACAAATTGGATTTATCGCGTTTTGCAGTCGAACTCTTCATATATATCAATATATTTATACATATATACATATATGTGTGTATACATAAATACATATATATATATATATATATATATATATATATAAAGAGGTGTACTAAAAGCGAACTTTTAGGAAAGGTAAAACCCTATTGTGAAGAGTATACAGCTCAATATCCAGGATAGAGCAGGTAGAAATGAAGGAGAATGGAAAGGAATTAGAGAAAGCAAAAGCCAAATCAAAATTCAATTCAAAAGTTCAAAGCAAGGTATATTCCGCAAAAAGGCAATTTATTCAAGTTAAATTTTCCTTAAGCCAGGCTTTTCAAAGATCAAAATCTTATCATCAGAGGAAGTCGCTGGGATAGATAAGTTGGCAATGGCCAAGATTTAAAATTTGAAAAAATGAAATAAAATAAAAGTTGTAGGGAAAGAAGCGTAGGGCAAAACTGTGCCAGGGTGCAAGCAAATGTCCGATTGCCAAAAAGTCCGGTGTCGAAGAGTCCAGCAGAGAGAATACGATGTAGATAGGTAGGTCGTTAGAGGCACGAGAAGCAATGGGAGAAGTTTCAAAGTTAAATTCCAAGAAGCCACAACTTCAGGTACGGCGAAAATAGAAAATCCAAAAAAGGGTAAAAAGTCCAATGAGAGGTACATTCGATGATGCAGGCAGGCGTCAGAGGAAATTAAGATGTAAAATATTCGCCATTAAAGAAACTTCCCGGGCATAGATGACAAAGGAAAGTGTTTTAAATTGGAAAAAAGGGGCAGTGAGAATATTTAAAGTCTGCCCAGTTGAGAAAGCCGGCTATAAATGAAGAAAATCAAAGACAGTGAAAACAAGAATATAATATGCGACCAGTGGGCAAGGGAGGAAACGGGTAAGTGGTGTGTGGGAGGAGAAAGGGACGGGTACGAGGAAAGAGAGGGGGGAGGAGAAAGGGAGCGATGCGGTGAAGGAATGCGGATAAAACTAAGAGTGTGAAAGTGGGGGGGTGAAACATAAAGTTGAAATTGGAAGTTAGCGCGGATTAGGATTCAACTAGAAAAGGGGAAGAAAGGAGTGGGGGTAAGTTAACGAATGTTAGGATAAGGGGTTAAAATATCAGAATATGTATAAGAACAGAGTCCGGGGTTTAGAAGTTTAATCAAATGACCTTAGATATAAACAATGAGGCAAAATATATATGAAGGGTAGGACTAGGAAAATGAGTTAAAAATTAAAAGAGTAAAGATAAAAAATAAAGATAAAAATAGTATAAAAAGTAGAAATAAGAAAATAAAAGAATAAAGAATGAAAAATAGATAATAAGATTAGTCTTAAGCTCGCAGGGAAAATTGAGGATTGACCGAAAGAATAAAAAAATAAAAAATTTAAAAAATTAAAAAATAATAAAAATAAGATACTAATCTTATCGACTTTTCCCTCATTCTATATGAGGGAAAAGTCGATAAGATTGGAGCTCAAGAATGAAAATTAGAATAAGGAAAAAGAAAAAGGAAAAGAAGACCTAGAGAGGATATCCGGAATGGGAGTCTCCAAGGTGGAAAAACTTATGGGTTGAAGTAAATAAGCAGTTACGGGATGCTAGTTCAAATAGATATGGGAAAATATAAACTTTGAAATTTTATTCAAAAAAGTTATATGGAGGTTAATTAAGAAAATTGTTAAATAGGTTAGTGAAGGCCGGAAGAAGTAAGAGATATACAAGGTTAAAAAAGTGACAAAGGATTAAGCCAGAGGGAGAGTGGTTGCTTGCACCCTGGCACAGTTTTGCCCTACGCTTCTTTCCCTAAAACTTTTTTTTTATTTCATTTTTTCAAATTTTAAATCTTGGCCATTGCCAACTTATCTATCCCAGCGACTTCCTCTGATGATAAGATTTTGATCATTGAAAAGCCTGGCTTAAGGAAAATTTAACTTGAATAAATTGCCTTTTTGCGGAATATACCTTGCTTTGAACTTTTGAATTGAATTTTGATTTGGCTTTTGCTTTCTCTAATTCCTTTCCATTCTCCTTCATTTATATATATATATATATATATATATATATATATATATATATATATATATATATATATATATATAGCTATGTCAAGATTCTCTCCTCGACTAATGAACGGATCATCATAAACTTTGGAAAATATATTCAAGGAAACACAGTGAATAAAATAGACACATCATTTCTCTGGTAAACTTTACACTTTAGATGATGCGCTTTACTTAAACTAGAACCATCACGCGAACACTTCTGAAATAACTTGAACAAAAGTATTTAATAAAAACAATATTTTATCTACATCAAATATTTAGTCATGTGAAGTAATGATTTATTGTAAAGTTGGTGCTCATCCCGAACGCCAATAATATGTGTGTTTTATTTCCTCTACTTCGAGACAACAGGGTAAGTGACGTGGGCAAATGATTTTTATTGTAAAGTTTACTATTTAGAGGGTCCATCCAAAAGAGTACCATACCTGGTAATGAAAGAAAACACATTAAAGTGTTTAACTACTGCTGTAATTATTGCTAGTACACGTAATAAGACAACTATTCTAATATATCTATTAGATAAATAATAATTTGTATGTATGTATGTATGTATGTATGTATGTATGTATGTATGTATGTATGTATGTAAGTGCGATGTCAGCTAAAACTAAAGTACGGAACATCTTCGGTCGTATAATATCGAAACATTAAGAAAAAACAAATTATTTGATGTAAAACTTACATGGGCGTGACAAATCTACCGTTTTTATCAGACTGCGCATGCGTAGACATAAAAACCGGAAATTAAAAAAACACAATTGATCGTGCCATCTCTTCATTGCATACTTCACTCGCTCTTAAACTTGCAATTAAAAATAATTTTGCGGCACTTTTACGTCACAAATCTAGGTCAGTGAATATGATTTTTTTTTTAGACTGAGGCAAACTTTGCGTCTTTTTTTTAAATTTCGTTTTTTTACATTAACCATTGTTTACATCGGTTTTTGTGGCAAACTCGACAGTTTTTTCTTTAATATTTCATATTTCTAACAAATATTGCTTCATTCAGAAAACGTTATTACAATTTAAATCGTATTCATTTAAAATACATAAGTGTGTTTTTCGTAAAACAAACGAAAAAAATCTTGGTGTGAGACTTTTCGCCCGATTTAAAGTAGATTTATTTGATCTATTTTCTCTTTAAAATGTTGTTCGTATTAGTCGTTCGCTGCTTTGTTTATGTCGGGTAGCATATGTTTTGGTTAGTTAATAGCTAAATGCTTAAGGCGACCCTTCCGTGAAATACCGACTTAAACTTGTATTTAACCGTCTATCATAGGATTAAAGAAATATATTAAAATGTAAACATCACAATAATATCGTATCAATAAAATTATCGAATTATCACAGACTTTTCCTAACTAATTTTAAATGGTGGCTTAAAAGATAAGGAAGAGTGGCAAAAATGAATCGTCAACGAGTCCATTGTGGGTGGGACGTCGAGAAAGAAAGAGACTTGATAACTGTTAAAAAGGAGAAGGTTCCGCAGCGCAAGCGAGACTAGAAAGACGGCGGTTCCAGAAACACCAGGAGCCAGACCACTTGGCTATCGGAGTATCGAAGTACCGGAAGAATGGGATTTTACCGATGTGTATAGGCACCGATGAAGCTTTATTGGCTACGATGCCCAAGCCATTCTTGCTCTTAGGCTTTCGTGTCCGCTGACTTAAAATGCGGCTGATAAGCAAGTTGGTAGTGTAAAAGAATCCACTAACGTGTACTTCATCAAAGTGATTGTTGAACAATTGCTTCAGTTCATGCGCGGATAGACAATGCAGAGCAAATTGCTTTCAAGTCGGATGTATATATGAAGGAGATTCTAGCGGAAACCAAGTATGTGACCTCAGCAAGAAAAAGACTTTCATGAGACAAAAGTATGTCAAAAGAGTTTTATATGTGTGTGCGTAGCCGGCGTAACCCATCCGGTGATGGGAAATAAAGAAAACCAAAGTGTTTTTTCCGTATACGTTCTGTTCTTTGTCATTCTTGTTTTATCTTACTGGTACCCTGAGCGAACGGGTAATTCGACACCTCCTTATGCTTACTTTTTATTTATCCCTTCCGAGCAAATAGAAGGAAAGTAAGAATATACTAATGAAACGGAAACAACGCAATCAAAACAAAGACGTAAAACAAAAATAAACGTGTAAATTAAAAATAAAAGTAACGGAAAGAAAACATGTAATTAGCTGTTTTGTTCCGAAAAAAAAATTGTTTTGCTGAATAAAGTAGTATGAAAAAATCATATTCGGCGACCGCTATATTAGTGCAATGTTTAAATGGTAACATTTGTTTGTTTACTGTTCGGAAGATCGCATGCTGTTATTTCAGAAAAAGAATCGCATTCCGTTATTCCAGAAAAAAGAATCGCATTCCGTTATTTCAGAAAAAGAACCGTCAAAGTTTCTAACGCAGGAATTACGACTGGAAAACAAGGCAAATAAGTAAGTGTATTTACAGTGCGGAATCTTGGCTCTGGCTGAAATTGGTTTGTTAGTTAACCCTAACAAATCTGAAATAATCAACTTGAACTGTTCCACCATGGAGTTTCAACGAGGAATAGATGGCCTACGACTCGCCATAGGATCCGTCTCAATAACTGAACGGGACAACACAATAATTCTTGGATCACCTATCTGCTCTAAAGGTGTAGCTGCATCCCTACAAGACAAGTCTACTAAGCTAGAGTCTATGACAGAGCGCCTCAACATGATCGACGCTCATGCGGCACTGTTCCTGCTGCAAAACTGTTTTGCAATGCCCAGACTTCTATTCACACTGACTCAGGCATGATTGAAACGGACGGCCTCCTAATGACTGGAATACACGTTCTACACCAACCGTTAGAAATGCGGTCATTCCATGAAGACGAGCAAAAAAAGAATCCATCTGAACTACGGACGCTACTTCAACAACAGTAGTGCCCATACAGTTCGTTCTTTTTTAGCTACCTTTTCAGCTTCGGTCTCACAACCAGTCCCCCCTATTTTTATCCTTTCGACGATGAATCACAATGTGTCTAACCGGCCATGTCCTCATGCCTCACGGAGGACATCCACGAGTGCTGCTGCTATCGCCCGAGCAAAGGCTGAGGCGGCCAAGACACGTCTAGCCTTCGTTGACAGGGAACTGGAAATAAAGGGAAAGTTGGAGAGATTACAGCTAGAAGGGAAGGCGGCCGCTGGTGTGGCCGAAGCAAAGGTTTTGTAGGGAAGCCGCCAACAAGTACAACAAACGGTATAGCTATTGCTACTCAATAAAACTTGGCTATATGCCAGCTGACCTGGCAAGTCAACCCCAACGAGAGACAGCTGGACCGACACTAGCTCGAACTGTACACGCAAGATCCCCCCCAAGCACAGCGGAGAGGGTGACCTCCTAACAGCAACGAAAGTGGTTTCACAGCGTACACAGGTTTGTGACGGCAACCCCTCAAAAACGTGCTTCAACACACCGATGAGGACGAAGACAAGGCAGAGCCTCCTATTGAGGATATCGTTCTACCGAGCATCATGGAACTGGGAGCCGAGAAGGACATAAACAACAGTTGGATCGCTCCACTACCTTCCAGATCTACCCCATGCTACCTCCCACAAAAAAGAAAATCCCGGGTGGTCTTTGACTCCAGTAGCAAACACGACGGAGCATCCCTGAACAAAGTGCCAATAAGTTGACCCGACCTAAACAACAATCTGGTTGGCGTTCTCACCCGTTTTCTTCAAAGAAGTCGTTACCGCGAACACTGAAGGGACGTTATACCGTTTCCCCGCGAAAGACGAATACAGGGACTTTCTGATATTCCTTTGGTTCATCGACAATGACCCCACCAAAATCATTGTCGCAGTAGCGTACATCAAAGTCACCGAAAAAGAAGCAAATTGTCAAATCAGCTTTATCACGGGGAAAGTGAAACTTACCCCACGACCCGAACATTTTGTCCCCAGACCGAAGCTTTGTGCTGCCCTCCTGGCGGGCGGACCGATCTCTTCTGATAGGAACTTGCAGGTTAACTCCACTTCCTCGTACACGCACAATAAGGTAGTCTTAGGGGACATCTAAATCGAAATAAGACGTTTCTACATGTATCAGCAATCTTGTGTTGCGTATACGTAGACCTTCTCATCCTAAGCAGTTTAAATACGTACACACCGATCAAAACCATGTTCAACTTGGCACCCGCTCTATACCTGCATCTCATCTCCAGAGAATCGCTTGGGTTGACAGTCCTGTATCTCCCTTACCGGGATGCGAGGGCCACCCAGAGACAGCCTGTCCGCAAGTGTCTATACTAACCACATCTTCTTCGAACATATTGCTTGGATCCCTACATTTTTAGAAGCTCTCCACTTGGTCATCAATAACCAAGGCCTCACCCAACTTCATACATATCGCCGACACTTTTCGATATGTTCAAGCCACCGAAGCAGCCCCTCCATCTGGATCTCTCTACAGATTTCCTTCATTTTCTAAATCTTCTGCCTCACCTGCTAAATTAAGCATCTCTAAGATTACATCTTCACCTCAGGTGACATGTTTTGTACGGTCAAAAACAAACACCACTTTAAAAAACAACCTACACGCCAGGTTAGCCTTACTAAGGATGACCACAACTACGAGCACAGCTAAAGACGACAGAATCCAGAGTATTCTTGAGGAGACTGGACAGTATTGTAAATTCTATGGTGTAGACAGGCCACCGCCCGAACCACCACCAAAACTAGAGGTTAATCCTGCCAATAACCATCAAGATAAACAAGAACAAAAAACAATTACTCCTTAGAGGGAATGCATCTTCAGCCATCACGACTTTAGCTGTCAAGAAACCATTCGCCTCCGGATTCACTAAAGAACATAATACGGTCAGCCATCACACAGTATCTTCAACAACACCAAAGCGAAAGGGCGGCAGCACAACCCCTTTTCCAGCCTATCCCCCCAGCTCACTCCATGCAGCACCTGCTCCAGCCTCCCATTCGTTTCAGCTGCTCATGCTCCTTCCAGCGGCTTCCATCTTCATTTTGCAGCAACTACTCAGACCCGTTCTTTGTGTCAAGGACTAGTGCAATTTCATGACGTCGAAGACGCCAGGCGAGGAGTGTTCTGTCTAGCCTAGAATAAGTCCCTTAGAGTTATCTCCCTTTCCCGGCCCCCAATTCGTTAGGGACTTTTTTTTTATCCCAGACACCGGCCGGCAAGCAGCTGCCGGTGTTCTGTTACTGAATTCTCGCTGCCGTTATGTAACGGAGAAAACCGCGTGGTGGAAATTTAATCTCCCTACAGATTCTGACATTTTGGCCATCTTCGGTAAGAGAACTTATCTCTTCTCCTTCCTCAAACAGAATTAAATATCGTGCCCGTTATTTCCTTTGACCATTTCTCTAATTTAAATGAACGTTATTCTCTCTTCTCATCCCATGTCGTATCTCCTTGTTGATCGCTCGTCACATGTGTACTTAGTATCCTTTACCCTAAAAATACTTCCTATTAACAGTTTTTTTTAGATGTGTAGACTCCTCGTTCCTGTTTCGTCGTCATTTATTGTATTCACATTTCTGAACAATGTTTTTATTTCTTTTCAGTTTTTTTTACCCTTTCGAGGGACAATAAAACCTGAAATTAAACTATGCTATGGCTCAGAGTCTTATTTTTCGAAAGGAATTATTGCTAGCTGTCTTGAGGGTTAAACCCGGCCCTAGGGCAGCATATATATATATATATATATATATATATATATATATATATATATATATATATATATATATATATATATGTATATATATATGTATATATATATGTATATATATACATATATATATATGTATATATGTATATATATATATATATATATATATATATATATATATATATATATATATATATTAATAGTACGAATGCACAACGCGATAAACGCCATTTTCAAAATCACAGAGCTGTCCCTACAAAAGGTGTTGCATTCTAACACTCGGCGATATACAAAAACTATGTATTACATAATATGATACCGAAATAATCTCTTTTTGATTTAAATTAAAATCAGCTTGCGTTCGAAGTCTAGATTATATATATATTCGTGTTTTTATTGTTTAAGGTCTAAATTTAAACGAATTGGATTTATCGCGTTTTGCGTTCGAACTCTTCGTATATATATACATATATATATATATATATATATATATATATATATATATATATATTTACATATATTAATTGTATTATAATCTATTATTTACAAATCGTCGTGTTCATATATTAATTCGTCGTGTTCATTGTATTAAGTTATGTAATAGGTTTAGTTAAGATGGAATTGTCACTCAACATGTGCGCTGCTTCTTTCAGTCGTCTTCCCCTCCACCGTTCTTATCTGTCTATAAATTGTTACTTCGTTCCATAAGGGTAGAGACTTTACCTTTCTCTTCTGTATATGGTCTGTCATACCCGATGTTCAATATCTCGCTGTATTACGACTTTCAAGTGTTCTTATAGTCATACCTCTAGTGTCCGACATATTTTTAATACTTACATAGAGTCGCATACACACAGTTCTTGGTCATGAGCTAAGATGATCTCAAGTTTGAGAAAGCATTGCAAATGAACAATAAAATATAATTAATAAATAGAAAATAAAAGATGTGAAAAATACATTGAATACAGATGACAATGATACTTTGTAATGAATTATATTGGATTATTGGATGTTATACTCAAAACGTTTCGCTTAATGTTACCGCCGACCTTATTCGGGTGCGTCTAGTCGAATTCTGGAATTTGTATGTCAAACTCGGGCATCATTACGCAATTTATGAAGCACATCTTTATTTGATATACGTTGTAGCTTGCTCTTGTACCTTTAGCAACTGCCCATCTATCCATGCCATTAACACATATCGTCAAGTGTTTTTCAGCCTTGATAAGTGATGACTCATATATTAAACATGCCCCTTTTTATATTTTGAGCGCTCTGGTAAAAAATAACGCATTTCCCAAAGCATGAAGCAATGCTTTTCTTTTAAGAATACTTTTTTCTTGTTTATTGGTAGCTTTATAAAAATTATATATGTAAGTAATGAAAGTAAATATATAACGCTATGACTTATTCTACTTAAAGTAATAGATCTGTTGACGCAGCGGACACGTCGCTTGAGTGCTAGTCGTATTTGGATATGTGATCATCCGTTGTAGGTTCGAACCAACGCGTCGATACACGGCGACAATAAACTCGCTATCGTTAGCCACACTAATGAGTCGAAGACGATGTAACTGCTGTCTGTCAACTACTATATATGTATATATGTAACGTCTGAGATTGTTACGTCCCTACGCTGATGAGATCCATAAGCTCGAAACGACGTCGTGCGTGGGTAAAATATTTAACAAAATACTTTAATATTATTATAAGCCCCTTTAAAGTGAAATTGCAAGTCGAGCATTGTCAAAAAGATTGAAAATAAACATTTACCTTAAAGCCTTAGTGCTTGCGTGCAGTGCTCTGACAGTTTAACCTTATACGTCCATAACCGCGTCTAAATATTGGTAAATGTTACTTATTTAACTTTGCTATGAATATGCGTACTTTTTATGAAGAACTGCATTTTATTTTGTTTAGTATGCTCATATTGACATCAGAACATTTGTTAATATCCATGCTGTTATTTATTAGTAGTTACTTTATACCTTACATTATAACTGAACTATTTGTCGGAATTTATATTCAAATAACTGGCTAAAAAAAACAGGGTATGCACTGGCTATTACCAAGGCCAGAAATCAACGAGATAATTCAATGGCTATAACCTAGACCAGAGATGTAATGGCTATTACTTAGGTAAGAGATCAGCCAGAGAATGCAATGGCTTTCACCTACGCCAATGATAAACCAGAGTATGCAATGTATATCACCTAGACAAAAAATCAACCAAGGTATGCAACGGATATCATCTACGCCAGAGATCAACCATGGTATGCTATTGCTATGATCTAGGCCAGAGTCCAACCAGAGGAAGGCAATGGCTATCAGCTATGCTCAACCAAGGTAAGCACTGGCTTGCACCTAGATCGGAGATACAACCAGAGTATGTAGTGACTATCACCTAAACCAGAGATTAACCAGGGTATGCAAAGGTTACTACCTTGACCAGAGATCAACCAGGGTATGCACTGACTTTCACCTAGGCCATAGATACACCATGGTATGCTATGGCTATCAGCTAGGCGAGATATATATCAGAGTATGCAATGGCTATCGCCTAGGTTAGAGATAAACTACGGTATGTAATGGCTCTCACCTAGGCCATATATAGACCAGAGTAGGCAATGGATATCACCCACACCAGAGATCAATTAGGGTATACAATGGGTATCACATATATGACATATGAACCAGAGTATCCAATGGATATCATCTAGGTCAGATATCTACCAAAGTATGCAACGGCTATCACCTAGGCCATAGATCAACCAGAGTATGCAATAGCTATCACCTAAGCCAGAGATCTACTAGGCTATGCAATGGCTATCCCATAGGCCAGAGATCAACGAGAATATGCAATGGCTATCACTTAGGTCAGTGTTAAACCAGGGTATGCAATTACTGTTACATAGGCAATATATCAATCAGGTAGGTAAAGCGAGATGTGTGAGCAGGAAATACGTCTTCGTAGACTGAACTATCTGCGAACGTGACTTTGCTTTATTAAGGGTGATTTTCGTTAGACAGTCTTATAGGCAACTGATTTTTTTTATTTACTTGCTCTTCGCTACGTCAGATATTTTTTTTAATTTATTAATTTATTTTTATTCATTTGTTAGTTGTCATATATATACATATAGTTATCGTGAAATTACGTTTATCTTACGTCTACAGTTCGTTACTATTTCGTTACTACGATTTAACATTTTTAGCTTTACATTCAAACATAATAGGTGGTCTAAATATTTACATGTGTTTGCTCAACGTAATATTTTTCACTCGATTTCTGAGCTTTCAGTAGTTGTTCACTAGTGAGTGTTTTTATAAGTGCTTTTTAGTGAAGATGTTTGTGTGAATATTATAGCTAATTTGTAATTAATGAGCTTACTCTTACGTAGTATATTTTTTTATTCGTTTTTTTCTGAGCTAATTTTGTGGCTTTTTAAATTGTAGCCTAGGTTAACTAATTATGTTTAATGAACAAAGTCCACGAAGTCTATAGGTACAGTTTTTGTTTCATCATTTTCTTTCTTATTGCTATATGGGTGATTATTAAAAATGTTTGAGTTATTACTATTATATAACTGTTATCCTTCACGTTATGTTTTTTGTTGTTATATTTATTAGTTTTTCTGTGTATTTTGTTTGATATATGTTCAAATACTCTCGCTTATTATTTTGTTATTGTCTGCGTTGATTATCATATCAAATATTTTTTTGGAATCTGTAGGAGAGTATTTTATGAATATTTACTGCGAGGTATTAGTTATATGTATGTATATGGAATGTATGAATATTTTTCTTAATTTACCAAACGTAAAAAATTGATGTTCAATTCGAACTTTTCTGATCAACTAGCAATACTGTAACCTGTATTAGACTCTAAGGTCAATGATCTTAAACCGGAGTTTAATTACTTTTCAAATTCATACGAATGGACACCTATTCCTTTTGTAAATCAAAGTAGAGACGGGAACATTTCCATATTTTAAATAAGTTGCCTGTATTAATCTTTGATTATCACATGAGCCATTGTTCATTCTATTTGCAGAAATTACATTTGTAATTTAAAAAAGAACTTAAGCTGCGTACGTAGACATAAGTTCCATTTACTTTTGCCTGACTTGCCTATGTACGGATTGCGTAAACAAATCTTTTTGTCTGTGCGACAATGTTATTTTTCCTAGAATACACGAGTCGTATTTCCAGCACATTAATCTTGACATGCCTTCAAGAAGAGGTTATTCCTCCCACTATTATTCTTATTTTTTATTTATTTAAATGTAGTCGTATTTTTTAGGAATTACGTCGCTAAGTTTAGACATCCGGATAAAGCAACATGTGCCCACAACAATTAGCCAGGCGCTTAATTTACCGTCAAACGTTCTGAATAATACATATTTGCAAACACTTCATGAGTTTTTACCGATTCTTTATTTTCAGTAAGTCACACTTTCTCTATCATCTTTAAGTTTTAGAAACGATATATATGAAATAGAGGGGACCTTGTTGTTTTCTAATTAATATGTTCACCATTAATTTTTTGTCTATTTCTTATTTTCTATTTCTATTACAGCGTGTGTTCTCTCTTAACCGTAGCTCGATGTAGCTATGTTGAGCAAGGATTTTAAAAACTTTATGTTCAACAAGTTGCTATCTATTTTTAAATTGTAAGTGTAAAGGCAAATCTATTTCTTTTTTTCTTTTCTTTGCGGTAACATTAAAAAATAAATAAATTTGTTTCGAAATTACCGAAATGTTCCATGTTTATGTATCTATATGAATAAATGATAACTATTTTATTTTTGTTGACAACAAAGACATTTATCAAATTTCAGTTATTTTAAATAAATGTTTCAAGTAATTTGTGAAGCGAAAACGAGCGGGGAAAGTAAGCTTGTTACTAATTAAATTTGCATACTTTATTATTGAAGCGAATCGGACACACGGACGTTCTCTTTCAGTATATCAATATACATGTAATAAATATATATTTCTGTAATTGTGTTCACATAACCGACTAAGTAAGGTGTTAAATCGTCTAATTAGTACTAAGATAATTTCCAAAATAGACGATGATACAACTGTTTTAAAGTTAATGATATTATTATTGAACAATCCTAAAAAATGGGTTGTAATATATAATATATCCTATTAATAAATAAAATAATAGTTAATTAATAAAATGGCATTTTCAAAAACATTATTTAAATATCAGGAAGTTCATCGGATGTCCTGCTGGCTGTGCTGGATGAGAGCAGGCTCAAGGCCTTTCCTCGAATAATAGCGATTGAGTGACGCTCGTGATGCAAAGTCAATTCACGATGGTCCTTAGTGTGTGCTGTCATTAACAGACGAAGGCTGCTAAGCTAGTCGCGCGTGGCTCTGCCTATCGCTTCACTCGTCTCCAGTGCAGTAAGTTATAACACAAATCTATCAAAAGGTATGGCATATGTTGATTGATTGCAATTCTCTGATGACGCTGATGCAAGTCCAGTGGTGTTGCTGATTCTTTGACTGGGGAGGAGGACCACCGTCGACACAATTTATAGAATTAAATTTATATTAGCTGTTTGTGCCAATTTGTAAGTAACTACCCGTATGTACATAACTGAGAAATACACAAATAACTATACTATTCGATCAATGTGTATTTTAAAAAAAGGGAAACATCAATCGTAGACATTGGTGTCAGTTGTATATATTTATTACGCTTATGTTGGTATTTTTATCAACAATCATATTAAATATAGAATAAAAGAACTATTCACTGATGAGGTCAAACATTTAGGTGTATCGGGTAACTCTGTTTTGCTTCACTCTGATCCCAAAACTGCAGTACATGTCAGGATTCCATCTCCTGATTAAATATAATCGGTTCTATCCATTACATAAAAATGTATCTTGTTAGGCTTAGTGTTACACATACATTTTCTTCATGAATTACTATTGCCACTTATTTTCCTTTTCTCTCCCGTGTGCCTAACATAATACGCAATTTTTATATACAGAATAGTTTTCGAAGTATTTCCCATCTAGAGGACGAGTTGCTACAAGATTGCTTTCCTGAGGACAACATAAAGGCTTTCGTCAATTCTAATGTGAACACACACTTGTCATAAACCGTTTACATAAATCATTAAGACTTTTCCTAGAATTGGTCTAACCCTTTATAAGTTACGACACATCAGTATACAGAGCCACTATGAATAGATATTTATATATAACTAGCGGGACCCGTCGCCCGGCGTTGCACGTGAGAAAATACTACCTATTGCATGACGTCGAATAAAAACAGGAAAGAGCCTATTGTTTTGCTTCCCCCCGTCTACCGTGTTAGTGAATGTTTTAAATTATAAAAACATGAAAAAAGCGGTAGAGTAGAAGGGGATCGAACGCTAAAACTGGCGGTCATGAAACCTGCCTTCGTAACGCCTGCGCCACGGTTTCGGGTTTAAAATGCAGGTGAAAATAGGCCAATTAACTTAAGCGTTATTGTTGGCATGCGTGTCATGTAAACATTAAGTTTCTGCCGACCAAATATTAAGTACAACACTGACACGGTTAAGGTAATGGGCAAGTTTTCTATAATATGCGTGTTAAAGGTGTATGATTTTGAAAATGTAAATGTATCGGGGTCTACCAGTATCTTGGCGCTTATTGAATTAAATAGGATGTCGATTCGATCAAGGAACTGAAGCCGCCATGTTGAATGAATAAGTGTTGCAGGAACTGTGTTCGTTAATTTCATTCGCTTAATTCCGGAATGAATCACAATATAGCAGTCATAGGTAGTATGAGAAATAACGTAATCTGATATTTGCGGAAAATCATCGGAGTGAACGGGAGCTGTAATAAAGTATTTCCCTATTGCTTCATATCATGTATTAAATTAATACCAGGAAAATAATAAACAAGAATCGGTGTTTTGTAATAATTAAGCTGTGTGTATTAGTTCCCGGTGTCGATTAATAGTGTGGAACCACGTGCTTCCCCACCGACGACCGTCGACCCCAACGTTGTGTTTCCGTAGTCTTCTTCTTTGTCCTCATCGCTTAGCCGTGTCGTCTATCCACTGACGAATCGTCGAGGGCACAGCACTGGTCCACAAGTTAAAATAAAAGAAACCCCACTCACGATAAAGAACACAAACACATATACGTTGTGTATAATTTAGTTTGAACTATGAGTGTGTGTGACTGTCGAGGCCCCATTGTCGTTTCTCAAGTCTTCAGCTCATTTCATCGTTTTCCCGGTCCGATCTGCTCTCTCGGGAGTCTCGATCCTAACTTTCGGAAGGTTAGATCCTAACTCTCGGGAAGTTCGATTCTAACTGCTCATCTTCTCTCTGAAAACTCAACTCGTAAACTTTTTGTCATGAACCTTACTGTCGTCAAAGTGTCGTAAAACTAACCTACCCCACTGTCGCAAAATATCGTCACTCCCAAATGTCGTGTCCGGTATTTTTCTGGGTAACCTGTCCTGAACAATGGAAATTGACCACTCCCTATTTTTCTTTTGTCTCTGTCGATTATTCATTTCCTACCCTGTCTTTTCTTTTGTGTGCGTTCATGAGTAATTTCCTATTCCTGACCGGGTCCCGACCTTTGCGGCATCCATAGTGTCACACACCTCCCATGCCGAACTTGTCATTTATTACATAAATTACAAAAAAAAAATCATATTACATAATTTAAAAACAAAGTCATACATTCATATTACATAGGTTAAGAAACGGCAGAAACATGACAGACAATCAAAAACCGACTGGGTGATCTCCGAACTGGAATCACAAGGATGCATTTAACCCTCTCTCCAGCCCAAGGGTATTTGAGTACCCTTAATAAAACAACATCAAAGCAATTCCTTTTTAGACAGGCTCCTGTCCACTGGTACATGCTTCCCATACCAGAGAGAGAAAATCAATCTCACCTCTCCATCGAGGTAGAAAAAAAAAACTGGAGGAATTTTAACTCACCTCCCACAGAAGGACTTTTGACACACCTTCTACCAAGAGGTTTTACCAATCACCTCTCATATTAACAGGCATTCCGCCATTTTGCTTTCTCCCCTCCCCCTAAAAAATGAATCAGGAGTATTTTTTTTCACCTCCTACCAAGAGAACTCTTCTGGCCTTTCGCCATTAATTTTTTTTTTGAACACTAAAAAAACGTCTTTGTACAATTTTGCACGGACAGACATGAAACTGTCTCTTTGTAACAACAAATTACATTTTTCTTACATAAAAATACAATAACGCTACCGTTTCTATTTCCTTTTTTTTAACATAAAAAAACATTAAGCAAAACAATAAAACCCACTACCTAAAGAAAACATTACTGAAATATATAACACACATGGGTCCTTTTTTTGTTGTCGCTTTTCCTTTTTTTTCAACACATGAAGAATGTTAAGACAATCAGCCCCATATCCCAAAGCAAATCCAATCGTTACATATAATACATATAAGTCTCTATTCTTTTTTTTTCATTGTCCCCTTTTTTTTCTTTTTTTTTCTTAAGTGAGGGGGTCTCTTACCCCTCTCCGCACAAATCATCGGATTACCTCCCTTATTTTTACGTTTTCCATTATACGTATTATGGACCATCTTTGATCAGAAAATCAAAACATTACACTTTCACATTCCTGACTTCTACCACCTAACATCTATTAAAATCACCATCTAAGTTAACTTCATACTAACCAATTACACAATCTCTAACCAATATTCCCCCATTCTGCTAAGCATTCATCCACTTTCCGGGTACTGTCTTATAAATGATTCTTTATTTTCTATTCCTTTACACATGGTTCTCGGTTGTTCTCCGTCAGTCATTAGGTCGCAGAATCGATTACGCCTCCCGTGCGAGGTTGGGGCACAGTTCCCATCCACAGGGTTTCACTGCGTCATATCCCTATCTAATGTTTGAATTCCCGGATGCCTCTTTTCCCAGCATCCAACTGCTTGTGTTCCACCAAATCCTCGGACCAAGTCAATCACTATGACTTCAATACAAGTATCCACTTCATTGTTCATCTCTTTCCGTTAAATGTATCTTAACTACCACCCTTCCACCTACACGGGACACACAATGAGCCCGCCCAACAGTCAGAGACCTCGTTAGATTTCTTAACAAATCACGCAATAAGACCTGCTATTATCCTAGCAAATTAACGTGGTGCCCCTTTTCTCTTCTCTTTTATCACCCTTACTTTCCAAAACTCCGAGGCCAGCCATACCTTCCAAGCGTTAATACTGTCTGTACCCTCTGATGTAAATAGGCATTCATTACACCCACTAAATTCAATGCTGCTTATGGATGAAAAAAAAACATTTCATTCACTAACTATTATTTGTTATAGCTTTCTTTTCCTTTCCAATTCAATGATTGTTTTATTTCTTGACAAACATGTAGCATTTTATGTTCAAATGATTTTCCTTTAGAGAGACCGACTTGATGTTCAGCAAGTTGCGATCTTATTTCTGAACTGAAAGTAATAGACCACTTGATTCTCATTTCTATCTAAACCAAATATCTGCAATTTAATTTAAAACATTCAGAAAAAAAAACTGTAATACACTTTTATCATATTAATAACAAAAAAAACTTATAATCTTTTTTTCTGGATGCCCCCCCCTCTACTGCTGACGTTGTCGGCTATCTCTGTTTCTTAATATCTCTTTCTCATCTTGGCCAATCCTTCTTTCTCTTTCCTGCCCCTCCTCTTTCATCGCCGATCGCGCCTACCTTTTAAAACCCCGAAGCAAGCAATACCTTCAAAGGAATATGCTGTCTGAAACTACCATCCCCACTCATTCGACTACTAATATTGTACTGCCAATTTTGCGGTTTTCTCGCTAGATTTGGAGATGTTCGCTCTGAATCCAACTAGCAAAAATTGCATCTACCGGCTAGTGTTTTTTTTGGTTGTTTTTTTTCTAATTAAATCTTTTTTTTTTAATTCAATTCTTTTAAAATATTTTCTAAATTTAAATTAAATACAAATAACATTAAAGTGAACACTACCAATTTCAGTAACATAAAAATAAAAAATATATCTATAGAAAGCATCAAATATTAAGTATAATCGTAATATTTTTTTTCGATCTAGCGGGTTTTGAAAACGTATGTACTCTCTCTCTCTCTCTCTCTCTCTCTCTCTCTCTCTCTTTGTCGCAACTTAATCGCTACCGGTAAAAAAATGTTTCAATTAGAATTATAAAAAATAAAGAGCCGATTTCTTTTCTTTTTTTTGCGTGCGGAGTTAACAGCAGAGAACCCTCCCCACTTACATGCTTTTTTTTATCAATTTCTTTTTTGGGGGGATTCCGTGTGTGTTCCTTTCTTCCTTTCTTTCTTTTTATCTCGTTTTATTTTCGCCTGCATTCGAAATATTTACTTTGTTTTGTATTCATTGTTCGTTCTGTGTTTTTTTTTCTTCAATTCTCTTTCTGTCTTTCTTTGCTTGTAAGGATCGATCCTTGGTCAAACGACATCAGTTGTACAACATTTTTTGTGTCTCTATTTTTTTTCGTCCTTTTTTTCATGTGAGCTCTTGCGTTTGCCCTTTCTCTGGTTTTCCTTGCATTCTCTACCCTCATGTTGTCTTCTTAGGCTCATCCTGGTCACGGCACCAATTGTGGAACCACGTGCTGCCCCACCGACGACCGTCGACCCCAACGTTGTGTTTCCGTAGCTTTCTTCTTTGTCCTCATCGCTTAGCCGTGTCGTCTATCCACTGACGAATCGTCGAGGGCACAGCACTGGTCCACAAGTTAAAATAAAAGAAACCCCACTCACGATAAAGAACACAAACACATATACGTTGTGTATAATTTAGTTTGAACTATGAGTGTGTGTGACTGTCAAGGCCCCATTGTCGTTTCTCAAGTCTTCAGCTCTTTTCATCGTTTTCCCGGTCCGATCTGCTCTCTCGGGAGTCTCGATCCTAATTCACGGAAGGTTAGATCCTAACTCTCGGGAAGTTCGATACTAACTGCTCGTCTTCTCTCTGAAAACTCAACTCGTAAACTTTTTGTCATAAACCTTACTGTCGTCAAAGTGTCGTAAAACTAACCTACCCCACTGTCGCAAAACACCGTCACTCCCAAATGTCGTGTCCGGTATTATTCTGGGTAACCTGTCCTGAACAATGGAAATTGACCACTCCCTATTTTTCTTTTGTCTCTGTCGATTATTCACTTCCTATCCTGTCTTTTCTTTTGTGTGCGTTCATGAGTAATTTCCTATTCCTGACCGGGCCCCGACCTTTGCGGCATCCATAGTGTCACAATAGAGTGACAGTACCGAATTTTTAGGGAGAACATTCTTGCTACCACTATATGACGTTGGTTTTTCGGAGAGACGTTGATGGCGGGCCAAATGTAATATTTAGTGTTAGGTAGAAGAAAATAATAACGCATTTACTAAAACACGCTCGAGTTCATAAGTGTAGTATAGTGGTGAGTTTAATAGCCTGTGATGCATGTGGTTATTTTCCTATACTCTGAGAAGGTACAGGGGAAAAATCGTCTCTACTTTATATATTAGATAATGCAAACACATTTCAAATAAACATATTAAATTCGACACTAAACGGTGTAGGAACATCATAACTTTTCACTGCACTGATTGTTTGTAGAAAAATTAATATAACCAGTATGCACCTGAAAAGTGTATGTCATTGTTTCTTTTCAGTTCAATAGCATTTTGCTGCAAACGGATCGGATAAGTAGATTAATAAATGGTTACACATTAGAACAAAATAACTATCAAACGATATTCAATATAGTAATGCATTAACGCATAAACATTTAGACCAAAAAGATGAAATTTGGCATTAAATAACTAAAAAAATGCTAAATCTTTCTGTAAATGTTCTTCTACATTGTTATTTTTTTCTTATTAAGTAATTTGTACACGTGTGCTATTATGGACTTCCCTTTACAGCCGAAACAATAAGAAAATGATGAGGAAGTGAGATAGGTAAACAGCGATAGAAAGGCCGACAAATCCATTCAACTTCTTTGACGAGAATGTATCCTGGCAGTTTATTGTTATTTTATCAATGGTTGGATAGCGGTTTGATAACCTAACAGAAAGATCTTCAGAGCCGGACTTCATCTTGTGAATGTGCAAAGCACAACGAATAAAATACTAAAAATAACAAATCAAAAATTAGTCTGCACACTACATCTTCTCTCTCTCTCTCTCTCTCTCTGCTTTAATTTTTACTCTTTCTCTTTCCGAATCTCAGCATCTACAGCTTAAATGATATTATATAGGGAGAAAGAGACGGAAGCTAGCATGATGGATACCAGATAAAATTTAAATGACGACATACAGTAAACGCGCGGCTGCTAACAAATAACTCCTCCTCCGCATTCGTATGGATCAGCATAGTATAACTTTGTTGGCTGGTTTCATGCTGTTGTTGAGTGCTACTATGGAACCGACTGTATTCGAACTTGGCACACCAAGCTCGGCAGTCCACACTGTTATCACTGTCAAGTCCATTTATATAATATCATGAAAATGAACTCATAATCGGAGCAAGGCAGAATAAAGACAGGACTCCTATAAGATATGTGTTAATTGCTCTATTGGTTATATTGTGAGGTTATACTGAATTCCTATCAGTCAGTATAGTACAACTTCATTTCCTAGCTTTATTCTCTTGTTGGCATTCTTGCAGGAGAGACCACGTGGGGTGGCCGAAATCCTAAGGTGAATCTTGTACTATGGAACCGCTTGAATTCGAACTTAATATATCCAGGTCGACAGTCCTCGCCGTTATCCATTAAACCACCGTCACATGCCTACTTCTTATAAATGATTTACTGTCTTATTAATGGTCTCGAATCAGTGGGAAGGGGTAATTAAGTTAGTAAGGGTGAAAGTGATTGATAGAAACTTGGTAAGATATCGGTTACTTGATGAGCCTATTGCAAATTGCGGCTTATTTGTTAAACTTAAAATGGAAATTGTTTTAAAACATTACGCAATCCAAAAACCTACCAATATGTATGCATATATTTTAATTCATAAAGAAATATAGGAAAATAAACATCATGGAAACGTACGTTGTTCAACTCAACGTTATCATAATAACTAGCAAATATATGCCCCCATCTTGGTCGCATATTTTGCTAGTTGTTTTAAGTTATATATTACATACTCTGATATTAAACTAAGTAAAAGGTAATTGGAGGGTAAGTGTTTAGAAAACAAAATCTTTAAATTATATTCGATGAATACCAACAAAGTTGTAAACTGGATATTATTTTTTTGTTTCAGAAGCCGGTGTAACAAAATTAATATTTGGCGGACCTCTAGATGACCCAACATCCAGTCTAAAATCTTTTTTTGCAAAAACATAATATCCATGATTGAACCATTTATCTTTCTGGAATTCAAGTCATGTAAGTTCGCACTTAAGGAAAATTCTGCGAGGCTATTGTTTACATTAGTTAGCATTTTAAATTAAACGCATTTTTGTATTACACTTTTATATGAATTTGAAAATTTTCTAAATCATTATTTTTCAAATTAATCAATTTGATTCAATAAATTTCTGCTTTAAAATATAATTTCAAATAAGATTAAAAAAACAGAAAACAAAAAAAATGTTTTAATAAAAAATCAAAGTAAATATATTTTTCGAGCGACTCGTGCGATAAATCTTTGAGAGTGTTTTATTTACATGTTATTAATCAAATAATGCGCCCCTGTCTTGCGTCCATCTATCTTTTCTCTATCTCTTTCTGTGTATATCTCTTTCTTTTTCTCTCCCTGTTTCTCGTTTTCTCTCTCTCTCTTTCTCTCTCTTTCCCTAATCTGACGTCATGTTAACACCTATGGAGTTATTGAAATAGAACTTTCTGCGCGTTCCACAATATATTTTAAACACATCTAGAAATCTGAAACGAAAATTGATAGCATCAGTGTATATTTGCGAGCATGAATTTATTAGAAGCTTTACAACAAATTTATTATGTATATAAATGTTTAATACATACGCGTGATGTTTGGTGACGTTTTGGAATGCGTATATATAAGAGCAGATAAGTAGATATAAAAAGAGAGCGATCAAACCTAATAATAAAGTTTCGGCTTCAGACAGAGAGATACACAATCTCTATTATTAATACATATATATTTTCTCTGTTACTATTAATGTACTCGTTCTCAGGGTAATAGACAGCATCAATTCAAAATTCATAGTAGTATAACAAAAATAAAACAAATACAAACATAACATTATCGACGTCCAAAACCAGCAGCAATATTAGAGTTGAGTAGAATCAGTTGGGAATTAAATGCTGTTCTTCATTGCAAAATTCAAAGAGATTTCTTAATATGCACGTTCTGTCAGTTTGAATTGAAAAAAAGTATAACATGTTCTGCTGTTGGAATTCGTAAAAGTTTAACCATTTAAATCTGTTTCTTTTATTTATTCCGAAAATTATTTTGTAAATACAATATTATACTTGAGTAACATTACTTTCAAAGATGTACTTGACATCATCGGCGAATTAAATAATTCAATTACCGTCTATATTCATGAAACTCAATGTTTCTATGCAGGTGTAAGTTCTATGTTTGTGTGTTTCCTAAGGAATATAGGTAGTGATTCTACATACGATCTAAATGTGTTTTCTTATGAAAAATTTACCGGAGAAAAAAATTGAAGTATTTCAGATGAACTACGTGTTCTCCTAAGAGGATTAAATATATTAAAATTCAAATATATCCTTCTTTTATGAAATTTAAATCAGATGTGTAAAATTGTCTTACGAATACAATGGAAGTGGCCCGAATCTCTAAATGCCCCCATATTCTAAGATTCCTATTGAGTCCAAACCTTCTTTAACACTTTAAATGTTTCTTATTTTTACGAAAATTATATCATATGTATACATTTATCCAGGGAAGACAATGGAAGTGGTCATAAATCTTAATCTAACATTCCATCCTTGCCCCAAGGTGTTCCGGCTCTACCAACTGGCTGAAATTAAAATGTAATGTACACTATATTCTAGCTGCACTACTCCTGACGAAGGATTCCCCTATAATTACGGTTCAGTTTCATTGTAAACAAACTTATAGCTGCAGTACTGCTCATGGAAAATGTCCCTATAAGTACGGTTCAGTTTCATTGTAAACTATCTTCGAGCTGCACTATTCCCCACAAAGGATGCCTCTATAATTACGGTTCAGTTTCTATGTGAACTATTTTCTAGCTGCAGTACTCCTAACGAAGGATGTCCCTACAATTACAGTTCAGTTTCATTGTGAACAATCTTCTAACTGCACTACTCCTTACGAAGGATGCCTCTATAATTACGGTTCAGTTTCATTGTTAACTATCTTCTAGCTGCAGTACTCCTAACGAGTGGTTGTCCCTATAATTACGGTTCAGTTTTATTGTAAACTATCTTCTAACTGCACTACTCCTCACGAAGGATGCCTCTATAATAACGGTTCAGCTTCATTGTGCACTATGTTTTAGCTGCACTACTCCTCACAAAGGATGCCTTTATAATCACGGTTAAGTTTAATTGTCAACTATCTTCTTACTGCAGTACTCCTTACGAAGGATGCCTTTATAATAACGGTTGAGTTTCATTGTGAACTATCTTCTTGCTGCAGTACTCCTCACGAAAGATTCCTTTATGATTACGGTTCAGTTTAATTGTGAACTATCTTCTAGCTGCACTATTCCACACGAAGGATGCCTTTATAATTACGATTGAGTTTCATTGTAAACTATCATCTAGCTGCACTACTCCTCACGAAGGATGCCTCTATAATGACGGTTCAGTTTCATTGTGAACTATCTTCTAGCTGCAGTACTCCTCAAGAAGGATGCCTTTATAATTACGGTTCAGTTTTATTGTGAACTATCGTCTAGCTGCACTACTCCTCACGAAAGATGCCTTTATAATTACGCTTCAGTTTCATTGTGACCTATCCTCTAGCTGCACTACCCCTCACGAAGGATGTCCCTATAATTACGATTCAGTTTCATTGTGAACTATTCTCAAGCTGCACTACTCCTCACGAATGGTTGTCCCTATAATTACGGTTCAGTTTAATTGTGAACTATCTTCTAGCTGCAGTACTCCTAATGAAGGATGTCCCTATAATTACGGTTCAGTTTCTATGTGAACTACTTTCTAGCTGCACTACCTGTCACGAAGGATGTCTCTATAATTACGGTTCAGTTTCATTGTGAACAAACTTATAGCTGCAGTACTCCTCATGGAAAATTCCCCTATAATTACGATTCAGTTTAATTGTAAAGTATCTTCAAGCTGCACTACCCATCACAAAGGATGCCTCTATAATTACGGTTTAGTTTGTATGTGAATTATCTTCTAGCTGCAGTACTCCTAACGAAGGATGTCCCTATAATTACGGTTCAGTTTAATTTTGAACTATCTTCTAGCTGCAGTACTCCTCACGAAGGATGCCTTTATAATTTCGGTTCAGTTTCGTTGTAAACTATCCTCTAGCGGCCGTACTCCTAACAAAGGATACCTCTTTAATTACGGTTCAATTTATTGTGAACTATCTTCTAGCTGCACTACTCCTCACGAAAGATGCCTTTATAATTACGCTTCACTTTCATTGTGAACTATCTTCTAGTTGCACTACTCCTCACGAAGGATGTTCCTATAATAACGATTCAGTTTCATTGTGAACTATTCTCAAGCTGCACTACTCCTCACGAATGGTTACCTCTATAATTACGGTTCAGTTTAATTGTGAACTATCTTCTAGCTGCACTACTCCTCAGGAAGGATGTCCCTATAATTACTGTTCAGTTTCATTGTGTCTCATTTAAGGTTAATATAAGAACAACATTATATTCAATATGTTGTTAGACTAATGTAATCGAATATCATCAGAGTTCTATAAATACTAATTCATTTTAGTTTAGTACGTATCATAGCTTATTTATTGTACAGGGAGTGACCGGTTATTTTTAATGCTGTTTAAAAACAACCGAGTTTTCTCATTTAAAATTGGATAAAAAATATGTATAGTATACTTTAGTGGAGTAGCATATCTGAATAAATATTTTCCGTCTGTGTCAGTACAAATGGTGGCGTGTAATGCCTTAGCACTAATAAATGGCATACACTTAACTGAATGCATGTTGTTATGTTATACATAACCTTAACAAGAGTCAAGGTTAATACTTTTCCTATTTTCACAATGAGTAAATTATAACAATGTTTATAATAATATGTTGCCTAAACATTTCTGTTAAATATTTATGACGTACTTCTACTAGTCACTAATGTTGAGATATATGTTGGAATAGAAAAACACGTTTTAGACAAGGGGTAACAAAGAAAGACTATTGACCATGTTAACTCGCGAGGATGTGAAACCGATGTACTGGGTGGATAAAACCACAGATTGTAATTGTTTCCTTAATGAAACATATATATATATATATATATATATATATATATATATATATATTTATGTATATATATATATACAGTATCTACAATAAGTGAGTACACCCAACGAATGTTTTACTTTTTACGTCATAAAACTTTAATTGTTCGTATGACTCAAATGAAAATCGATGTGAACATAGCCATGTCGTGGTTTAATAGCTTTATAAACTATGAAGGAACAAATATCTTTTCAATGCAAAAAATAAAAAAAAAACATTTGGAACAAGTAACAAAAAGTGAGTACACATGAGCATTTTAAACAAATAATTTTATTTTTATACTTTGTATGGCCTCCATTGTTATCAATAACAGGAGACAACCTTCTAGGCATTGATTCGACTAGTTTATGACATGTGTCCGCCGGAATTGCGTTCCATTCACACTTGATGACCTCTTTTAGTTCGATTTTATTTCTCGTTTTCCCTTCAATTTTCCGTTTCAGATGCTCCCACAAATGCTCTATTTGGTTCAAATCAGGTGACATACTCGGCCATGGTAAGGTATTCACCCGTTTACTGTCTAAGAACGCATTCGTAGCCCGAGACGTGTGCTTAGGGTCGTTATCTTGCTGGAAAACTCCACGGCTGCCAACACTTTTTAAGTTTGGTAACATTTTCTCCTCCAATATCTGGCAATAGAGCTTGGAATCTATTTTTCCTTCGATGAAAGCAAGTCGTATAACTCTTTTGGCACTCATACACCCCAAATCATTAAGCTCCCACCTCCATGCTTTACAGTTGGCGCACCACACTTATCCTTGTAAGCTTCATCTTTTCGTCGCCACACACGCTAAAAGCCATCTGATCCGAATAGATTTATTTTTGTCTCATCAGACCAAAGGATTTTGTCCCAAAACTGCATGTCTTTGTCTTTATGTTCATTAGCAAATTCATAGTGCTTCTTTCTGTGAGAAGTTTTAAGCAGAGGCTTTCTCCGGGGCATGCAGCCTTTAAACCCGTCTTCATGGGGAATGTTGCGCACTGTCTGAGCACTCACAGTTACGTTTAAACTGTGCGAAATTACTTCTGCGATGCTAACAGCACACCGACGTCTGTTTCCCTCTATTAGTTGTTTAATGTTCTTCTTAGTTCGATCAGAACACTTACTTGGTCGACCGGTACGGCTGCCATTTTTCACGGTTCCAGCTTTTTCGTACCATTGAACAACTTTTGCTACCGTATTTCGGCGTATATTTACATTGTCACTAATTTCCTTATATGAATGACCACTCTTGAATGAATTAACAATAGTTTCACGAGTTTTTTAATCTAATTAATTGTTATGAGGAGCCATTACAAAGAATAATATGAAACAAACTTTGGTAGCAATAAATCTAAGCAATAGAAGAGATATGTAAGCAAAAAGCCAGTAAACTGCCTTAGGTTATCTATTAGGGTACAATGAAAAGGTGTCAACAGAATGTTCTGCTATTTATAGCTAATTGAGTACATATTTATTCATGATAAGTAACTTTCATAGCTGTGTACTCATTTATTTTACTGTGACTTTATGGATTTTTTTGTTTCCTATTATTTGTAATAAACAACAAATTCGAAACTTAACGCTTATGCATATTCAAATTGAAATATATTGCTATGTTCATTTAAATTCTTCAAAACTGCTTAATAAAGTTCTATGAAGTAAAAAGTAAAACATTCATTTGGTGTACTCACTTATTGTAGATACTGTATATATGTATATATATATATATATATATATATATATATATATATATATATCAAAAATGTTAAGTTACGTTACAAGTTTAAGAAATTCAAACAGTACAACAATGGATTTTATAAAATATAAAAAGTCCTTTAAACCTAATTTTTTTTAAAGGCATTTTACCCTATTCTTAAGTAGACTTATGTCTTTCGGATTTCGTAAACGATTAATAATATGTTTCAATTTTTTTATATTAATAGTGTAAACAGAAGATTCAGATATAATTGTTTTTTTCCATCAGATTAGAAAGTTTTCTCTTTGAAAAACCTAGGTAAAAAGGACTTTTTTCATTATTTAGCATTGTCTTTGTTGTAATCTTTTATTTTTTAATAGTTAAAGTATTAAACTTTGCATATTATTTATTTTAATTGTCCCTTATATAGTAACGCTTTATCCATGATGATATTTTATTGTATCATGGATTACTATTAAAAATATTTTATAAATATTATATATATATATATATATATATATATATATATATAGAGAGAGAGAGAGAGAGAGAGAGAGAGAGAGAGAGAGAAAGAGAAAGAGAGAGAGAGAAGGGGGTTGTGTAGCATCAGTGCAGTTCCAACGAGAGAAAAAGGTATATTTAAAGAATTGTGGTTACCAACGCTAGTAAAAAACTTTTTCAATAATTATTTATTATCTTATCATTTTAACATTTAAAGTTTTTTTGAAATATAATTTCATAACGCATTTCAAGCATTTATCGTTTATCAATTATGCTTTTTTCAGATGTATATTCCTTTTGATAAAAGTGTTTAATTTGAGAAAACATTTAATTTTTCTTTCATTTAAAAGTGTCTGTTCCATTTGACAGAAAAAAATGTTTGTTCCATTTGACAGAAAAAAATGTAATCTTGTTGAGATAAAAATGTATTCCGTTTGGCAAGGATGTTGTCATTTGAGTACATTTGTGTATTAGATTTTATTGCTTTAATTGCTTTTATGGTGTCGGTCGAATCTGTATGGTATGTGTGTGTGTGGTTATTCCCGGTCATTCATGACGGTGTCCCTGATGGGTTCACACATGAATGTGGATGTGTGGGTAGTTGGGGGTGAGGATGTTTGCTTGTGGTTGGAGAAGAGAGAGAGAGAGAGATGAGTAGAAAAGAGGATGGGTTAGTAGATAGATAGGTAGGGAGGGCGAAAAAGTAAGAGAGGGGGAAGGAAGATTGAGGGTAGATAGAAATATAGATAGAATTATGGAAAGATATATATAGATAGATAGATAGATAGAAAGATAGATAGATAGATACACACATTCATGTTATTTTCTGCATGTATGCATGAATACACTCACATGGGGTATGTATTCGTTCCATGTGTGAGGGTGTGCAAATGCACACGTGTCCAAGTGCAGATGGGTTCCTGTTTATACATGTGTTCGTACTTGTTTTTATATGTCTGTGGTGTGATTTGTCTTATGATTTATTTAATGGTGGGTTGAATTTGAATATGAAGATTTATTATTGTGTTAGGAGGTATGAATAGTCCTGAGTTTGAAAAATGGGCATTATCTGGAATTTTCCACTGCTGCATGAGTGTACATGTTTGGAGACAGGCAATTCTCTATTTTCTTGAATTTTAATATTGCTCTTATGAAGGACCACTCTATTATTGAATGTTTTTGTGGCACCTATATAGTATGTTTTACATGTTATGCATTCAAGTACATATATGACATTTTTAGAGGTGCACTTTAGATCCTTCTTTATTTTGAAGGTTTGTGTTGGATTTGTTAATGTGTATGTGTTACCGTCTATTATTATGTCGCAAACTCCACAACTTTCTTTGTTGCATTTTGTGACCCCTTGTGATACGTGTTGGTTGAATTTTGATGAGGTTAGAATTTGTTTGAGGTTTTGCGGTTGGCGTTTGCTTTTGATTATCTTCATTGTTTTAAGTATGTTGTTTTGTTTGCTATTTTGATTGAGTAAGGTTCGGTTTCTTGTTATCTCTGTGAATAATTCTGGATTGTTTTTGTTATGTGTCGATGCGTATGCTAATATGTGTTCTTTGTTCTGTTTTTTGGGAATTCGTAGTTGTTCTAATGGTATTTGCTCTGCTAATTCTATACCTTTGTGTATTATTTGTGCGGGGTATCCTCTTTTGACTAAGGTATTACGTAGTTCCTCCAGTCGGACAATCCGGAGGTCTTTGTCACTGACTATAGTGCATATTCTGCTTGCTAGAGAATAGGGTATATATTTTAGGAAGCTTTTGGGGTGATGGCTTTTGAAGTGGAGGTATTGTTGGGTGTCCGTGGGTTTGTGGTAGATGTCTGTGATAATATGGTTGTTCTTAATTTTAACTAGTATATCTAGGAAGGGTAGCTCTGTGTGATTGTGTTCTAGTGTGAATTTGATTTTGGGGTGTAGATTTCGTAGTGTGTTGTTTAGTTCGTTGATGTCTCCCCATGTGGGATCCCAAAAAATGAAACAGTCATCCAGATATCTTTTCCAAGATTTTATAAATAGGGATTTTGTATTTGTTCCATAAATTGATTCTATCTTTGTGTATAATATTTCTTCTAGGTGGGCTAGTGTCAGGGTAGCATATGTTGGTGCCATTTTGGTTCCCATTGCCGTGCCTAAGGTCTGGATGAAGTTCTCGTTGTTAAATTCGAATGAGTTATTGTTGAGGATAATGTTTATACTGTCGATAATATATTGTTTAGTAAACCTTGGGTGTAAAATTTTGGATGTTTGTTAATCCAGTATGAGATTGCCGCTTTACCTAGGTCATGGGTTATGTTGCTATACAGGCTGCTAACGTCAAATGTCACTAGTTCAGTTCCTGGGTTTAATGTTTGTTGATAAGGAGCTTAGAAAGTATATGTTATGAAGCTTCTTACTTGTCCGGTGAAAGGTTGTAGTTAAATGTCGATTAGGTTGCTAAGTCTGCTTGTTGGCCATGTTGGTTTTGCTACTATGGGTTAGAATGTAAGGTCACTTGGATTTGGGATACTAATCTATTCTGATTTTTGTGGGTTGATGGCATTTTTAATCTCATTTGATTTGGGTATTTTGGGTAGTCCGTAAAAGTAGTTTGTTTTTGTCATGAAGTTGGTTAGGAAATCTCTTTCTTTCTTTGTAAGAATGTTATTGTATGTTTTGCAAAGTTTTGTGATTTTTGAAATGGTGTTGTTGTCAATGTTGGTGCTAATTTGTTCATAGTAAACTTTGTTCCCTAGTGCTTCTATAATTTTCGATTTATAGTAGTTTTTGTCCATGATGACTACAGCGCTGCCTTTGTCTGTTTTTATATATATATATATATATATATATATATATATATATATATATATATATATATATATATATATATATATATATGTGCGATTTATAGCGAAACATTATCCTAATGATTTAGTTGTTACATTAAAAATCCTATTTAAATTAGGTGCAAAAATAAAAAGTAGTTAGCTTATTCCCGGCCATCTCAGAGTATGAGCGGTCAGTTCATGAAACAATCTTTCTTCGTAGTCATTTATTTTATTATTTAATAATAATAATAATAACAATAATAATAATAATAATAATAATAATAATAATAATAATAATAATAATAATAATAATAATAATAATAATAATAATAATAATAATAAAAAAAACAATAATAATAATAATAATAAATCTGTCTATCTTTTAGGATGTCATTAAAATTGTGTAAATCTCATAAAGTGGTACAAACATAAACATTACAGACATCCACACATTTAAGAAACCCGCGCCACAAGTTAATGGTTTCTCTTGTAGCTCATTATCATCATTTTATCAAATCTTCAAATAATAGATTTATTGCTGTTTGCGTAATTATGTTATAAAACATATGTACACAGACACAAGTAATATAAGTACTTGATATATATGTATGTATATATATATATATATATATATATATATATATATATATATATATATATATATATATATATATTGAAATACATGTGTGTGGGCGATGAAATGATTGAGTTTCAATCTAGCTCAAACCCTTGTCTAACCATACATATTGAATTGAGTATATGTAATACAATGCACCAATTAATATGACACTGACTATACATACATCCCTCTCTCTCTCTCTCTCTTAATATATATATATATATATATTCGAATCGTACTATATATATATATATACACATATATATATACATATATACCTATATATACATGTATATTCGAATCGTACTATATATATATATACATAAACATAACGTCACACCTCTGCATTGTATTGCCTTCGAAGTATCGCATTTATATATATATGTCTCTATATATATATATATATATATATATATATATATATATATATATATATATATATATATACTATTATTATTATCATTATTATTTTCATGTAAATTCTGCAATTATCAGTATAGGAGGAGACAATCTCTGCCGGTAACACAACCCGAATATAAATAGATTTATATATATATATATATATATAAATATATATATATATATATATATATATATATATATATATATATATATATACATGTGATACTTAGAAGGCAATACAATGCAGAGGTGTGACGGAGCAAATAAAACATATAATACATATATGGGTGGGACAAATTTAATAGTTTCACCCTTAATACAATGTATGCATACACACACACAAACACACACACATATATGTATATATGTATGTATATTTATATATATATATATATATATACATATATATATATATATATTTCACAAACACACGTATATCTGTGTATTAACACACTGTTACAATGTGATGTAATACCATCATCAAGATGGTCTGGTGGAAACTCCGTATGATATTATATTTCTGGAACTGTTCCTTTCCTCAGAACTGTGCTTAACTCAAGTTCAAGCGTGCATATGAAGGTGGACGTGGGATGCAGTGTCGCAGAAAATACCGGTTAAATTGGAATTCTAACCAGATTTAAAAAACAAAATAAATAATTTTTTTTAAATATTTTATTGATTTATTTTTATCTAATTTATTTATTCATCCATTTCAATTTATTACATTTTTTATTTTTTTCATACATTTTGTTTTTGTTTTTTATAATCTTTTTTCTTTCTTTTTTCATTAATTTTTAAATCGAATCTAAATTTAAATCAAGTCTATTCGTTTAAATTAATATGTCGGTTAATACTGTCATTAAAAATTGCATCATCTGTTCTTTTCAAATTATTGTGTGTAATAATATTTATTTTATTTATTTATTTTATTTTATTTTTAAATATGTATATTTTATTAATCAATTCAATTCAAGCTTGTATCATCTGTTCAGTCATCGCTCGTATAATTATAACAATGGAAGGATGGTAATTCGGTATAGTCAGTCTAATGTTTATGTCGCTTTTAAATTTCTAATTGTTAGGCTAAAATATTGTTATGCTCATATTACGAATGTATTTATTTCCATTTTTATGTTTTATTATTAATTAATATTATAAGGTATTGTTCTCGCCTGTATTTTATTCCCTCTTATCGTCGTCGTCATCATCATCATCATCATCATCATCATCATCATCATCATCATCATCATCATCATCATCATTATTATTGCTGTTTATTGTTATTATTATAATTACTGTTATTATTATAATTACTGTTATTATTATTATTACTGTTATTATTTATTTATTTATTTTTTTATTTTGTTTATTTATTTATGTTTACTGTTATTATTATTATTTATTTAAAAAAAATAGTTTTACAGTTATTATTATTCATTAATTTTTTACTCTTATTACTCTTATTTTTTATTTGGTTAAAATGTTATTCATGTTCTCTTCGGCATGTAATCTCGATTAAGTATTAATGTTGTAAATTGAATGTTCATGGGCAGTCTCGACATTTCTTATTAATTTTTTTATGTACTTTCAATAATCTCTTTATTTCTATTTATTTATTTAACTATTCATTTATTCAATGTTTTGTTGTATAATTATTAATACTATTAATATCATTACTATATATTTGTATAGGTAATGTATTATATCATTATTAATACTATTATTATAGATAGATATATAGATAGATAGATAGATAGATAGATAGATAGATGGAGAGGGATGGAGAGAAATATATAGAGAGAGAGATAGAGAGAAAAGAGAGAGAGAGGTATTGGAGTTACTGTATTACATGGGGAATATACGTTGATTGGTAAAACACATCACAACAATCGGTGTTGAAAGTTGCAAATTCCATCCAAATTCATGTCACTACGTTTAATTGGCCCAAGTATATTGCTGACGTAGCAACAGACTGGTGTATTGTGACTCAGTAAGTAAATTATTAAAATAATCATTTCGTTGCGTTGATTAGCAAAAACTGTTTGAAAATAAATCGAGATCGTTACCTACTTCCAAACTTGCTCAAAAAACAAAATCTATTCTCATTCGAGTAGTGGAGGATGCGAGAGGATATACATTTTGCGCACAACTTCATTAATAGAAATTTAAATCAATCGGTCGCGAAGATGTTCATCCCTACGCCAAGTCGTAGTTCCTGGGCGCCTGCGAAATGTCTACTATTGTCGTGTTCCGATCAATAGTACATCCGCGTTCTAGTTCAGTGGCACAGCCTACCAGAGGAGGTAGTGACAATGACATCCATATCCAGGTTGAATAATATTCAGATTATATGTCGATGTAAATAACTTCTAAAGTTCAGTTTACATTGTGTGTCACACTTTGCTATTTTTGGAGCGAAATACATTTGGTTTGATTTAATTTGATCGGTGAAATATATTAAAGTATAACAATTTTTATGCTCTAACCTGCATCAGCAAGGACTAGACGTACCTTCAATGTTTCAGCAAATTATTGGCAAGGTATAAAAATCAACAAAGAATATACATATCAAATATGGTAGAGACAGCGAACAACAGTGTCAACTTATTGATATGAATTTCAACCACGTGTCAGTTTTGTTTATTTGTTTTTTCCTTGTTTTATCGTCCGTTTCTGTTTATTTCTATTTGCTGTGTTACCATGTTGGCGCTGTGATGTCTGCTGTCACATTATTTCCAGCATTCAATCAATCACAAAACTGTTATTTTTTTCTTCTATCATATGGATATGTTATTCAATAAAGTGGGAAGATAGTTCACAATGATAAAATCGGCTTACTAATCATATGTTCAAAATGGAGTGTTTTTTCCATCTTGTTGGAAGAACTCATATAATGTTTTTGCTTGTAAACATTTTTCCATCATTTTTATCAAATCCTTAGTGTACACATTAGCTGTGGTTATTATCGACTTCACTTTTTATTTTACCTCTATTGTAATTTTGCTGTATTTAAAAGAGTATTGATTTACTCCTCTCCAGGAGTTAGGCACAAGGCCAGTTTTTATCTTACTCCCACAAGTAAGATGTGACCCAAGGTCGGGTTGGGAAAGTGGGGTTTAAAAATTGCCTGGGAAGCCCTGTCGGCATTCCCCAGTAAGGGCGCCTCAGGCAGTAAGCAATAAACTTTCTCCTTCTCAAAGAGGAGAGGATAAGCCTGGGAAGGTGAACCTCCCAGAACTGCACAGGACAGACCCTTTGACCGACCTAAATCAAGCCTCGAAGGCCAAGACAATACCAGTATGGGGTGCAGTATCCATCGGAACAGATACTACACTTTGATCTTAGCCAAAAGGCCAAGCAAAATCGCGTATTTAAAAGAGTGACGAAACGTTAATATATGTAAATATACTGATATATATTTATTGTCGATTATGGTGACGATGTTAATGTTAGTGAGGAAGTAAGACGAGTGTGTTTTCACAGGCCTAAATCGCCAATCTACTAACTATTTTTATTTGGGGTTAAACTATATAACAATTGGTGATCACCACGTACACCTGCAGACGCCCACTGTGGTACTTCGTTGTCAATGTAGCCACGCCCTAAGAGCGTTCTATTCGGCGACGGGTTTTTTGACTGCCGCTAACTTTTTGCAGGGTCGTTTTAATCAACAATTATTTTTATTTTTGACAATCGACTATATTTTTCCTAACCAGATTGACCGTTGTTTAATGAACGATTATTTTATTATTTACAATCTTAATTGATTATACATTTTTCCGGCCAGCTGGCTTGAATTTTACCAACGATGATTTTATTTTTCACAGTCAATCGTGTGATATTGTTTTCTTTCGCCCAGGTCCGCGTCTGTGTCAAGTACACCGACCCCTATCAAATGACCGTTTCAGTTTACCCGACCTGGATATTTAACACCTCTAAGTATTTCTACCGTGCTTTTAATTGTGCTTTATGTAGCAATGTTTTACATTATAAAACGAACGTTACGCATGATAAATGAGCGAATGTAACATGTGTGATGAGATTCAGTCGCATCTGGGACCCAAGGTGACTTGTCTTTAAAAGTGGATATTTAAAACATTTCGTAAATAGATTATTGTAAAATTTCGTGTATTTTTATTTAGGAAAGACTGTGCAAATATTTAAATAGAGTGTTACCAATACATAAAGCTTACCGTAAAACAAGAGATGTGTACGTCATTTTGGATAACGAGAGCGTCGTTTGATTTGTTCTATATGATGAGTGGAATTTTGATGAGTTAAAAGAGAACATCATAAATGAAGATAATTGCTACGTGAAACATAACCATATAAAGCAACGTTACGCTTCAGTAGATGTAGTACATTACATACATTCATATGTGAAAAACCATCAGTTTATTTAACAATTGCGGCATTTCTCGGTTTTCTATCTTTTTGGCAGAATTTAATTTATTTTTCCTGTTGGTTACCATCTTTTTAATATTTCAATACGTGGTGCCAGTTTGACTTATGGTTATAAGCTTCTTTCTTTTAATATATAGGGTATTCCTGTTTCTACGATGGCTGGATTTTTCATACTAATGGGTCACAGGTTATCAATGAGATGCTCAAAGATAAGTGTCCAACTACTTCTTAATTAAACGAAAAACGCCACCACGAGAAGATTGAAATAATTTGTGGAATTGGCAAAATATTATTTAAGACGAAATGCATTATCAGAGGGATGAGTTAATCAAGTATTTCTCTACATAAGACTTAAAGGCGACTATGTTATAGAATTTATTTAATAATAAATCTTAAAAATTAAGAATGGTGATTCATAATTCAAACATTCTATTGATCGAGTTGACTTAACTATTCGATAGAGATGGGGTATTGGTTGGAGTCAATAGTTGTCTATATTTTATTTATGATGTTTACAAGCCTAAAGAAGTTCGTTTTTAAATGTATTATATTTTTATTATTAGCGAAAAGAATTATCATTACGGCTTCGGATGTACACAGTTGACAAAATGCCTATCATGCAGTGTAAGATGTTTGTATCCTCAGATCATCCAACACAATAAATATAGGATATTTTTTAGATTTTATGTTTTAAATAAAAGTACTTCATACCTATCGTTGTTATTTTTTAAGGAATATATATATTGTTTGAGATAAAGTGTTTCACTGCGTAGGGGAAGGCCCCTAAATAGGTGTTTACAGAATACTTATTTCGTTACGTTATTATTCATAGTATTATCTCCATTCGGTGTGAGGGTATTAATCTGCTTATAAGAGGGTGGATTGAATTATTTGAAGGGGTTATTATGTGGCGCTGAGTTATTTGGGTTGACATGCTACTAATTGATGTGATAGAATAATCGATGTTTAGAGTAACTTTATGCGCGTTAAGTTGCAGATTGAGAATGTCTATGTATACCAGGTAAAAAAGGTGAAAGTTTTCTTAATAACTCATGTACTTACCTGACACTAATATATATGAAAGAATATAAGAACATCATTATCAATAGTCGAGTTCAACCAATTCTTCCTTTCAACCTAAATTTTAAATGTTTCGAAATTGAAGAGCTGTGAATGAGTATTTAAGCTCTCTTTCATGGGTAAAGCTTATCGTTAAAAAATCGCCATTTGCCACACGCTGAACAGTAACAGGGCTCATTGGGTAAAACCAATTCGATCAAGCGGAATTTGACAATGTATTCATTGATATTCTACATATTACGCCAGTGTCGTATGATAGCGTAGGGGTAGGAACGCCGACTGTCAGCTCGACGGTTGCGTTCTAGCTCCGGCTTGATGAACTAGCTGAAAGAGATGTCATACCGTCTGCATGTAGATGACTATATATATATATATATATATATATATATATACTTGACGAACTCATCCCTTTAATAATATATATATATACATATATATGTATATATATATATATAGAAAGATATATATATATATCGTCAAGTATATACTTGACGACCTCATCCCTCTAATAATGTATATATATATATATATATATATATATATATATATATATACACTAGACGACCGCATCCCTCTAATAATATATATATACACATATATATATATATATATATATATATATATATATATATAGATAGATAGATAGATAGATAGATAGATATGGAAAGATATATATATATATATATATATATATATATATATATATATATATATATATATTGTGTATGTTCATGTAATTATTTGTATTGGTGATTGTAGCGTTCGTCGTTATTTTGCTTACTATTATTTCGATTGTCTCACTTTCCTAAGTGATTAAGATGCAGAAATTTGCCTTATTAGTCGCCCTTTACTTCATAGGACGTATTTTTTCATTAATTTATATTTTTATTTATTTTATACGTACATAAAAGTTATCCATGGACCCAGCCGTCATCAACATGGCTAACTTAGACAGAAGTCGAACCTACAATCACCAATAAAAATAATAACATGAAATACATTTAATATTTAGGTGATGAAAATCGTACATATTTCTAGACGGAGTGTCTTGGTCCAGTGGTAGAACGCTGGACTACAGACATCAATATCGCAGGTTCGATCTCTGTCTAAGTAAGCCATGCTGATGACGGCTGTGAGCCATAAACACTTGTCCATTGATTACTTTTATGTTCGCATAAAATAAATACAAATATATATTAACGAAACAAATACGTCCTATGAAGTTAAGGGCGACTAATAATGCATTTTCTCTATCTTAATCACTTCGGAAAGTGAGACAATCGAAATAATAGTAAGCAAAATAACAACGAACGCTACAATCACCAATAAAAAATAATTACATAAAATGCATTAAATATTTAGGTGATAAAAATCGTACATATTTCTGGACGGAGCATCTTCGTCCAGTGGTAGAACGCTGAACTACAGTCATCAACATCGAAGGTTCGATCTCTGTCTAAGTTAGCCATGCTGATGACGGCTGTTAGCCAGAAACACGTGTCCATGTATTACATTTATGTACGTATAATATATATATATATATATATATATATATATATATATATAAAGATAGAGAGATTTTCCGTTGTTAGTTCAGTTAATGTTTGCATAAGTTTGCATAAATCATATATGTATGTTTAAACCCATTACTTGCATGTATTTTTAATCTATGCTTTATATTTTTACATTCATTATATATATATATAGATAGATAGATTGATAGATAGATAGATAGATAGATAGATAGATAGATAGAGTGATTAAGAGAGAGAAATTAGAGGGAAATTTTGTAATATTGGCTGTTGTATGCTTATTTATGTTATTTTTATTACCTATATTGAAAAAAAATAATCAGGCGCCGGCATGCATATGATGACAAGCCCATTAAAGTGTGATAACTTACATTCTGTCAGTAGTATTTATACGTCCGTGTGCGTAAGTATATAAATGTATTTATATATATATATATATATGTGTGTGTGTGCGTGTGTTCTACTAACATTGAGTGACATTTTCATGTGATGAAAGTTTACATGAGCACCCCTTGACATACAAGCAAATATCTGCCATGTATGACACGTAAAATTAATTCAGACATCTTTTTCAAAATACGTTTTTATCCGATTATTTACATACACAAATTTTAACATGTATTTCATCTATTTTATTTATATTTATATAGACATAAATAAATGTGTATGGATATATGTGTGCGTGTGTGTGATATATAAAATATTTATAATATATATGACAGCTTTTAAAAGTTATTTACTTAGGTTCACTCTGGCCGGTGTCCTATTTCAACTGCATGCTATTTGTTTCAAGCATATATGCATATTAAGTGAGGTTTCAGCGTGTAGATATATTGCTAGTCCAAAAGTATGTAACCAGCGACATGTGGTAAGAATGATACTTAATGTGTTGAAAAAAAAAACTACCCCAGACTGGGTTACCGATTCGTAGATAGTAAAATAGTGAGAATGAAGTGGGTAAACGCAAACTAAATGTTACATTAACCTTTAAAACGAGGAAGGGTGAGAGTTATATATTGTTACTTGTTGGGTTAATTGCAAATTATGGCATATTAGAAAAAATTGAACTTCATTTAAAAATACATGATTTTATCCTAAAATCGAAAAACAGTTCATCAGATATGTTCTAAAACGCTGGTTTATTAGCTTTATTCTAATGATAGTTATAATATATACATTTCTCAACTCGGACGAGTATTATAGACGAGAACAAGTTTATATTATTAGCATTCTCATTTACAAAGATTTAAAGTAATATATGAATGCTTACAGACGTTATGTTTGGAATACTTATTCATATTTGATGAAAATCGATCAAATGTATATGCTTATAGAAAGATACCTACCATGGTTGTCTTAATCTAATGCAATGTGTGTAGTGTTGTATTGTAGTGTATTTTGTCGTTTTCTTTTGATCTCTACGAATTAACTGCTATAAAAAGACATAGGTTAATAACTGGTTTCGACCAGTTTTTATACCAGCTGAGATACGGCCTGGCTTGAACCAGCAGACCCGCTTTTCTCAGAATGAAGAAGGGTTCAGCCTGTACACAGATGTGGACTTTCCAAGGCATTACTCCCTCTTTAGACTAATCGCCTGAGGCCGACTGATCTGTTTATTATGTCGTTATACAGTCTACCAGAATCTCCCTAGACAAATGGGCTTGGGTTCTCATTGCTAATGGTCATGTGCCACATCTTGGTTGTCTTGTTCAAAAGCTAATAATGAAGAGTTTGAATGCGAAACGCAATAAATCTTGTTTCTTGAAATTGAGATATTAGAATTTACAAAGACGAATATTTCGAAACTTCTTTAAATAAAACGCATGAAATTTGTCCCATGTAACATAACTTTGACAAAACAATTTAAAGTAATAAATTGAAACAGTTTTTATAACGGTAATTTAACCGTTTTGAAAATGTTTTTATCGCCTTTTACATTCGAACTATTTAAATTTTTTTTTTTAAATTGCAGCTTTAACTTCCAAACGTGGATCCATTTTACTTTAATTTTAGTTTCATTTGTTAAGCTCTTCCGTTTTGCTGTACAATTATTTTTAAACATGTTGAAAATAAAATGCAATTATTTCGATAGTGTTTGACCATTAAATTATTAACTGAAACACATTGTCATAAACTATAATTAAAGTTCGTTACGATGAAATGTATTAATCACTATTTATAAAACAAGTGGTAGTAACTAGCTTACAATACTTTTAATATTTTAAAACGGGAAGATTTGCTAAATATTTTTAATCTAGAAATTTCTTTGTTTTGACGATTCAACAATCCTACCTAAATTTCTTTTAAATTTCTTTGAGTCACGAAGTAATTTAATCTTTTTTCAACTATGAATAGAAATGGCTGACTTGTTTACGAAACAATAAGTAAATACATTCAGGTAGAATTAATTTCGTAAGTACATTATTTATTTTATAGGATTTTTTAAATATTAGTTTTTTTTCGTTATTAACTGTTAGATTTCAATAAATATTCGATTCATGTTATATGGAGTAATAATGTGTAAGTTACGTGGATGCATGAAACACAGAAACCAGACACAAGAAAAGTAGTCGCCAAATTTTATAAATATAGATATTATCGAATTACGTTCCATTTTATTGAATATACATTTTTAATTAATGTTGCTATTCACCATGTTATAGTTAAATAGTTATCATGTTATAGTCCATACAATTGGCAAATATACAAGGTTAACATACCGAACAAATCTTCCAAAATAATCAAATTGGCATCGTAAATAATATTGATCGATAAAAAGAAATAAAATTGATGTTAACCGAAGGTTTCCGTGGAAAAGTTTCAGCATCAAAAATATTCATCATTTTTCGCATCTTTTAGCCAACTTCACTGCAAATAACGCAATTAAAACATAAGTCGATTTGGTTGAGAACGTCAACGTAAATAGTTCTATACTTACTGATGAACGCTTATCAAAATCTAAATCAATCATATTGCGATGGCATTAATACAACTAAAGACATAACAAATACTCTATATCACCGTTCTCACTACAGCTATCAACACATTAAAAAAAACACTTCCGCTAACAACACCGGAAGAAATCGATAATCTTCGGTGACGATGTCGTTACATCTCGACATTGGTAAAAAGTGAAAAAAAAGAAAAAAACTGGTAGAATAACAGGTTGATAAAGTCTTGTTAGTCCGAAAATTATAGATGTAAATAAATGTTTACGCATTAACGTGTCTGGTTTCTAACTGATTTTCAGATGTATTATTTGCCGATGCTAATGATTTAGTCGTATTTTATTCAATATTCATGCACACGTGCAAGCGTTCTGACTACAACTTTTACATACACACTAAAAACAGTTTCACCATTAAAACTGAGAGTGAGTTCACAATTAAATAGAAAGCAACAGTCGAAAAAAAATCTCTGCATACAACACTGAAGATAGCTTCTTAAGCCGAAAATGTTCTCTTTAAATGAATGTTTTCTTTTATTTAAAACCAAAACTTCAATCGTGTTATCTGGTTTCTAACTGATTTTCATAACTCTATATTTTAGTTGAACTTGTTGTCTGCTGTAGATCCCTATCTCTCTCCCTCTTTCCCCTCTCCCTCTTTTCATCTCTCCCTCTTTTCCCTTCTCCCTTTTTTCATCTCTCCCTCTTTTCATCTCTCCCTTTTTTTCTCTCTCCCTCTTTTCTTCTTTCCATCTTTTCCCCTCTCCCTCTTTTCATCTCTCCCTCTTTTCATCTCTCCATCTTTCCTCCTCTCCCTCTTTTCCTCTCTCCCTCTTTTCTTCTCTCCCTCTTTTTCTCTTTCTCTATTATTTGTATAGTATTTAAAAAATATACTTGACCAAATTTCACCAAATTTGTTATAAATGATATCAATGATGCTGGCCGTAATATAACACGGCTAAAATATCAGTACTCATGTTAGTATCAGTACTACTGCTACTGATACTCTTAATACTAAAACAAATAAAAATAAGCACTTATAGGTTCCTAAATAACATTGCATCATTTCTTACAAAATTTTAGATATAGCGCCCATGGTATTCAAAAAATATCCACGAACATCTCCACACTGTTTCTGATGTACGCCTATTAAAACTAAGTCGGTCACATAGCGATGGAATTACTACAAATAAAACACACAGAATATTAGATGTTGTAGTTGAAAATTGACCGAATTTCACTAAATCTGTTATAAACTATATTCGAGGTGCTGTTTTTTTCTTTTACTTAGGCCAGCCAACCTTCTGCATAGAGTTCACGAAAATCGTGTCTACGGATTGTGTGGCCTGCATGAAGTTTCATCGTTGCTCACAGCTATTGTTACCTGCAAGATTGCAGATTTTAACCTCCGACACCGAGTAAATTTTGAGCCAGCGGTTGCATGCGAAGTCAATGTAGGTATGACCTAAAACACACAAGAGAATATCACAGAAGCAACGTTTTCACTCTCACTCAATTGATTTGCAGTTCCGCGCCTAACACGTCTTTACGTAACACTAGCAAAAGCAGTTGCAACTAGAGTACGACGGATCCTGATACTGACCCCCCCTTGGATTTTCACAAGAGCCTAGCTAGCGTACTAATTTAGACACTACAACGTTATCACTTCTATTACTACGGTGAAGAAGAGTTGAACTTTAGGGGGTAAGGTGCTGGGTGTTGTGAGGGTAGGCTAATATGGAAATACTAATGCTAGTACTAGTACTAGTGCTGCTGCTTCTCTACATACTCAAAGAAACAAGGATAATTAATGGCAGGTTCTAATAGTATATTTCGTAATTCCAGACAAAATTTTATATAAAGTACTCGTGATATTCAAGATGTGTCAGGTGAGTCAACATTCTGACATTGGTATTTCTACTACTACTGCTAATTGCACTACCAAGGAAGATTTTTATTTTAATTACAATGGTAATTAAGAATGGCGTAAACACTTGTAGTAGTTACATGAGAAGCCTAACTTGTTTAAATGTACGCGCAGTATCATGCGATCGATTGTGTTGATGTTTGACTTCGAGCACACGAAGTGAGTGAGAGTTAGGACGCAATCAATACGCGTTAACGAGGCTTGACGCAAATAATACGATTACATCAGTTCCAGTGGTGATCGCCTTTACATATGATGTGTTATCCTGTACTCGTCGTTTAGCCACAAGCGACCTGCTAGGATGGAACTCCAGGATACAACAGTCGTTTATCAACAAATGCCCGCCTACCAAACAATTCATGTTATGTTCCAGTGGTCCTTTAGATAAAAGTTGATACCTATTTAGTACTAAAGATGTTGGTCTTATTTATGGAAGATAGTGACCTTTTTTCTTGTATAATATTCTATTTAAGTCAGACGTGGTCGGATACAGTAAACTCTACCAAGTATGTTGTTTGCCATAACTTATTTCCTAACCTATCATCTAAGAAATTTGTCGACCCCAAACGTAAGATAACCATGCATCTTTCTATAAAAACAATATATTTTTCTATCACGCAGCTTAGTAAACGTACGCTTTTATTTATACTTATACACAGTTTAAAGTGGTTCAAACTACCATGAAAAGAAGAATATAAAAGCAAAAGATAGATTTCCTGCAAAACTAGAGATATTTTGTGTGAACGCTATCGTGGATTTACAAGGATATAATTTCGGATGGATCCCTAAACGTGGATGGGTTCGTTTATCTAACTAACCAAACATCAAAAACTGAACGATATTAGAAAATATTCAATCAAAGGTCTAATGATATAACATGTGTGTATAGGATAGTTACAATTATAATTATACTCCCACCACTGCAACTTTTAATACACATTCTTATAAAAAGTTAAGTCCTCGACCAGCGTGAAGGTTCCTTCTACTTAGCAACTGTATCAAGGGGGTAGAAAGTGTTCCACTTTGTTCACATAATTACTGCAGTTAACTTCGTATTCACCTTATAGTGATAAGTGTTTAGCAAGGGAGCCATCAAGTACCATTTTAAGTATTTGTTATGACTTGACCGAGGATTGAACCCTCAGCTTCTAGCCCTTTAGGAAACACTCTTACCGTTATGCCATATAGGCCTGGAAATACTCATACGACAACTATAATGAATACAACTCACAGAAAATTAGTGATTAGAATGACAACATCATGAACACGTTCGCGAGGACTGACATAATAACACATATACAACTAATTACAATGCTTTAAATAAATATAAAATTTGTCGCCTCAGTCTGAAAGTCGCCTGCTGCACAACAACTTGCCTAGTATTATTCTGTTTAGCGATCAATATTTGTGATGCATATTATAAAACTAGTAGAATACCAGTCCAATGACGGGGATAACTAATAAATATAGAATAAGTCTATAATTTTTTTATTTTTTTATTTTCAAAACTATGGTATAGTTACGGTGGCACTTCCTCACTTTTAGAAAGAAGAAATATCGTAGCCGCGTATCTCACATTTTTTCCTAAAATACATATTCCATAATTCATAATGAGTTTACCAAACAAGTACATATTATTAACGCTCACCCGCACTCCGATCGTTTTTTTAATGTATTAATGTAATATAACTGAATATATAATTTAGATAAATTATTTTCTTTATTAATTATTTTTTATCTAACTTATTTTTTAATGTATTAATGTAATATAACTGAATATATAAGTTAGATAAATTATTTTCTTTATTAATTATTTGTTTATCTAACTCATTTGTTTAATGTATTAATGTAATATAACTGAATATATAAGTTAGATAAATTATTTTCTTTATTAATTATTTTTTCAACTTATTTTCTTAATGTATTAATGTAATATAACGGAATATATAAGTTAGATAAATTATTTTCTTTATTAATTATTTGTTTATCTAACTTATTTGTTTAATGTATTAATGTAATATAACTGAATATATAAGTTAGATAAATTATTTTCTTTATTAATTATTTTTTCAACTTATTTTCTTAATGTATTAATGTAATATAACTGAATATATAAGTTAGATAATTTATTTTTATTATTAATTATTTTTTATCTAACTTATTCTTTTAATGAATTAATGTAATGTAACTGAATATATAAGTAAGATAAATTATTTTCTTTATATTTTTTTTATCTAACTTATTTTTTTAATGTATTAATGGAATATAACTGAATATATAAGTTAGATAAATTATTTACATTATTAATTATTTTTTATCTAACTTATTCTTTTAATGAATTAATGTAATGTAACTGAATATATAAGTAAGATAAATTATTTTCTTTATATTTTTTTTATCTAACTTATTTTTTTAATGTATTAATGGAATATAACTGAATATATAAGTTAGATAAATTATTTTCTTTATTAATTATTTTTTATCTAACTTATTCTTTTAATGAATTAATGTAATATAACTGAATATATAAGTTAGATAAATTATTTACATTATTAATTATTTTTGATCTAACTTTTTTTAAATGTATTAATGTAATACAACTGAATATATAAGTTGGATAAATTATTTTCTTAATTAATTATTTTTTATCTAACTTATTTTTTAATGGGGGAGGGAAGGTTAGATGTTAGGGTTAGCACGCCCACTTTATGGTAAGGTTTACCAACCAAATAATGTGCCCATAATACTTATTGTCTTGTCAAAAACATATTTTACAAAATTCATAATGATCCTGTTATTAAAAAAATGATATAAATCCATAAATGTAAGAGTTTAAATGAAAATGATGTGCACATGCTATTAACTGTGTCTTTTTAGAATGAATATTTAAAACATTAATAATAATCGTTTCTGACACATTTGACGCATACACTTCACTAAGCTTTAAATATAAACACAAACACATTAATAATTCCTTGTGCCACCCCATTTCTTCTTTTTCCTTGAACTGTGTAAACTGCTGCTGATAACTGATTAACCTGAATCGCTTTTTTATTTTTGCGTTTTTTATCAATTGCCATGTAGAAATTCGAATATTTTCAGGTAAATCAAAATCAATGACTGTATGATTTTTCTGCATCTTTCTTTACCTGAGAAAGTCTACAATAAAAACGAAACGTTGATGCATAGATAAATAATGAAGTTTTTTGATTTTCTTTTTTCATTTCCCATATATATATATATATATATATATATATATATATATATATATATATTATGATGAGCTCCTTTTAGTAATAAAAAGTCGAGCACTGTCAATGATGTTAAATATAGAGTGTCAGCATCTCTAATGCGAAGTTCCAGCATACGTTCGTCGAACAATCTCGATCATTCTGACTGTGCCCGCTTCTAGGTAGATATAGATCGTAATTTCTCCTCATAACGTGACAGTTTCGAGAAGCCGACCGGATATAGCGACTACTTGCGGATTCTAATATATATATATATATATATATATATATATAGATAGATAGATACATACATATATGCATATGTATACATACATATACACATATATAGATACATACATATGAACATATATATACATATATACATGTATATACACGTATATATATACACATATATATAAACATATATATATACATGTATATACACGTATATACACATATATATAAATGTATATATACATGTATATATATACGTGTGTATATACATGTATATATACATGTATATATACATGTATATATATACACATGTATATATTTATACATGTATATATATATATATATATATATATATATATATATATATATATATATATATACATCTGTGGTCCTATACAAATTCGAACGCCGAATTGGTATAAGACCACAAAGAGAAATAGATGATAAGTATTTCCCGTAAAGAGCCTTCTCTCCTCCTTATGCACCAGTGGAATTAATAAGAAACCTTTTCTCCTCCCTCATATCTCACATGTACTTATGCACTTGTCTGTGCAGTATGTATGTATAGCCCCAACTATACTCCAATTCTATTACATCCCTTATTTCTTGGTCACCCTTGACCCTTCTCCTATAATATTTGTTCATAAGGTGCTTTTCTTCCCCTAAAAATTACCGTTGTCCATACCTTCCCATGTGCTCTTCCTCCTCCCCTCTTACCGTATTCATCTCCGTGTGGGATGTTTTCTTGAAAAAACCTTTAGGAAAGCCTCTTTGACAACATTCAACCGTTGTTTTCTAAGCTTATTTATGTTTCTATCTTATTTGTTTATATTTCTACGTTGTTATTAATTCATAATATTTTTAAAATTTATTTTCTTTTATTTTCATATCATATATTTCTTTTATATTTATCTTATATTTTAATTTTATATAATAATTTTTATCATCATCTCCTTATTGATTCTTTTGTTTCCATCTTTATTTTTGATTTTTGATTTTACCTTTATTATTTCTAATTGTACCCTTATTCTATATTATTGATTTACTATTTCATTCCTTATTTTTTGTTTACTTATTTCTTATTTTATTAACTGTTTTTTAGATATTTTTTCATATATATATATTTTTATTCATTTATATTTTTCATCATTATACTTACTTTTATATTTTATTTTTTATTTCATTTTAGTTAATTTTACTCTATTTTACTCCATTTTTTATTTTATTTTTATTCTTATATTTTTATATTTTTTATTTTTCATGTTTTATCCTTTTATTTTATTTTTCACTTCATATATTTTATAATTTTTTAATATATATTTTTAATAGTAGGTTATATTTTATTTTATCTTTTTGTTCTTATTTTTATTTTCATTTCATTTTATAATTTTTATAATCTTTATAATGTTTTATTATTATTATTATTATTATTATTATTATTATTATTATTATTATTATTATTATTATTATTATTATTATCATTTTTCTTTCTATTTTTATTTTATATTTGTAACTTATTCCTTTTTCTAATATTTGTCTCTGTGGCTTCTCCTGTCAATAGATGTTCTTCTACGACGAGCTTGCTATTTTCCCTTGAATTTCTGTAAGACGAAGTTCTAAAGGCGCTGATGAAGACGTTATGGAGTAGCTTTGTTAATTTTAAAAAATAAAATAAAGTATTTTCAGAATAGTTTAGAACCAACGGTACGGCATACTAGACTTGATGTTCAATTGAGCTGATACCTATATCGACAGTGCTACGTTGTGGTAATGCCCGTTCTAGAGTGCTCATACTTGCGCAACCTCGGCCTTAGGTCATTTACCCTCCGTTAAAGTTTAAATTTCCATTGATGTAAACTTATATACATGCATATATACATGTATATATAGAGATACATGCACATACATATATATACATGTATATATATACATGTATATATAGACACATGTATATATACATGTATATATATACATGTATATATATACATGTATATATAGAGAGATATATAGATACATGTATATATATACATGTATATATATATAGATATATAGATACATGTATATATATAGATATATAGATACATGTATATATATATATGTAGATAGATACATGTATATATATACATGCATTTTTATGTATATATATATATATACATTTATATATATTTATACATGTATATATACATGTATATATATATATATAGATACATGTATTTATGCATGTATATGTATACATGTATATATATATATAGATACATGTATATATACATGTATATATACATGTATATATATAGATACATGTATATACACATGTATATATATCTACATGTATCTCTCTATATATATATATATATATATATATAGAGAGAGAGAGAGAGAGACAGACAGACAGACAGACAGACAGACAGACAGAAAGGGATGTAAATAACATAATTGGTGTAAATTTGTTTGTTTACACAAGAAACAAAACCGCCCTATTTTCTCAACGCATACCATGAACCACAAAAGCGATCATCTATAACACATATGGTACTTCCAGTAGTCTTATACGGTCTTGAATATGTTTAAAAGGCTGTAAAATTATGTCAGAAAGTAAAAATGTTATAAATCAACATGATTTGCTTTATTATTGTTAAAAAAACTGTCTAATCACATCAGTATTTCACAATTTCGAACAGCCACTGGCATCCAATCAATATCGTCTGCCATCGGATGTAGTGTTTTGAGATTATTTAGTCATGTAAATCGTCTCAGTTTAGGGCTATGCACAATGTGCGTTAAAGGCATAATACAAGGAAGCCGGTCGAAACGTAGACAAAAAGAACAGATGGATAGACACCGTTTTGTGAATGGACAAACCTAAACATAAACCAGGCGAAGATCTTGGTCCAAAAGCGTGAGACTTGGTTGACACTCGATCATGATTGTGCGTATTCTGCAGCTAGCGGAGAAAACGTTGAATAATATATATATATATATATATATATATATATATATATATATATATATATATATATATATATATAGAGAGAGAGAGAGAGAGAGAGAGAGAGAGAGAGAGAGACGGAGAGAGAGAGAGAGAAACAGAGAGAGACAGATATACAGACAGACAGAGATATGGAGTATGTTTTAACAAATAACATTGATCACATTATTCATATCAGTTCCAATACTTCGAGATATACAAAGTTTCGCTATGCAATCCTTTCTAAAGCGAAAAAGGTCTGTTTTATTTAATTCAGAAATTGCACTTTTAAGGGCAATTTCACGATATTACATTCGTAGAACTTATATAAAAACCTTCATTAATGTGATTTGTTCCAACTTGCATGCCCTTTTATATATATATATATATATATATATATATATATATATATATATATATATATATATGTGTGTGTGTGTGTGTGTGTGTGTGTGTGTGTGATTTCTTGATGGCTTACCAAAGCATCCCGTTCAGGAGACCAATCATCACCACAAAATATTTTTTCTTTCAAAGATTATTTATTTATCATATATATTCAAATTAAAGAGTTTTTTCCTACACGTGTTTCATTACCAAGCAGGTACTTGCTTGGCAGATCATCAGGGAAATTTAGTATCGGAAATGAGGGTTTTAACAACCGACAATACACAATGTGGCGTTGCCTTAATTTAGGTAACTTTAGAAGAGAAGAAAAAAAGATAAAAAGGAAAAAATAGAAAATGTCTTAGAAAAGTAGCTCGTAAGATTTTCGCAGTATTGCTGAAACTAAGCCAACCAGCAAATAATTAGTCCAAAGTGCATTAAAAAACAGGAACAAAGTGCCTTCCCCTGTAGAACTGTACATGTCTATAGTTTCTATTGAGGAATTTTCGGAATTGGCGAATGAACATGATTAAGGAATACCTAGAAATAGATATAGGACTCCACCGTCCATCTCGCTGATTCTATAGAATTGCTAACTTTACTTTAATGTCATAGATAACTTACTTGAAATACCCAATGCTTTTCGTATAATATATCTATTTCTGTGAATAATTGTGATTTATTATTTATTATTCAATTATCTAATCATATGTTACCAAATTCCCCAACTCTACTCTGCTGAAGAAGTATTTACTATTGTTAACTTACAATAGGACTATTCCGATAGAATATTCCCACCTTATCCCCAACCCTAAGTCTCGAGCCTCCGCTGATAATCGAATCAAGTCATATCTAAGCATAAGTACACGTTGCTAACTCATAACCTCTATATTATACGCTAATTATTGCCCCCGATTGCCTCAGGAAGGGTCCATACTGGCTATCCCGGTTGCAAGTTTATACCTCCCCCATTCCCCTCCTATCAAGGTTTTAGGCTTGATAACAGGTAACGGTTTCTATGCAGACGACATAGTAGTATTTCCTGTCTAGCGTTCAGTAAAGTATCTCTAGATGTCATGATGTTGTACGACTCTGAACTTATGTTTGAACTCACCCCCGGTGGATCCGATATATAATCTTCTACTACTTTCTGTTACCTCATCGCATTTGTAGACAATACTTGAGACTCTACAGTCCCCTCCCAGTGGACAAATGTTGGACGCTCCGCAGTTACAGTTGTGTGCTGAGCCGTTGCTGGATGTTCTATGACTACGCATATTCATAACGGTGGTTCTTCCTGAACTGGTGTTACTGGCATCAACACCAGAAGTGAATGTGTCTTCCCATATTTTAGTTATCTTTGAGTTATTATATCCTATGATGGATGCGGCTATATTTCTACAGGTTTAAAAGGACAGTTTTACAGTATTTTTGTGAATGATTCCACCCCATCTGCTTTCTCTTGGAAAGTTTTGTTTTCCACTATGCTCTAAGAAATCTTTGGGATATTAGTCTTAATATGCTGGCTATAGGGGGTTGAATCATGTAGTGGTTCTTCTTCTATTATTTTCCTACCCTCCCCATGATCTGGGGACTATGTGTGGTCAATTCGTTACTTCCATCTTCACAAATATCATTAACGCTTGGCTCCCTACCTATCTGCATTTCATTACCGTTGGATACACTAGTTCTCATATGTATATCCTTGCTCATGGATGGAAAAGCGATCGTGGTCCCGTTTAGTCCTCCATTCCCGACCGAAGGACGCACAAAGTAATTAATTTCTTCCTTATATCCTGATCTCGTTAAAAGTTCATTGTAGAACTGATTGCTGCTGTCGAATAGTTTTGATTCTTGGACAGCTTAGATATCCTACCCGAGATTGCAACAATAATGCCTCTCTTCACCATCGGTGGGTGATTCGATTTAGCGTCGATATAGTAGAGTGTATGGTTGGGCTTGTGAAAAGGTTGATATGTGTTGTTGCATAGATCAAGCGTAACATCCAAAAAGTTGACCTTCCGGTAGTTTATATCTATAGTTATGCTAAGTTGTCAATTGCTTAATAATTTATTGAGTTTATCTTCTTAGTGTCAAGATTCCTGAAACACGTGCTGACAAAGAATAAAGCGTCATCCCTATATAGACCGTCCGTTAGTTCAGGTAGTTTCTTGCGGATTTCTCTGAGGGTATATATCCCTACCAAGTCAGTAACCTGTGCTGAGTCCTATTCGCCCATGGTAATATACAAATTGTTTTCCCTATCCTTTCTAGTCCATAATTTATCATTGTATGACATTAGTGACCTTCTTGCTAGTTACATTATATTCATCTCTAAGTTTGTAATGTTGGAATCGTTTTTAGCCATGGTAAGTGCCTTTTCTAGTAAAGAAGAGGATATGGAAGAGTAGTATGAATCTATATCAAACATAATAGATTTACTTTGATTAGTAAGGTGTAATTCCTTATACCAACTTAGCACTTCATCTGATGAGGAGCACAGATCTGCGTTTAATTCCTTGAAATATTCTCTCTAGTGGGTTCTTGCTGATTGCACCCATGTCTGAAATACACGGTGAGATCAGCTAATGGACAGGTCATTACTAAAATCTGCCTTATGATCCTTAAGAATGACACGAGGGTATTTAGGGGTATAGATATCAACATTACCCTCTATACCAATTTCTGAGCAGATCTTAAGAGCGGTCGAGTTAATATCCTGTAGTACCCCATGCCCTGCGGTCCTGTAGTTTTTATTCGGTTCTTTCAGCATTGGTTGTTGTATGTTTCCATATTCATGGAGTATGTATTTTGAGAACGGAATGATTTGGTAAGCGTTCAGAAAATCACATATAAATGCTGTGTACCCTGTAATCGAGTATCATCGAGCTTGTTTTATTGGACTAATCCCGGTCTTCACCGAATAATCTATTTTCCAAGTGAAAAATGGAAATATATATATATTAATATATATATATATATATATTTATATATACATATATATATATATAGAGAGAGAGAGAGAGAGAGAGACAGAGACAGAGAAATAGATAGATAGATACATACATACATAATTGTATACCATATACATTTTGTTGGTGATAATTTGTTCACAAGGATTATAACAGTAATGAATTTAACAAAATCTGAATATTACGATGCCACAATAGACCCTCTATCTTCGCACTTTTGCGTTCTGGGACATTTATGCACAACTGTAATGTGTACGATGACCAGAAAGCAACATGACGAAATGCTCAAAGATTTCGTATTTTGTAGACTAAAAGTATAATACTATGTTCCGTTTTAATTTAAAAGTTGGATCAATGTATTCATTTCCGCTACACAAAGCAACATTTCTTACTTAGTCTAGTAGTATGCACGTGTGTGCCGACAATTCATTCGCTGCGATTTATTTAGTGTTGATAAGATAATTCTAATCATTCCGAGTTCAAAAAGTGAAAGCAATTAAGTGTAGACGTGTAAACATATATGGCTCTGAATTAATATACTTAACACAATTATTAATCATGGATTCTTCCGATTTTTACGATTTTTTACGAACTTTCTCATCTAGTTCATATTGTGCTAGCGTGCTTAGTTTTAATGCCACTTAAATACCGGCAATTAGTTTGTATACATCCGCCTAGACTAAACAAAGAATCTAAACACGACTGAACTAAAAAAGTAAAAAAACAACAAAAATAAACACAAATGACTAAAAAAATAACATGATAAATAATCATACTAAGAATTTTATGAAGACAAAATAGTAAAAATATTTATATTCTACACTTTAACTTTTAACATGACCAGATTTTATTTAGCGTTTTGCATATACAAATCATCTTTCTCTGTCTAACTTGTTGATGTTTGGTTTACTAAAATAAATGGTCTGAGAGATAAATAAGAATAGATATACATTAGGAAATTACTGTAAAATGGCCATGAATTCAAAAACATGAACACATTTTGATATCTTTATTTTTCATAGTGAAATAAATAAATAATTGGCGGTTTGTTAAATCACACACTCATAACGAGTTCCTTATTATTATTATAGTTATTGATAATTTATTTTTTAGTATGAGTACTCAAACAGTCACAGTAACTGACCGCACTTCACTAATATATATATATATATATATATATATATATATATATATATATATATATATATAGAGAGAGAGAGAGAGAGAGAGAGAGAGAGAGAGAGAGAGATTGCGCAACCCTTGCAATTACAAATTCACGCGAGGGCAGCCCCTGGTGAGGCACTCATACGTCGAAATCGACGGGAGAGTCCATCATATATATATACATAAATATATATATATATATATATATATATATATATATATATGTGTGTGTGTGTGTGTGTGTGTGTGTGTGTGTGTAAGTGTAACTTTGAAATCCGAGGCAGGAGCAATGTGAAATATATATATCGGAAGGTGGAAAAGATGAACACAAATAAATGAGAAGAGAAAATAAGAATGGAATCTCAAATCAATTCATTAATATTTCACGTAAAACAGATTAAATACCAGAACAGTAAATAAAGTGGTCAGGCAATTAAAAGTTCCGGAATAAGGTAAACTTAAATTTTCGAGAGCGTTCCTCTCATTATCAAAAGACCAAAAAGATGACCGAGTGGTCGACAAAACCGATATGATCAACTGTTGACGAAATGCCGCAGAGAATTTAAAATAGGAGTGCAGAATAGAATTAAGATAAGCTGATTGGATATCAAAATTAATTATTCATATCATAATTTAATTATATAATTCAGATAATATTTATTTATTTACGTACTATTGATGATAATTTTATTATTTTATTTAATTTATTTTCTTTTTCTTCTTTAATTTTTTCTTCTTGAATTCAATCTTAATTCTAAAATTTTAAGTTTGATAAATTCCGTTAAAGGAATACGATAAATCAAGGGGGGTAACTTTGAAATTCTTTGAAATCCAGAACCTGGTTAGAATTAACTTTAAAATAACTTAAAACTGAAAAAAACAAAAGGTAAATTTATAGTAACGAGAGTAAGAAGACAACATTGGAAAGGGGGATGGGGGGGATGAAGTCATTTACAATATATACATATATATATATATATATATATATATATATATATATATATATATATATATATATATATGTCAAGTGCAAATTTCTCAATTCATATTTGTTTTAAAGATATACCATTCCTAAAACAAATTGATTTAAATTTATTTTATTTTTTTTATTTTTTAAATTAAATTTTATTTTTTATTTAGGGATTATAAATATATATATATATATATATATATATATATATATATATATATATATATCTATATATATATATATATAAAGACTATATACATATATATGAAGTGTATATTACTCCATTCTTCATTAATATTTATGTTTTTCTTAATGCTTTATTAATTATTTTTAATGTTTTACTTATTAATATGTAATTATGTAAATTTAAGCACAGGATAAAAGGCATTGAGGTGTGGGGTGGATGGTTCTGGGCAAATAGATGAAATATGGGGAATAGGATAGTTGGCATTGAGGTGTGGGGTGGATGGTTCTTGGCAAATAGTTGGAATAGTCAAAGGCAAGGAGGTAGGAGTGCAAGAATCAGAGGATGAATGCAGAAGATTATTCATATATTTTATTCAAAGTGGATGATAATTCGATGTTAGAATAGCCTCCGAAATTGGAAGTTGACCGACATTGCGGACCGAGTTGAGGATGCGGACACTAATAGAGCGATGTGTGTTGCCACTTGATATTAAGTGTTTGTGGAAAAAAGAAATGTGGGAGTTAAGATGTTCTTTATGCGTTAGTGCGGAGGCCTGACGGTGCTACCGATATAGAACTTCTGACACTTAGCGCATTGTAGGCTATACACCGTATAGGTGCGGAAGCAGAGGCCAGAGTTGTGGATGGTGCAATTAGCTAAAGAGCAGGGATCCGGGGTGTAGTGGCTTTTTTAGACAAATGTTGTAGGAGAGAAGTGCCTGTGTGGGAGAGCTGTATGTCAAGGTTCTCACTACGTATGGCAGAAGTGATGCGGTTGCTAAAGAAGGGGGGCTTAAGGAAGCAGGTGTTGGTGAGAGTTTTGTGTCTACGTCTTCTGGTGTTGTTGAGGCTTGATATGGTAGTAAGGGGGAACCCGTTGGTTAAGAGAGTCTGGTAGAAGGCTTTGGTCTGTGTTGTTTTGTCAGTAGTGGATGAGCTTTTGTATCTGGCCTCTGCTTCCGCACCTATACGGTGTATCGCCTACAATGCGCTAAGTGTCAGAAGTTTTATATCGGTAGCACCGTCAGACCTTTGCACAAACACATTAAATGTCCGGGTGATTAAAATCACCCGGACATCACACGAACAGCTAAAAACACTCTTGCTGTTATCTAAGATTTTAGGAAAAAGGAAAAATGAATAGTAAGTCATATTTCGTATTCGATTTATTGTTATTGTTTTTGTTCCTTACAACTTGCATCTTACCCGGAATTTGCATTGCCCACATCCTTTCAAAAACTTACTTCTACTATATCCAGCGATGCTTCAAGCAAACTACCATTCTCTACTATATATATATATATATATATATATATATATATATATATATATATATATATATATATATATATTAATATATATATACGGACCATCTTAATATTATAAAAGTTTGCTAACATTTTTGGAATATATATAATTTTAGGTATTTTTTCATTTTAATCCAGGAGAAAACAATTTCCGGTTGTGTGGAGGCGGGGACACCATAGTTTAAGTGATATATTTATAATATAACCTATGATCTTTACTGGGACGTCAGTAGTCCACATCCTAATTTCAAGCAATTCTGTTCAGCACTTATGGTGAACATATGACACACATACTAGGCAGACACACACACATACATGCATATATACTATTTCATATATATATATATATATATATATATATATATATACATATATATATATATATATATATATATATATATATATAATCCTTTTCATTTTCTTTTGTATTGTTTATACCCGATCGACAAACCAACACAATACTTAAAATGTACATATAAATTAATAATTTATTTTGCAACTACCGTAAGCCTCTATTAGCATGTTTATTTCCTTTTTTCTTCTTTTTTGCTTTATTTTACTCTTTTCATGTTTCTTACAATTTCCTAATCTCATACAAATCACTAATAATCAATAACCAGTACCACACATAATTTCAGCAGTAATTAGAACAACTAACTAATTTGTTTATTTAATTGTCATTATATACTATTGCCTATTGAATCATAATTATTATGTCGAACAATACAAAATTACATAATCAGTTATTTCAGTTGTGATCTGCTTAGTCTATTATTTCCCTACTAGTGTGCGTTTTATTTTATGTTTAGTTAGTTTGTTGTTAATATTGATAATAATTTAAAACATACACAAAACTACGCGCTTCAAACGTTACTGAATTAGTACTTCCTGTAAAATTAAGGTCATATTATTTTTGTTATTTAAGATTCACAATATATACATTTAAGATGTAATTATTGTTTCATCAGAAAATATCACAAGATTATTTTTTCACTGATCATTTATAGAATGATTAAAATGATAATAATAAAGTATAACTATTATTATCGCTAAATAAATTACTCTTCTTTATCTTTTTCTTCTTATTATTATTATAAAGAGTTCTTACAGAGGTCATCATCACCGATTGCTTACTGATAATCACTGGGGTTGTTTCGTGGAGTCTCAGTGACAAGTCTCCTCAGTTATTTCCACCTCTTTCGATAACTATTGCATAGGACTTTGCGTTATCACAGCAGACGCTTATTATTGATTTCTCGCTGGCAACCAACGTTAGTTATCTCTGGGGTTTAGATGGGCGTAATCCTCCCCAAGTTCCAAGTTTTCTACTTATTCTTTCAGTGGAGGTCTGGTTAGTGCTCTCCATCCTCTCCATCTTTAAATAATCAGAGGGAGAGTATTTATTATCATTATTTACATTGTATAGTACTCTCAGCTTTAATTTTTTTAGTTGGAGTTTTCACTTTTGAACATCACGTCAATTCCCTTGACTTTAAACATTCAAGCTGCACCTTAACAAATTCACTGTTCTTGACAGGCAAACCTTTTGCAGAATTGTAAAAAAGTGTCTCGTACATCTGTTTAAGCCATCTGTGTTGGCTTTTTCTTATGGTTCCAAGCGTTCCTATTACAACGGGAATCACCTTTACTGCTTTACATTTCCATAGTTCAACTTTTCCTTATTTTAGATCTTGCTTTTTATTTATTTTTTCGTGTTCTTTATCCTGCACTCTGGAATTGATGGGGTAGGCTATATAAATGGTTAAGCAAGTTCTCTTGTTTTTGTTTATAAAGATAAAGTCGGGTTTTGAATGTTAAAGCCCCTGTATGAGCATGCCCTAAATAAGTTTGACATTGTCGTTCTCCTGTACCAATTCTTGCTTATGTTCATATTACTTATCAGTGTTCTCTAATTCATAAAGTTTGCATATATTCCAGTTTAGTACCGAAGCGACTTTGTTGTGCCTCCATTTTTATACTAAGCTTTTGCTAGCATTGGACATTCAGATACAATATGCGCTAAGGTTTCTTCCCTTTCATTACACAATGGGCATATCGGTGCGTCTGAAGTTTTGTCATTGTGATGTTTGATATACCTAGTGTGAGTGGCTTGTTCATGGGCTGCTACAAAGGTGATCCCAGTAGATTTTTTGGGATTACCCCTGACCAACCACTTCTAGCGGTCATTATATCTAAATGCAGTATTCTTTAAAAAATACACCGTGTAGTTTATTAACAAATGATTTAAAACCTCTTTCTTGTAACCTTTGATTCTGTTTTACCCCAGTTCTTAGTATTTCCTATCTTTTTACTTCACAAAGAAGAATCACATTTCTTTCGAAAATATATTTATATGGACAATATTCTTCTATATTCACAACATCTTCAACATTAAGTAGACCTCAACCACTCTCGTTTCAAGGTAGATTAAGTCAATCTGCATATTCTTTCTTTGCAAAAGCTCCATAAATTGTAAGCATTTTCTGTGTTTTGGTATCCAAACATTTTAGTTTATCTACATTTCAGTCAAGTATACCGGCAGTATATCGAATGATAGCTACTGCTACTGTATTGCGACTGTGGAAGTGTGATTTAATAATACTCCTTTCATTATTATAAATTATATGGTATTCCATGGAGTCTGAGTGACAATAACTCTCTCCAGATTTCCAGTATTCTCCACCTCTTTTCGATAGACACCGCAAATAACCTTGCAGTATCGACAACACCCGTTTACAATTGATTTCGCACTTGTAAGGACCATTGGTCTTCTCGGGGATTTGGGTGGCAATAAGCCTCCCCAAGGTCCCAGGACTCTCTGCACTTCCAGTGGACGTCTTGTTTGTGCTGTCGCTCCTCGGTCTTTTCATCCTCTCTTACACTATGCAAATATTTGGTGTGGTGACAGCCAAGGCTGGTACCATTTTTAAAAATGTGTGTTTTATTTTATTTGTTGGTGCTTCTTGCCATTTCTGTTCATTGGTTCATTTTTGTGTCGTGTCAGCTGGTGCCGATGTAATTTAGGGGGGGGGGGCTTATAAAGTTATGTTTCTTG
>OY744515.1:123417629-123480129 GCA_963556195.1 Sepiola atlantica
AGTTATTCTTTTTAAAAATAGATTAGCGTTGGACAAATTTCCCGCTTTTCTAGGGACAATGATGTAAAAACCACAGCGTCCCTGTATCATTGTGTACCTCAGATAACTTTTGAATTTCCCATATTTTTCTTTCATAATAGTATCTACGACCTTACATAGTGGGGATAAAAAAGTAGTACCGATATTTTGTTATCGACGTTAGTAATGTTGTAAGCAAGCTGTTTGTTTCGTTACCCACAGCGTATCAGCGCAAAATACGTGCTTACAACTTCGGCTATTATCTTCATTAACAAATCTACTATCAGACGATGTATATAGTACTGTTGTAATATTTGTGCTGGTGAACCTCTGTACCATCTGAAGGTGTTTGTATCCGTAATTTGATTGCCCCAAGACTGAGACTATCATGGCATGTGTTCTCCAGAATTGTGTTATCTGTTCCCGGCTTTCTTTGTTTGAGATCGTTTGACTCATTAGTGGTCTTCATCAATTCGCTTCCTATTTCAGTAGTTTCTTTCCAAAAATGGAGACTTGAGAAACTCTCTTCCTGCTGAATGTTTTCGTCCTACCTATAGCCTTGGGCTTTTTATGAATTGTTAGCTCCTTACATCAAGTAGCTTCATGCATTGTCTTGAGCGATGTTTATACAAAATTACGTCAAAACGTTGCAAACAAGATTTTACATTCTCAACTTAAATAAAGGGGCTTCCATCAGTAAGTATATCCATTTATTTCTACTTAATGAATGTAACATGGAAGAAGTATGTAACTATAATATGAAAAAATAACAAACGGCTACACTTTTGTAAACGTAAAACACGATATGTGTTAAAGCTAAGCGTGCTAATCTTCCAGGGACAACGCAGCATATTTTAACGCACGGTACAAATGTTTTTGAATAATGACAACTTGAATGTGTTCAACGAATTTCCGGAGTCTGTAGAGTATAATTTGTTATTGAGAAACGCTCTGTAGTAAAAGTCGTGTCTCTAGCTCTAGCGATGGAGACGACGATTCTTGCAAATTATTCGACGGTACAGGTTGCCATTCAGCCAGCCTCGCACAACCGCAGCATGATGTCGTCCTGCCCGTCATTCTGAAAGTTAATATCCACCAAATTCTAAAAGCCAGACAATATATGATGTCATTTGACGTAAAGAGCTCAATAAATACTACTTCAAGGTAAACAAAAACAAACGAAGGATAAGTGTTTAATGAATAGAGTCCGATCCAGAAACAGCAATGTTTACACCTTTGTCAGAAATATCGCTCGTGGAATGTGAGAACTAAATGACAAAATAAAGCAAGCCGAAAGTAAACCCAAGGTCCACTTTCTATTTCCTCTGTCTGCTGTTGTAATAACAGCAAAAGCTTTTGTTGTAGCGTAGCCACACAACTTTGTGCAGTCACTGTATAATTCCTCTAATTTCAATAAGCAACGTCATTTGTTATCGCTGAAAAAAGAGTGGAATAGTTTTAGAACGTGCAATAATCATCTAAATTACTGATTCTGAAGTTTACAATCTGGAGAAACATGTTACGCTTTCTTTTTATGTTTAAAGTAAAGATAAAATTACCCAGGTAACAATGTCTAGACTAACGCGAAACCTATGCCCTGACTTGCCAGGCGGCAGTCGTCTAGTCTAACAAGGTTTATAAAGAAAAGTACGACTCTATTTCGCATTGAACAAATAATAAATAAATAAGAATACAAAATCGGGTCTCTTTTCCAAACAGCTCAGAAACTCAGAAAATGAAACAATAATAAGAATAATGACATTTATTTTTATTTATGTAAAATATATGCAATATACACAACAAAATATACATCCTGGGTATATCTAGGTATAACAGTTGAGAAACACAAAATCACATGAAAGTTATTTTCACTAAATATAATTCACAAGGGAAAAGATTAAAGATTAAAGGTTCATAGAAATAGATTTATTTGTTCTCATGAAACTTACGTAATTGAAAATATGTTTTATATTCTTCCTTAATATTTTTACATATTTCCATACGAAAGTAAAATAAGTTTATGGAAGTTCACGCGCGAAAGTTTACTCAGATTTAGTTAACTTTCGATTGTAATACACTCTTAACTTTCATTGCTTAGCATATCTTGTAGATACAAGATTTACATTTCCAAATTCCCGTGTTGTCTATCGGTGCATTAAATTATTGCACTCTTCTTGTTGTGAAGTAGTCCAACAGTAAAAAGAATAAGTCAAGTCGAGGTTAGGTTAAGATAACAAGTGTATTAACATAAAATGTACAAGGTAAGGAAACTTACTAGCACTTGGCTAGACAGTTACAAGTCTGCCCTTTTTCTCTCTCCCGTCACTCTGGTGACTCGTACTATTTATAGTGAGAACCGGTGTAGTTTCTCCTCTGTTAGAACGACCGGTGTAACACTTCTTAATACCGATTTCGCGTTAAACTAAATAAGAGTTCTTTTGAGCTGGTCTTCTTCTCACAGCAGTTTAGCCAATACTCTGAATTTTGTGGCAACTCCGTGTTAATATTTGGCACATATTCCCTTTTATGTATTTTTAATTCATGAGGCGGGATTCATTCGCTATACATTTTTATTTAAATTTGTTAAATTTATGTAATGAAATATTATTATATACTTGTGACGCAATGACATAAAATAACAGACCTATCGTGAGAAGTCGAAAAAGACGGCAATATAACAATTATGTAACAATGTAAATGCGTTATTATATTACGTGGTTAATATCATATAACGTTATCATCATTTTGTGACGAGGTGTTAGTTGACTTCAGTGTTACAATAACGTCAACACATGCTGCTATATATTAAGTGGCGTTGCGAAGGCGATGATGGAATGTAACCTATACGAAAGTGTCCATTGTTTAAACGTGGGTTGTGTTGGGCCCAAAACAGAAGAATAATGTGACAGCTAGAAAGCTGAAAAGCATTTTCAGAGATCCCACTGTTATCATGATTTTGTGACAAGGTTAGGTGAATGGCTTCAAGATGTTAGTTGACTGCAATGTTACGGTAACGTCACAACATGATGTTATATATAAAGTGGCGTTGCGAAGAAAGAGATGTGGTGTTTTAATTATAAAGCGTTGGATGTGTGCGCGCCAAAAATCGACAGATCGCTAGAATGCTGGAAGTTTTCGAAAAAATACCCTACTTTAAAGTAAAGCGATACATGTGTGGAAACGTAGTCAAGTACAAATACCCGGGGTGGTCTTTTCTGTTTCATCTACTGTCCGCCCCACTCTCTGCCTGGATATTTATCTACTAAAGAAGAAATAGCCTTTTTAAAATCGTGTCCGAATTTTAAAACTTAATTATAATTAATAACAACTCGGAATCAGAAAGAGAACACCATAACAATCACTGCAAATTGTCGCAGTTTTACCAGAAATGCGTTTCAATCTTTCATATCAACAAGTAAGCTTTACTCCTTTAACATATTTGTATAACTATCATCATCACATCTGAAACCAAACATTTCATAACTTCTTCCCGAATTAAAAATATGCAACCGATAAAAGTTATATACGTTTCTTCTACTAATTGCTAAAACAGCAATAACATATTATATATTTCTTTATCAAATAGTTCTTGCATGTAACATTCATTGAGTAGAAGTAAATATATATTTGACAAAAATATTGAGAAATTAATCAAATATGTATGTGTATTATATATCTTTAAAACACCTTAATTAACTCTTTGTTTTGTTCAATACTAATTCCACAACAAAAATACGTCTTTCTCTATATATAGACCTATATCATTTGTCAGTTCGCTTATATTAAATAAAAAGGTCGTCTGAATCGGACATTCCTTCCCCATCAAATGAATATGTTTTACCCATTGACCTACATTTTTTGAGCTTTAAACACATTTTATCCCCATAATGTGCTTCTGTGGTTTTTTTTCAAATATCGTGTATTCAATTTCATTTTAAATATCCTAAAATTAAATATTTGTTTACAGTCGTGTCTCTTTGCTGTCCCATGAAGTTACTTCTGGAATAAAACTACCTGTGTTTAATGCAAAGACGTTTACATGAATTAGAAGATTGTTTTTGAGGGATCAGTAGTTTTGTTTATTATTGCTATGTTCTACTGTTGCGGTACTTACTACTAAGAGTTCTCGAAATTGTGAGGGACGACAAAAACGCTAATTAGTAAGGTGCTGAACTATGGAGCCGGAAGGAATGAATGCATTATTAACCTCCTCGACACAGTTGTATTAGTGAAGCATATTATATTGTTTACGCTGTCGGAGACACAGTCTCACGATGGACATTCGAACTCACATACGTCCTATCTAAAACTCTGGTCGAGGAGGAATAATTATTAATAATAGTGATTTTTAATTTACTGTAACAAATGATACTTTTTATTTATTATTTGGGTCAGTAGAAGTACGCTTTTTATGAATAATATATTTTAATAGGTGTTCATAAATTGTATAATTATGTTGAAACTGGTTACGGGAGAATAATATGATATTTTCGCTGTCGTAGTCACAGTGGAACGATAGGCATTTGAAAACATATAATAAGTACGTTTTTTATTAATAATATTTTTTTAATAACTGTTCATGAATTTTATAATTATTCTGACACTGGTTTCGAAAAAATAATTTTATGAATGTGTACAGAAGAATATTGGATGTGTATATATTGAAGTGGAGATTATACTTAAACGATCTAATTTATTGGCCAGTAATATAGTTAGGTAAGCCATTATATATTAGAGTTTGTTTAATATTGTACAGTTTATGGTGGAAGATATTTCAAAAAGAAAGAACATTCGCAATGAAAGTGCATGGATTTTTATTAGTAGGTTTTAGATACGTGGATGTAAAGAATTGAGTGTGTATTGTGTCAATGAGAACATCTAAATCGGGAGTTTGTTAATGTTTAATTTGTACGTGAAATTCAGTACATGCAGATTTAGAAGGTATTTTGTAATTTATGTTTGTGATTAGTAAGTATTAAGATATCGTCTACGTATGGTAGAGTATATCGGTGGTGTTGTTATGAGATCTAATGCTTTATATTTTAAGTGAGACATGTATGAATTTGTGTATGTTTGACCTACCGAAACAAAGACCCTGATTCTACAAATGAAAAGGATCCACACATAAATATCCATAACAATTGTCTATCATATTCAACAACCGTTGTATCATTAAATAAGTATATATCTCATATATATATATAGATACATGTATATAATTATATATATATATTAATAAATATATAGATACCTGTGTATACTTATATATATATATATATATATATATATATATATATACATTATATATATATACACATGTGTATACTTATATATATATACATGTATATACTTATATATATATATATACATATATATATATATATATATATATATATATATATCAATGTGCTTATCTCAATGCATTCCAATGTAATATTATCGTCGTCTTGTCTGTAATAATCTATTCAGTAACAAACCCATTTCCTACGAGTTGTTGTTTGCACTTTATTCGAGGAACAGCATAGAATAATCGTTTACTATTAATAATGCATAATAAATATATAAATACATGCATATACTTATACACATATATTTAAATATATATATATTTATCAATGTGCTTATCTCTATGGATTTTAATGTAATATTATTGTTGTCTTGTCTGTAATAATCTATTCAGTAACACAGCCATTTTCTTACAAAGTTTTCTGCCACTTTGCTCGAAGAAAAACATAGAAAGATTAGTTTATTATTAATAGTACAACGACTTTTATTTTAATTATACCATTCTGATTCGAGCGAAATTATTGTTAACAGATTTCAAATGTAAATACTAGGATAGGTTTCAATATCTCATGTTGAATCTCTCATATAAAGATGCCTATCTTATGCATCCATCTATACCCCATGACGTCAAGAGACGTCGACTGCGAGTTAGGGATATACTGTATCTGTCCTAATTTTTCATTGAACATGATATACTCCGGTGAAGCCAATGTCTTTTCAAGCCACATACAGCACCTGTCATTACCAAATAGTCACCTATTTAGTACTAGCGAGGCTCAACGTTGCTTAACTTCAAATATCCAACGGCAATCTGTGTCTTACCGTGATTATGCCGTACATGATCATTATAACGCATATTGTATAGAATTAGTAATTTTGGAAATAAACATTATTTTGTGTAATTAAAATCATAAGTAGTTAGTATTTGTGTTTTCCGAACTGATCCGATCAAGCTTAATTCCGAGATTTAACTCAAAATATCTTATTCTGTAGTGCTTCCAACCATAGGTTCGTATGATATATTTTTATGCTAGGAAATTGCTGTACAGAAAGTATTATTCGCCATTCTTTACCCTATACTATCTCGAGTTGCATATCAATTGCGACTATTCTAACATTGCTAAATACCACCGTAGTTTGTGTACAATGTGTCCGTTCTACATAGCCATTAAAACAAGTTACCAAAACGTGTTACCACTTATTTCATTGTTGACGTACAGTTATAAACAAGTTAATAGTGTATGCTGGTCGTTCGAAATATTAGTAAATACCTTTCGATTACACTGAAAACGTGTATTGATCTTTTCCAGAGATTTACTACCTTATCATACAGTATTCAATATTGTTATTCAGTTTTTCGCACCTTGCTCAAGACAACCCATGGAATTGTCCGGGAAATAATCCAGGAACTCTGAGTTTAAAGAAACACGTTCATTGAAAAAAGTATAATACAACATATAACAAGAGTGTTTGTATGTATGTCTCGACTGTCAGTATAAGAGGAGACGTGTACAACACTGAGTGCTCCCAGTATTTATGTTGAGCGGAATAGTTAATATCGTCCGTAAGGTTAAGTACCATTACAGTTTGTAATGGCTTTACAATTTATGGATACCCCTTTGTTCGAATACGTAATAAGCCAAAATTATCATGAGCCTCTAATTGGTAGTTATTACAAAAAATTAAACTTTTCTGGTTTTAATTACTATACAAATAATTAATGTCATAGGATGGTATAAAGTGGGGAATGATACTTTGTATAATTTATATTATTTCGACTACTTTTATGACGTCAAAGATGATAACATTAGTACGAATAATCATATTCATACAAGCATGAGGAATTTCTTTGATCCACATGTATGTTCGTTGTTGTCTCCCACGATATTAAAAAAAAAACTATTTGTCTCTATCGTTGACACGTTGTGTGTGGCTCATTGGATAGTTACCTCGATTTATCAAAACGGTCGTAGTAGGGGATATTTCTGTGTTCGTCTCTCTTGCAATAAGGTATCAAATATAAGACAACCATAACAACAACTGTGTCATGCTTTTTGTTTTGATGTTTTACTCATTTGCATATCACGTTTAGTTCGCCTAACTCGCTCTGCGGTGAAGAACGAGGATAAGTTTAAGAAATGTCCGAACGCAGTCAGCTCACGTACCAAGATAGGCAGATCTTACTTTTTTCTTTCTCCATTTCTCAGTGTGCCCATTAGTGTGAATACCGTACCTAGTACAGGTAGCATAGGTACGTCTCATTTCTGACGCCATGCTACTTATGTTATACCTTAAAATGTGACCAACACCTCTGACTTGACTTCTAATGAGATTATCGACTATGTGCTTTATTTTTACCATACGTGTTCAATAATGTTTTAAACATTATTTTCACATATAATCTTGCTACAATGACGTTCATCTCTTTCTGTAGATTATCGCTCTTTAATAGGAATATTCGAGTCTATACCTATACATAGTTATACATGTATGTAGGTAGTTATAGTTAAATTAATTATCACGTAAAAGCTGTATGGAGATCTTTAGGTTTAGAACTTTTCTAACATTTTATTTCTATATATTGTTTTTTTTTTCATTAAAAAGTGCTTAATTTAGCTCTTGTCTTTTGTTTCTCATTGTAAGACATTACCAGCACGCACCCGTCTTGCAACTAAAAAAAGACAATGTATTTCCTTTCTTTCTGCATGTTCCCAGACTCAGCCGGATTTCCCATGGGGAGAGATTATTTGCAAGGGATTCCCGTCTGTGAAACACAATACCGCGGACGTACTTCCATCCTAATCAGAACATCAAGTCCAATATCAAAATAAATCGTGTCACAGGCCGCCCCAGAAGTAATCAATCGCAGTTCGTACCATTAATGAAGGTTAGTACTCTTATAGTGTTCTTCAGTTTCCTGCTGGAGATCATTCCCGTTTTATTCACAGGTAACCTTGAATCGTGACACAAATAGTAAAACAATTGACCTGAGATGACCTTATTATGATTGATTTGAGGTCACATTATAATAGTTGAAAGGTCGGTAAACACAAACAAAGAAATTGAAAACACATTACATCTACGTCATTGAATAACATTTAAAAGGCAATTCTACCTGTAGATGCTGAAGCTTCTTACTTCCGATATATCAATAAGTACAGGAATTGTAACGGCTTTGAAGTATACACGACCCTTTAACTTATCTTAGTTTACCCATATACACAAAACCAGGTTACATACCTCCTTTCTAGTGGGACAATTGATTTTGCTTACGCGATAAGAATGAAGATTTATCAGCGCGGGAGAAGGCGAGCATTTTCATACCTTAATACGCCAGTTCCCCGTAGATGAATAAATAAATTAGGTAATAACTGACAAGTCGGCACATACTTCATATAAGTCTAAATATAAGCCTCGATGAAATTTAATGCTGAGAAATATGTCTAAGTTTGTTAAACCCCCAAGCGATATTGAATCAGAATTATGCTAATAAATTTGTGTTAACAACGCAGAACGACCAATTCTGCCAATATACAATCGCTTTAATAATGAAATGAATCCTGAGGGAAATTGACATGGCTTACCAATATTTGGTGAAATAATTTTAGAAAGAAGGTGCTTTATTTCATAATCTTTCATATAAGATTAAGTGATTTTATTTCATTTCTTTAACCGGTATACATACCCTACTAAATGCTGTATATGCAGTTCTGCTCTAGTGGCGTTTTACACTAAGTATTGCTGCGTGTTTCAGAAACTCTAATTTTGATTCCGTTTAGTTTCACAAAATGTTATATTCAATCCTGATCGATACATTTATCCTAAGAATGTAATCAGTACTAGATTGTTACTCTCATACTCGGATGTACTACCACCGCTATCTGTATACCCAAGAATATTCATTTATCGGACACCTATGTTTTAACCACCATTATTTCATATTTCGAGGTTTCTGTTGCTTGTTATATACTCTATATTTTCAATCTAAACAAAGGATGCTTCCTTTACCTACACTTTTAGAAATGTCAAACGCGTATTGATTGGCTACACCAAATAGTTATATTTATTTGTACATTCTTGCTCGACATAATAACATAATAGCAGATCCTCTTTTATTGAACAGTAAATGGCATGATGTGTTTATGAGACAAGTATTCATGAATAGTCGCATACATTATAATTACAAGAGTTTTTTTATTTAATTTTTGCTTACATTTAACACATTATAATTATGATTTTCGAAACATATATATCATAAGAAAATTGATTCTAGGCCAACGCAGAGTTTTGTTTTGTTTTGCGTCATATCAACCCTTTTATGTTATTTAAAGCCGACACCATTTACATTGTAAAAAGTATTTACAACTTGAGATTTATCTTTAAATGTAAAATAGATTTGCGTTAATTTCTTTTATATGTGCATATTTCCTGAGTAAACAGTCTGCAATTGATTAGGTTTTCGTAGGGAAGTTTGCTTTATTGAACTTATATATATATATTAGTTTCTTGGGTACAAACCCACCATTTTCTGAAAGGACATCATGATTTCTACTCTGATATATTATAATAGTTTCTTCAGTGTACCAACATTGATGTTATTCTATATAATTATTTGATGGTTAGTGGGTTATCCAGATTTTGGTATTTTTCAATGTTGTTTATGTTGATAAGGAGTCGGAAAGAGTAATGAAGTTTCTGTTTTACTCTGACAGAAAATGTCGCGTGCTTAATCTATTGTATTTGATTCGTCACTGAAAATAGATTTTTCCCTATGAAGATGTTTGCTAGTTTGGTTTTAATCAACAGCTAATGCTTATATCATTCTGTTAATATAGATGTATATTTAGAACAAGAATCTTACATTTTATTTAGTTTTTCTTGAATGATGTGTTGTAGTTTTATTAAGTTGATTCATTTTCACGTTTACTTTTGGTTGTAGTATTTCTCACGGTACGATTTGAACATGTATTCTTTTTAGTGAGATGTCTGTTTCTTTTATAACTGATTCTATTCAGAAGCGAATACATTTTAATGCCATTTTTTTTATTTGTAATTTGGTCGGAATATCATATTGTATGCTGGGGTTAATAAGCATCATTTGCTTTATAGAGTATTGTAAGGCTAGTTTCTGTCTTCTTAGTGTTAGAGGAACTTGTGTGCTTTTACGTACACACTTTCAACGGGAGATGTTTGTAAGGCTCCCAGACCCAGTGCAGTAGTGAACAGTTTCTAAGGTGTTTAGGTACAATTTTCGGTTTAATCCATAGATGAAGCAGCCGCAGTCTACTTTGGATCGAACAAGTATTCGGTTTCATGTTAATAATGTGTATTGGTCTGCACCCCAGTTAGTGTGTGTCACTACTTTCATCAATAACATAGCGTTGTTGCATGTAGTTTATAGTTGTGTTATGCGTGGAATAAACGTAAGTTTTCAATCAAACATTATTCGAAATAAGTTATGCTGTTGTACCAGAGGTATTAATATTATTTCTAGTTTTAAAACGGAATTGTAGTGCATTTTTTGAAATTGACAAAAACGCATGAATTTGTGTTCATTTTAGGATACTTTAAAACGACTTTCAATTGTGCATTGATTAATTTTATTTAAACATATTTTGTAGTTCGCGCACACTCGTATGAATAGTTTGTAAGCATGGCAAATTAAAAAGTCATCTACATATAATAATCCTTCAACCCCAGATTGAATCTTTTTACAATATTATTAATTATTATATTAAATAATGTAACATACAATGTACTTCATTGTGCCCCGCCCATTTCCAGTATCTTTGTGTCTAAAATAGTGCTGCCTATTCGTGTTTTAAGGTGCCTCCGTTAAGAAATTACTTATCAATATAGGAAAGTTTCCCTTCATTCTAGGAAGTTTTAGATCTTTTTTAAATCGTGTATATCCAGGTTTTTTGGCATTCCTTTTCCAAGTAGAATAATATATCGCGTACATGTTTGTTTAATGAAGGCATTTCTTATGAGATCAATGGTACCTCTGGTTTTTCGGTACCTCTGCTTTTAATGTAATCAGCTCGTTTTCTTTTTCAAAGTTTCAGACTGGTATTTACTATTTTTCCATTGTTTTGTAGACACACCTTGTGAGTGGAATGTGTCTGTAAAAAAGTTTTAATTATTAACAATGGACATTATTATAACTTGTTTCTATACTTTATGGATATTTACTGTACATGGTTGTAGATAGAGAGTAGATTATTTACTAGATTTGGGGTTAATCTTTATAGTAATTAATATTGGATATCCTCAGGACCGATGGATTTTGTTATTGAATCGTTTAGTTGGTTGATTGTCAGCGGCTGATTGCAGTTTTGGGGAATCTTTTTATTGATCATGATCTGTTCTTTTTCTTTCTTTTCTTTGATTATTTAAAATTCGATGTTGGTATTTTTGAAAGAAGAGTTTTATTCTAACGTTATTTACATGAGGGTTACTATTTACTTTGTTTGTTCTTTAATATTTTTATGTACTAGGTATTTTAAGTGTGTATTGTTTTTCCCTGATATTTTCTATACCATGTCCCATACCGGTTTACTTTTGGTATTGATGTCTTTTTTATATGTAGCTTTGCAATGTTTTTTTCTGTTTGCTTCTTAAATAGTGTGTCGCGTTTCGGCTCTGCAGTTCGTACATATGTGTCGGTTATCTTGTACATGCTTAAGCCTTCAATTATCAACGATTGGGTGGTTTTATCGTAGACTTTTGTGGAAAATCCATTTTCTCTGACACGTTGTTTTATGATTATTATTATCATGATAATGATAATTATTAATATTATTAATATCATTGTTATTATATAAAAACGCATTCGTCAGCATGTAATAACAAACGACGCATCAAATCGAGTACATAGCAGAGTGTATAACAGTATTGGTAACCTTAATAGGAACACTTAAAAATCGGTCTGGTATAAAATAATGTTAAAATATTTCTCATTTCAATCGCGAGTTTTACATGTTTATTTGCTTTTCGTTCACATTACGCAAACCATTTTTCTTACTTTGGTATATTATACATATATATATATATATATATATATATATATTCATATATATATATATATTCATATATATATATAAATATATATATATATACATTTATATATATAGTTATATATATATATATAAATATATATATATATATATTTATATATATATTCATATATATATATATAAATATATATATATATTTATATATATAGTTATATATATATTCATATATATAGTTATATATATATAAATATATATATATATTAATATATATATATGTATATATATAGTTATATATATATTCATATATATACATAAATATATATATTTATATATATATATTCATATATATCTATATATCTATATAAATATATATATATATATAATTATATATATATATAATTATATATATATATATATTCATATAAATATATATATATATATTCATATAAATATATATACATATATATATTCATATATATATTCATATATATATATATTCATATATATAAATATAAATATATATATATATATATATATATATATATATATATATATATATATATATGACGCACTCAATATTCTAGGAAATATTAAACATAACTAAACTTATTTGTAAGTTTAAATGTATTAGGAACAACAACAACAACAACAACGATAACGACAACAAAAACACCCCCACCAACAACACTAATGATGATAATAATAATAATAATAATAATAATAATAATAATAATAATAATAATAACAGCAACAAAAGCTTACTACCCTATAATGCCGCCTAAAATGCATCTTGTAAACTCTAGTTGAATTTACTAAAATCTTCAAAAACATAACTGCCACCATCTTCTGGTTTAATTAATTTAAGTTAATAACACGAAAATAAAACATCCCGAAATAATTTTTAAAACATAAAAAACACTCGAAGCCACGTTTATTAAACTCTGGCAACCCACAATTAAGAAAATTATGAACAAAGCAAGTAACGACATTTTAAACTGCTTAACCTAATATAAGGTAATCCTGTTACTGTAAGTCTGGCATGCCGGAATTTAAGTATGTAACATCTTTCCTGAAAATGGCGAGTATGTTTTTTCGAGTCTAACTGTGCGTTCTTGTTTCGTTTTTTTCTTCTTTTCTCCCGCTCTTTTGTTCATTGTTTGGCACCTTTGTAAATCACGTTTAAGATGCGAATATTTTAAATAATAATCAACGTTGTTTACGAAGGAATTTTATTTTCGAAGTTTAAAATTTCTTAAAATATGCCTTTAAGAACTATTCGCTATTGTTTCTCCTCAATCCTCAAAGCGACCCCACACTCCTAAAAGGTTCATATAAAACATATATGTTCTTCATCGTATATCGTTGAACAACACATGACTGCAGCCTAACAAAAGTCAAGATAAAAAAATTATTTTTGACAAAAAAATTCGCATTTCAAACGTGATTTATAAATGCATTTTATCTGTTTTTCCAAGTTTATTTTTTTTAAAATCCGCTTCTAAGAACATTTGCCAATTTATATATATATATATATATATATATATATAGAGAGAGAGAGAGAGAGAGATAGATAGATAGATAGATAGATAGATAGATAGATAGATAGATAGATAGATAGATAGATAGATAGAGAGATAGATAGAGATAGAGAGAGAGATAAGGCTAAAAATCTATGTTTTGTATGAGATCCTATCGTTATTAGGTTATGTTCGATACTGTAGATAGTTCATTATTACAGGAAATATTGAAATGAAAAAATAAATAAAATTGGATAATTTAAGTTACAAAAGTGTCAAATCATCAGGTGTTAAACCAGGAAATATAAAAAAAAACTGGCTTTAACCTATAGATTTCTTAATTATTTCTACTTTTTCTTATTCCCTTTTTTTTCTTTTCTTACCCTCTCATCCTCTTTCCCTTAACGGGATTTTACTTCATTCTCGTTTTCTATTATTCTATTGTTCTCCCTATTTTATCTCATTTCTAGTTTTCGTTTCCCATTATATATCACATTTTAATCCGCGTGCTAAGAAATCTTTATTCGTAGCATGAGGTCTTTACTCATTTACTGACTTTTCACAGAGTCTGTCTTTGGATTTTATGAAATGATTCAATTCTACAACTCAATACAACATTCAAAAAGGATTTTTCACATCTGTATTGGTATAATGATCTTCTACCAATGTTTTTAACCGATTACGTGTTAAGAGTGAATACCCTGGAAAACGGAAAGACGAAAAATAAACAATTAATTTAGACTTAAGAGTGGGCGATAAATTCCATATATGTTTAACGTAATATGATGCTCCATCTTAGAGCCATTCAAACTTTTTAGGAAAATTAATAAAAATATTTTAACCACCAACCCTAACTCTTAGTTACAGAAAAAACACGTAAAATAGACCCATTCCCCAAAAACAAAACGCTACGGATTTAGCTCCCATAACAAGAAGTGAGGGGATCATTTAACATTAAATGTATATACAAAACTGATTTCCACTCTAAATTCTTCAATAAGCGTTTTTCATCTTTCTGTCAAGTTTTTAAGAGTGTTCATACGTAATCGCCTAAAAAAGAATAATCCATTTTTGTTTTGTGGCGAGGGGGTGATTTAACAGAGGATGATTATCTACACTTATGAATCTTTTTTTCGTAATTTAGACATATGTTTACAATGATAAAGATTTATAAAACCGAACATTCGTATTTATAACATTTAAAAAAAGATATTAAATTAATTTTCATTTATTAATATTAATTCACGCGTCTGATAACTGGTTTCTAAAAATTGTCAAATAAATCTTTTAACGACGCTTTCAAAGCTGTTATAACACTTTCATTATTTATTAAACAATACATTTGTTGTTATTTATTCATTTTTCACGGAAAAATTAAAACCACGAAAATAAAATGCTGAAACAAAAAAAAAATATTTAAGCGTTTAATTATAAACTTCTGTTTGAAATTCTATATCAGCATCAATGATTGCTGCTATTTTAGGAAAAACTAGGCTTCAAAAATCAGATATATATAATAATTAGCGAAGTTAAAAAAACTTGTTTTGCTTGTCGATTGTTGTGGGCGCGGCGGAGTAGAATTAGACAGAAATAATTCGTCAAAACAAAGTATTACTCTTAAAGGAGGAAGTGTGCGAACGTATTTTGAAAAGTAATGAACATAGTTTCGACTTTGTCATTTTTTTGTTATTATCACTTTAATTAATTACTTGTAATATAATCAAAACTATTTCATGCATATATAAGAAAATATAACAATAAAATTATAATCAAATAAAAAAAAACAATTATTTAGTTATAACTGTTTTAAAATATTATCATGCAAATTAGGCAAACAAAATATTTTGTTTGACACTTTACATGCCTATAAATATAGTATTTCAAAATAATATAGTGTATTAATTATGTAAATTAGAGTAACCTGTATTGTATTGATTGTAATAAGAAAATATTTCGCATTTATTAATTTATATATATATATATATATATATATATATATATAAACGGAGAGAGAGAGATATGTATATATTTATATTGTATTTAGCCCAAAAGTAGGTGTACATGTTTGTGTTTACACATATGAAATTCCTGTGTTGCTACAGGCAACATTTGTAATTATATATATATATATATATATATATATATATATATATATATATATATATATATACAAGAGTGTGTGTTTCTTCTCAGAATAACACGTTTGCAGAAATATATGTTCATGTAAATATTTAATTATTTGTTCAGGCCTAGAAGTATGTAGTATCTATCTCTATACGCTTCTATTTCTCTTTCGTACATATATGTAAATATATATATATATATATATGTGTGTGTGTGTATACACATAATACATATTCATATATTGAATTTAGCCCCACACTATGTGTACATGTTTGTGTTTCAACCTATGTGAAAATAATTTGTGACTACAGGCAATCTTTTTTAATACTGCTCGTCAATCTGATTAAAATGTTGTCATTTCCTTTTGCTCGGGTTTTCTATTTCATTGTTTTGATTGAAAAACATTTTCTTAAAACTTACTCCATTTCTGCATTGTTTGCTTTGTCGTTATCAATTCCAATTTTTTTTCTACCTTCTCTCGTTCATTTAATCGAATTCATCTTTGCGAATGCAAGTGATAACATTTTCTTTCTCAATTCTTCACTTTTATTTACTCGTTTTTCGTTGTGTGTGTATACCTTTACAAGATTGTATTTACTTTATAATCAGAAAAGAAATGGACAAAGTCAAGCACTGAGGCATGACGGGTCCCATCTGCTTGTAGTAAAGACACATATCAGATATGGTATAAAACGTAAGTTCATCAACGTTTGTTTCCCTTTTTCAAAGCGAAATAATGATTAATTGTTGGATTTAGTTATACCTGAGAATAAAAGAAACTTATTTTACATAAATACAAAATAAATAAGCTTGACTCTGACAGAGGGAGGCGAATCCGTGAACCTGATACATGTAGACTGAGTCATTACTGACTGACGCACTGACGGAACTTACTAAAGTCGTTCAAATTTACTCACATAGTTAACTCCGTTGTCTGTAGCACTTTTTAGCCACAGGAGGAAGATAGGCGACAGAGTTATTAAATATACAACCGTAGAAACGATATTTTGGCTAGTCTATTTATTAATCTTCCTTCCACATACTCTAATTTGTATCAGTCACTATTTAATATTGCTGGACGTTTCTGTAAGCATTTAGAGAAAAGGTAATACTCTTATTTAAGTTCCGACATGGAATTTTAAGACTTGTGTCCGTATACACCACAAATACTATGTAAATTGACAAAACAACACAAAGAATATATAAGAATAACAAATTAATTATACTATTTTTATGTATATTCTAATATAGTGATAATTAGTTACTCAGATTAATATATTTTTTAAAGATTTTAGTTTATATGATGTTATTTTCAGTAAACGTTCTCTCCAGAAGCTGCAGAATACGCACTAACATGGCTGACTGCCCTCCGAGCTTGAACCAAGGTATTCGTTGGTTTATGTTCATGTTCCCCTATTTACAAACATTATAAATAATCTAAATACTTTATATTTGAGTACAGACAACATTGACGGGAGGCCAGTGAGTTTTTGCAACTCTGCGATACTGATGTGATAAGATAGTTTATGATCAATAATGAAGCTAATGATGTGGATTTGCAGAGCTTCTACTTTTTAACGTATTTTATAGTCCAATTGACACATTCAAGTCCGTATAAGACTACAGAAACGGCATAGATTTCACAGATGTTCGCTTCGCTGTTGTGTAGTATGCGTTTAGAAGCCGGAACGGTTTTGTGATTAACAGCTATTTTCCCGTCCTTAGATGAAGACAGCTTGTGCCTAAAAAAACAAAATATGTTACATGTTCTATTTGTTTACCCTTGTTGTTCATGCTAAGAGGAGTTTGTGTTTTATTAGTGGTAATGTATTAAGAATTGGGTGTGTTAATGTATCATTGATTTATTTCTCATTTCCTGGATGAGTAGGATTATAATAACAACGTTAATTGAAAGAACAATAAAAGCATGTGATTCAAAACAAAAATATTAGATGATTAAGAAAGATATATAACTAATATACACATACATTTTATATATGTTATATGTAATTCATTTGTGCACTCGTTTTAGTAAAATATAAATAGTTTTCTATATACATTCTTATCTTCTTCTAACAAAAAAGGGAATCGGATATCATTACGTAATCTTTACCTGGAAGTGATTCCGGCATTATTATCTTATATATATATATATATATATATATATATATATATATATATATATATATATATATATATATATATACATATATATATATATACACATATATATATATATACACATATATACACACACACATATATATATATATATATATATATATATATCAAGGGAAATTGCGATTACTTGCTAATTAACCGCCAATCAGATTTCTATGAAAAATCTCTGGAAAACTTCCTCTCTTAATCTTAGTACTAATTTGTTTTTGCGTGTTAAAACGCTGCGTTGGGTAACACTTTGGATCTTGCAGCTATTGTTACACAATCATAAAGAAAAAATGTTTTAATCATAGAGATATCTCTTGCTATATCTGGAGAAATTGAAATTGCATGATGCCAGATGTAACGCAAATGACTTACTAAAGTTGGCGTACTTTTACAAATTAAGATACTACTTGGATAAGTAAGCTATTAGTAACTAAAATATGTAAAAACAAAATAGATTAATAACGAACTAACTGAGCTACGCGGCGTTGACCATGTTATAGAATAACAAATTGTCTTAAAATACTTGAAATTTATTGAAGTCATCAATAATATTGTCTAAGCCGGTTCTCTTACAAAGGTTGATAATTGTGTGTATAAACATTGCCTCGCTGAAAGAATCCTCAGCTCATGTTTGGTGTGGCGATGGTTGGGAAAGAAGCAATAGTCTTTGAATAATAGCTACTGTTGTATTGTCAATGTAACATGATTCAATAATAAAACTAAACAACTTTTATTATTTGGATTACGGGTCGAATATTTGTATAGCCTGGAAGAACTGTCTCATGAAAACAGAACATATATTACACTTATAAATTCCGATGTCATCGAGTGTTTTGTCATTCATTTAAAAGGTTTTTTGTCAGAAAAATATAATTTTTATTGCTCCTTGTTCTTTTGACTAAGATCAAAGTGTAATATTTGTTCTCTTAACATGAGTGCCGGAAGTTTACATGTAAATACCTCCCTGGAAAATGAATGTTTTAAAATGTTTTTAAAACGCTATCGTTTTTTAAGAAAATCTATTTAATTCATAGCATTACTAATTATAATACTATTACTATCAGTAAACTATTATACTTACAGACGAAATTTAACAATACCTATTATGAATGTATATTATAGCATATTTATTAATTAGAAACGTAAAAAGACAAAGAATATGCGAAAGTGCAAAAACGAGTTTTTTGGACGAAATTTATAGATTACTATATATATACAGTATTATTATATTTGATGTAAATATACTTTGTTTGTAAGTTTGATGTAAATATACTCAGGAAAGATTCGTATTTATTTTATTTTGATTTGATTAGATTATATTTGAATATTATATTAGCTAAATATAATATTTTCTGATATTTTGCACTGTATTTATTATGTTTTAAAGATTGTGACTGACATACAGAATCCCTATTTCTATAAGATTCCTACTGATCTTCTCATATGTACAAAATGTCGAACATAACTCTTTATTTACTCCATGAACGTACCTTGCTCTCGTTCGACCACTAGAAGGCTTCAGCAGTTTGTAATTGTATTGTTAGTATCTCTTGTACTATTATGACTTAGAACTGTAATCCACTTTGCCCCAGGTGTACAAAGATTAAACGAGAGTAGGTTTATCAAATGAAGGGTTCCTTCAAATTCCAGAGTTCGACAAGGTGTACCTGAAGTAGATCGCTGATTATATCGAACGTTGTGAAAATAACTCAAGATGAGAACAGTAATCAGAATCATCTTAATAATACAAAGTATCAATCCTCATCTAAAAAAATCCGAAACAAAACTAAATCATACTTAAAATACTGCCATTTTAACCAGTTACATACTGTGTAAAAATAAATGTGCCTATATTTATAAGCTGCCAGAGATTGAGCCTGAATTCTTTGATTCGCCTACTTCCAAATATGAATATGACCGGACTGAAATGTTGGAGCCATTCGAGACATACTACTATAATCAGTCTTTATTTATTCAGTCTTAATTGATTGATGCCGTCAGAGAGTTGTTTGCCAAAGGAGTCCGCTGAAGTATTAGCTTCTACATCTAAAGACAATTGACCGCTGAAACCTTGTATTGTCTTATCGAAGAAGTGGTTCCCATCTGCTGAAATAAGTGTTAGCTTGTACGTCTTTTTGAGGAAATGACAATAGAAATTGACGCTCTAATTCCAGAGAAGACAAACGACGGTTGCTAGCGGGAAATCAATGGTAAACGACTGTTGTGATAACGCACTGCGATAAGCATGGGTTATCGAAAAAGGGAGATATTTCTGACACTCTGGGGTGACTCATTGTTACACAGGTACACATCTCGTTATTGGCAGTGAATAATCACGGATAGCGACTTGTTAAAAACACATAGAATGTGTTTGTAATAAAAATGACACGATCGAAACAGAAATGCTGAATCGCTGAAAAAAAATGAGAAATAACTTTAGGAACCGAAATGAAAATTCACAAAAACACCCGACACGACATTACGAAATTTGGATAACTTAAACCTCCAGGAGTTTGGTTTGGGCACAAACTACTAATACAAAAGCTATGTCATGGATAATAAAGTAGAATGTGCTTGCTTCTTATTTTGTATTTGATGACGGATGTCTTCTCCATGAAAATACTTTACTCTTTATAATACTGAACTCATTGACTTGAGAATGGGTGGTGGTAAAGTACATAACTAACCGGACTAACGACATGTGTGCGCCATGATTAAAGTCTGTCGCTTCCATAGTACCAATTCTACGTATGTATGTTATTAACCTTCACGTGGTTCTTTCTTCAAATAGCAGGGTCTAAAAAATATAAGAGAAACCAATCATTAAAACAAAATTAAGCCGATCCTAAAAGTTTACTATTGCTGATTCATATGAATTTGCTTTATTTAAAGACGATGATGTAGTTTGCTTGAAACATTGTAGATCACTGGTTGACTAAAAATACAATTAATTTAATACATATTGCTATTTTAACAATATACATAGTGAAACTCTGGTTTCGTTCTTTACTTAACAAGATGTCACGGTGACTAAGTGGTTAGCGACGCGGGTTAATAAACTGATTGTGGGGGGTGCGAATCCAGTTCGTTCCACATAAACCCTTTCATCAAAACCCACACCTGACCGTGTGTCTAACCTCTTGGAGAAGAGGTGAATAAAATAATTTACGTAGGAGTATTAGTAATTTAAAAACCACAATCGGATTTGGAACCGGAATAATCCGCAACGCAATCTGGGCAAATCAGACGGAACAACCCGCAATGCTTACAACATTATAAACAAATAAATGCGATTTTTCAGATTCGCCGTGATATTTGATTAGATAAATTTCTTCTGAAATATTGCCATAAAGACAGTTTTCGTAATGTCATCGAGTAAAATAAACTAACCGATTAAAGAAGAAAACATTACCTCAATGCAATGCTGTTGGCGAGTATGTATGTGTGTTAACAGAAATACCTTGCGCATAAGAATGCAAAATATATTTATACGTCATAACCATGTTTAATATTTTAACATTGACACTAAAACATTTTATGCCTCAAGAGAAAATCGACATTGAACAACACATAGTTTACAGATGTAAACATTCCATAGTGTTAGAGTATAAATTAGCAGAACTATCCGATATTGCTCGAGGATAAACGTGCTAATTATATAAAGGACGAAATCAAAGAATCTATTATAGACATTAATTGCTTTAAATAGTGAATAAGGCGATAGGTACGTATTTAGCATTCACACCGGGGTTGCGCTAGGTACGTATTTATCATTCGCACCGTGGCGGCAATATGTACATATTTAGTATTCGCACTGAGGCAGCGATATGTACATATGTAGTATGCACATTGGGTTGTCGATAGATACGTATATAGGAAGTGCACATGGGCGGCAATAAGTATGTATACAGCATGTGCACCGGGCCGGTGATAGATATGTATATATTATGTGCACTGGGGCGGCGATCGGTACGTATATAGCACGCACACCGGTGTAGCAATAGATACGTATATAGCACGTGCACCGGGGTGGCGAAAGGTACGTATTCAGCATTTGCATCGGGTCGGCGATAGGTATGTATTTAGCATTCGCACCGGGGCGGCGATAGGTACTTATTTAGCCTTCGCACCGGGGCGGCGATAGGAACGTATTTAGCATTCAGAGGCGGCGATAGGTATATAGCATGTGCACATGGGCGGCAAAAAGTATGTATATAACATGTGCACCGGGCCGGTGATAGGTATGTATTTAGCATGCCCTCTGTGGCAGCGATCGGTACGTATACAGCACGTGCACCAGGGTGGCGATAGGTATGTATATATAACGGGCACCGGGGCAGCGAAAGGTACATATTTAGCATTCGCACCGGAGCGGTGATAAGTACGTATTTAGCATTCGCACCGGAGTGGCGATAGGTATGTATTTAGCATTCGCACCAGGGTGGCAATAGGTAGGTATTTAGCATTAGCACCAGGGCGGCGATATATATATATATATTGTATTTGCATTGGGGCAGTGATAAGTACTTATGCCGTATGCACACCGGGGTGGCAATAGGTACACATTTAGCATTCGCACTGGGGCGGCAGTAGGTACGTACTTCGCATTTGCACCGGGGCAGTGATAGGTACGTATTTAGCATTCACACCGGGGCGGCGATAGGTACTTATATTGTATCTGCACCCAGGGCGGCAATACGTACTTATATAGTATCTACACTGGGGTTGCGATAGGTATGTATATATTATGTGCACTGGAGTGGCGATAAGTACGTATATAGTATGTGCAACGGAGTGGCGATAGATACGTATATAGTATGAACACCGGGGTGGAGATAAGTACCTATATAGAAGGCGCAGACAGAGTTGATATTTTTTCATAGAAATAAGTCATACTATTGCCCTGGGAAATGTAGGATGAAATGGTGGGGAAGAAACATCTTTCGCAAAAGGCAAAAATAAAAAGTAGCGGTGAAATGGGGCGACCAGGTAATAGAAAAATAGAAAGATAAAAAGACGGCTATAGAGAGAGAGAGACAAAAAAAAAGAAGTTTTGATATAAAGATGTTACACACGCGATTTTTCTTCAATTATATTTTTTATCACCCCGAGCCACGCCGGGTAGCCCCGCTAGTCTACTATATAAAGGGCAGTTGTTTGTATGTTTGTTTGTTTGTTTGTTTGTTTGTCTGTCCAGATACTCCTCAATAACTACTAGTCAAATAGTCAACAAGTTGACATCTTTAGGACCGTACATATCCTGGGACCATAATATCTCACAATTACAACAAAAAAAAATGTTGCTGGGGGTCAACGGGGCCCGTTTTCGGCAGCGGGTCTGTTTTTTTCAAGCTTTTTCAATGTTATTTAGTAGTGATTTGGAAATCAGCCAATGTATTTATGTAATAACATTTTAAAAGAACTGACTCACTGTACATGCCCCATATTCCTTTGCCGTATGTACCCGGTCTTGACCTAGATTCTGTCCGGTTGTATCAGGTCATCCCATAACTTCTGTCCGAATGCATCAATAACATCATAGGAAAGCTACGTTAAGAATGTGTAGTTAAACAAGGGTTGCTCAACCACATCCGCATCTGGCAACCGGTAAGAGTGATTTCAGTAGTTCTCAGGAGGCCTCCTTGATTTTCAAAGGAATGTTGGTTCTTCTGAAGTATAACGGTCCCTAGAAATATTGGTGCTTCTAAAGTATGATGGTCCCAAGGAATGTTGGTGCTTCTGAAGTATAACGGTAACCAGGAATGTTGGTGCTTCTGAAGTATACTTGTATCCAGAGGATTGAAAATGATGAAGAATATCATGAGGGGATGGAAAATGATGAAGAATATACTGAGGGGATTGAACATGATGAAGAATAGCATGAGAGGATTGAAAATACTTAAGAATAGCATGAGAGGGTTTGAAAATCAAGAATATCATGAGATGATTGAAAATGATGAAGAATAGCATGAGAGGATTGAAAACAATGAATAATATCATGAGAGGATTAATAATGATGAAGAATGTCATGAGAGGATTTATACATATAAATGATGCATATACATGATACATGATACATGATACATGATACATATCTATGATACATGATACATATCCATGATAAATGATATATATCCATGATACATAATACATATCCATGAGACATGAAAAATACTCATGATACATGAAACATATTCATGATACATGATACATATTCATTAAACATTATAAATACTCATGATACATGGATACATTCTCATGATACATGATACATATTCATGATACATAACACATATCTATGATACATGATAGATACCTATGACACATAATACATGATACATATCTATGATACATGATACACATCTATAATACATGATATGTATTCATGATACATATACATGATACATACCTATGATACATGATACATATCAATAATACATGATACATGATACATATCCATGATACATGATACATGTCCATGATACATAATACATATACCAGACACATATCCATGATACATGATACCTATCCATGATACATATCTATGATACATGATGCATTACACATATCTATCATACATGACACATGATACATATCCATGTTACATGACACATTATACATATCCATGACACATGATACATATTAATGATACATGATACATATGCATGATACATATCCATGATACATAACACATATCTATAACACATATCCATGGCACATGATACATATCCATGATACATATACGTGATACATGATACATTATACATATCTATAATACATGATCCATATCTATGATACATGATGCATACCCATGATACATGACACATGATACATATCCATTATAAATGATACATATCCATGATACATGATATATATCCATGATACATATACGTGATAAACATATATTATACATGATACATATCCATGATACATAAACCATATCTATGATACATGATACATAATACACAATATGTATCCATGAACCATATCAATGATACCTGTATAGGCTTCATGATACATATCCATGATACATATCATGCTACATGATACATATCCATGCTACATGATACATATCAATGCTACATATCCATGCTACATGATGCATAATAACAATTCCATGATACATGACACATATCCATGATACATATCCATGATACATGATTCATATCCATAGTACATATCATGATACATGATAAATATACATGATTCATCATACATATCCATATACATGCTTCATATCCATGATAACTCATATATATCCATAATATATTATACATATCAATGATACATGATACATATCCATGATACACGATCCATACACATGATACATGATACATATCCATGATACATATACATGATACATGATACATTACACATATCCATGATACATATCTATGTGTACCCTTGCAGAGATAGATAAGTATATAGTATGCACACCAGGGCGGCGATAGATACAAATATAGTATGCGCACCAGGCCGGCGATAGGTATATACATAGTATGTGCATTGGGTAGGCAATAGGTACGTATAAAGTAGTGCATAGGGGGGGGGGTGATAGGTACGTATTTTGTATTCACACTGAGGCAGCAGTATGTACATATGTAATATGAACACTGGGTTGTAGATAGGTACGTATATAGCCTGTGCACATGGGCGGCAATAAGTATGTATACAGCATGTGCCTTGGGCCGGTGATAGGTATGTATTTTGCATGCGCTCCGGGGTGGCGATAGATACCTATATAGCACGCACACCGGGGCGGCGAAAGGCATGTATTCAGGATCTACACGTCGTCAGCGACAGGTATTTATTTAGCATTCGCTTCGCACCGGGGCGGCGATAGGTACATATTTAGCAATCGCACCGGTGTGGCAATAGGTACGTATTTAGAATTCAGGGGCGTCGATAGGGGCGTATATATATAACAGGCACCAGGGCGGCTAAAGGTACGTATTTAGTATTCACACCAGGGTGGTGATAGGTACGTATTTAGCATTAAAACCGGAGTGGCGATAGGTACGCATTTAGCATTAGCACTGAGGCGGCGATAGGTACACATAATATATACATACCTATCGCAACCACGGTGCAGATACTATATAAGTACTTATCGCCGCCTATATAGAAGGCGCAGACAGAGGTGGTACTTTTTATAGAAATATGTCATACTATTGCCCTGGGCAACGTAGGATGAAATGGTGTGGAAGAAACAGCTTTCGCAAAAGGCAAAATTAGAAAGTAGCGGTGAAATGGGGCGACCAGGGAAGAGAAAAGTAGAAAGATAAAGAGAGAAATAGAATTTTTAATATAAAGATACGCGATTTTTCTTCAATTATATTTTTTTATGACCCCGAGCAACGCCGGGTAGCCCCGCTAGTCTCTTATATAAGAAGAGTTGTCTGTTTGTGTGTATGTGCGTGTGTTTTGACGTCCAGCATCTCCTAAAAAACTAGGCGGCGACATGTAAAAAAGTTGACATCTTTAGAATCGCACATATACCGAGATTATAATATCTAAAAATCGCAAAAAACGATTTACTTGCTAGGGGTCAACCGGACCAGTTTCCGACAGAGGGTAGCAGTTTTTCCGTACATTTCAGATTTGTTCAACGTTTAATAGTAGTAATTTGGGAATTACCCAATATATTTATGAATTAATCCGATACAAATGCTGAGTCACTGAAAACGTCCCATAATCCCTTGCCGGATGTACCCGGTCTTGCACGACATTCTGTCTAGTTGCATCGGGTCCTCCCATAACTTCTGTCAGGATGTATCAATAACAGTGAAACTAGGGTTGCTCAATCATATCTGCACCTGGCAACCAGTAAGAGTGATCAGTAGTGCTCAGGAGGCCTCCTTGATTTTTAAACTACTCAGCGTTGTCCGGAAGAAAAATTCTTAATTTCCTAGATAGAGCTACTGTGGTGAGAGGTTTGGTTAATATTTTAACAGCATCTACGCTGAAAAGGATGGGGGAATCGATAAGAGGTATTACAGTAGTGCTCAGGAGGCCTCATTGATTTTCAAATTACTCGGCGTTGTCAGGGAGAAAAGTGCTCAATATCCTAGATAGAGCTACTGTAGTGATAGGTTTTGATTATATTTTAACACCATCTTCTTTCCCCTTCGGACTATTTTGCAGATGAAAAGGAGAGGGGGGTCAGTAAGTGTTATTTCAGTAATAGCCTCTGCGGTATGGCACCCGGGGAGTGCTTCTGCGGTATAGGAACTTGAGGCTTCTGCGGTATGGCACACGGTAGGTGCTTCTGCGGTATCAGGAGTGCTTCTATTGTATGGCACTCGGGGGGGATGCTTCTGAAGTATAGGAACCTGAAGTTTCTGCGGTATGGCCCCCCGGGGGGGGGCGGCTTCTGCAATATGGCACCAGAGGTGTGCTTCTGCGGTATCGCCATAGGGGGGAGGGTGCTTCTGCAGTATAGCAACCAGGGGGGTTGTTCTGCAATATAGAACCATAAGGCCTCTGCGGTATAGCAACTGGGAGGGTGCTTCTGTGGTATAGGAACCTGAGGCTTCTGCATATGGCACCCAGGGGGTGCTTCTGCTGTCTGGTGGGGTGCGTCTAAGGTATGGCACCCAGGGGGTATACTTATGCAGTATAGGACCCTGAGGCTTGCGCTGTATTGCACCCATGGGTGATTCTGCGGTATGTCATACAGGGGGGGGCGTGCTTCTGTGGTATAGAACCACGAGGCTTCTGCATTATAACAACCAAGGGTGGGAGGCTGCTGCTGTATAAGACCACGAGGCTTCTGCGGTATAGCAACCGGGGGTGCTTCTGTGGTATAGGACCATGAAGCTTCTGTGGTATAGCAACCAGGGGTGTGGTGCTTTTGCGGTATAGGACCACAAGGCTTCTGCATTATAGAAACCGCGGAGGGGTGATCCTACAGTATAGAACCACAAGGCTTCTGCGGTATAGCAACCGGTGAGGGGGGGGGGGCTTCTGTGGTATTGGGCCACAAGGCTTCTGCATTATTGCAACCAGGGGTACTTCTGTGGTATAGGAACCGGGTGGGCTTCTGCGGTATAGCAACCGGGGGGCTTATGTGGTATAGCAAGCAGGGGGGGGGGGTGCTACTGCAGTATAGGAACCTGAGGCTTCTGCGGTATGGCACCCAGGGGGTGCTTCTGCAGTATAGGGGGTGCTTCTATGGTATAGCACCCAGGGGTGTTTTTGCAGTATAGGAACTTTAGGCTTGTGTGGTATGGCACCCGGGGGGTTCTTCTGCGGTATGGCACCTTGGGGCTGTTTCTGCGGTATAGGGCCCCAGGGGGAGGTACTTCTGCAGTATAGCACCACAAGGCTTCTGTGGTATAGCAACCAGGTGCAGTGTGCTTCTGCAGTATAGGACCACAAGGTTTCTGCGGTATAGCAACCGGGAGGGGTGCTTCTGCGGTATAGGATCACAAGGCTTCTGCGGTATAGCAATCGGTGGGGGGTGCTTCAGCGGTATAGGACCACAAAGCTTCTGCAGTATAGCAACCGGGGGTGCTTCTGCGGTATAAAACCAGGGAGGCGTCTACGCTATAGCAACCGGGGGGGGTGCTTCTGCGTCATAAGAACCTGAGGCTTCTGCGCTATGGAATGCAGGGAGGGCTTCTTGTGTATAGGGAAGGGTTTCTATGGTATTGAACCCGGTTTTTTTTGCAGTATAGGAACCTGATGCTTCTGTGGTATGGCAGCCGGGGGGTGCTCATGTGGTATGGCACCCCGGGGGTTGCTTCTGCGGTATGTCATCCGTGGGGGGGGCGATTCTGCGGTATAGAACCACAATGCTTCTGTGGTATAGCTACCGGTGTGGGGTACTTCTGCGGTATAGGACCACAAGGCTTCTGCGCTATAGCAACCGGGGAGGGGTGTTTCTGCGGTATAGGACCATAAGGCTACTGCGGTATAGCAACTGAGGGTGCTTCTGCAGTATAGCAACCGGGGGGGGTGCTTCTGCGGTTTCGGACCTAGAGGCTTCTGTGGTATAGTAACCGCGCGGTGGGGTGGTTCTGCGGTATAGCAACCGGGGTGCGCTTCTGCGGTATAGCAACCAGGGGTGTGCTTCTGTAAGTTTGGGCGGGGTCTGCAGAGATTGAGGAGTTGGGGAAAATGTTAGGGGTCGGGCCCAACTATTTAGGTGTCGGGCCAAATTTTTTTTTTTTTTCAACTTAAAATATTTCTCAGGGTCGGGGGAGAGTAAAAAAAAATCGGAGTGTGGGGTTAGAGAGTATAGCAACCAATTGGGTTTTTTTTTTCGGTATAGACACCCGGGGGGGAAGGCTTCTGCAGTATTGCACCCCGGGGTGCTTGTGCGGCATAGGGGGTGCTTCTATGGTATGGCATCTGGAAGGGAGGTGCTTCTGCAGTATAGGTACCTGAGGCTTGTTCGGTATAGAACCACAAGGCTTCTGCGGTATAGCAACCAGGGGCGGGTTGCTTCTACAGTATAGGACCACAAGGCTTCTACAGTATAGGAATAGGTGGAGTGTGCTTCTGCGGTATTAGACCACTAGTCTTCTGCAGTATAGCAACCAGGGCTGTTTCTGTGGTATAGCAACTGAGGGGTTCAGCAGTATAGCAATCGGGGGAGGGGGCTTCTGCGATATAGCAGATGAGGGGAACTTCTGCGCTATGGCACCCATTGGATGCTTCTGCGGTATAGGGGGGTGCTTCTATGGTATTGCACCCGGGGAGTGTTTTTGCAGTATAGGAACCTGAGCCTTCTGTCGTATGGAACCCAGGGGGAGGGGTGCTTCTGCGGTATATAACCACGAGGCTTCTGCAGTATAGCAACCAGGGGAGGGCTTCTGCAAGTTTGGGCGGGGTCCGCAGAGATTAAGGTGTTGGGGAAAATTTTAGGGGTCGGGCCCAACTATTTAGCGGTCGGCCCCAATTTTTTTTTTTTTAACATAAAAAATTTTTCCGGGGTGGGGGAGAGTTAAAAACAATTTGGGGGTGGTGTTGGAGAGATTGATGGGTCGGGGAAAATTTTATGGGTCGGGCCATACTTTTTAGGGGTCGGCCCAAATTTTTATTTTTTTCAACCTAAAATATTTCCCAGGGTCGGGGGAGAGTAAAAAAAAAATTCGGAGGGTGGGGTTAGAGAGATGAAGGGAGGGGGTCGGGAATTTTTATTTTTTTTCAACTTAAAATATTTCTCAGGGTTGGAGGAGAGTAAAAAAAAATTGGGGGGTGCGGCTTGAGATATTAGGGTCCGGGGAAAATTGTAGGGGTGTGGCCAAACTTTTTAGGGGGTCGGGCCAATTTTTGTTTGTTTTTTAACTTAAAATATGTCGTAGGGTTGGGAGGGTAAAACACATTTTTGATGCGGTGGTGGTGGAGAGGAAAACATTTAGGGTTGGGTGATGAAATTTTTTTGAGGGGAGGTGGTGCAAATTTTTTTTTTTTACTTAAAATATTTCTGAGGGTTGCGGGAGTAAAAAATTGTTGGGTTTGAAAAGTAAAACATTTTGTGGGGTCAGTTATAATTTTTTGGTGTGATGGGGCCAAATTTTTTTTTTCGAACCTAAAATATTTATTCTGCTATATAAGGGGTACTTCTATGCTATGGCACCTGGGGGGTGCTTCTGTGGTATGGCACTCGGAGGGTGGCTTCTTCTGTGGTATAGAATCACGAGGCTTCTGCGTTATAGCAACCAAGGGTAGGATGCTTCTGCGGTATAGGACCACAAGCTTCTTCGGTATAGCAACCAGGGGTTCTGTTGCGGTATAGCAACCGGGGCGGGGGCTTCTGCGATATAGCAACCAATTGGGGGGGGGGCTTCTGCGGTATAGCAACCAATTGGGGGGGGGGCTTCTGCGGTATTGCACCCGGGGGTTCTTCTGCGGCATAGGGGGTGCCTCTATGGTATGGCACCCGGGGGGGAGGTGCTTCTGGAGTATAGGTACCTGAGGCTTGTTTGGTATAGAACCACAAGGCTTCTGCAGTATAGCAACCAGGGGCGGGTTGCTTCTACAGTATAGGACCACAAGGCTTCTGCAGTATAGGAACCGGTGGAGGGTGCTTCTGCGGTATAAGACCACGAGTATTCTGCAGTATAGCAACCAGGGCTGTTTCTGCGGTATAGGGGGTGCTTCTGTGGTATGGCACTCGGGGGGGCTCCTTCTGTGGTATAGAATGACGAGGCTTCTGCGTTATAGCAACAAAGGGTGCGATGCTTCTGCGGTATAGGAGACAAGGCTTCATCAGTATAGCAACCAGGGGTTCTGTTGCGGTATAGCAACCAGGGGGGCTTCTGCGGTATAGCAACCAATTGGGGGGGGGGGGCTTCGTCGGTATAGCAATTGCTGGGGGGGGGAAGGCTTCTGCAGTATTGCACCCGGGGGTGCTTCTGCGGCATAGGGGGTGCATCTATGGTATGGCATCCAGGGGGGAGGTGCTTCTCCAGTATAGGTACCTGAGGCTTGTCTGGTGTAGAACCACGAGGCTTCTGCGGTATAGCAACCAGGGGCGGGTTGCTTCTACAGTATAGGACGACAAGGCTTCTGCAGTATAGGAACTGGTGGATGGTGCTTCGACGGTATAAGACCACAAGTCTTCTGCAGTATAGCAACCAGGGCTGTTTCTGCAGTTCAGCGGTATAGCAACCGGGGGGGGGGCTTCTGCGATATAGCAGATGAGGGGAGCTTCTGCGCATGGCACCCATTGGATGCTTCTGCGGTATAGGGGGGTGCTTCTATAATATTGCACACGGGGAGTGCTTTTGCAGTTTTGGAACCTGAGTCTTCTGCGGTATGGAACCCAGGGGGAGGGGTGCTTCTGCGGTATGTAACCACGAGGCTTCTGCGGTATAGCAACCAAGGGTGGGGTAATTTTGTGGTATAGGATTACGAGGCTTCTGCATTATAGCAACCGGGGAGGGGTTCTTCTGCGGTATAGGACAACGAGGCTTCTGCGGTATAGCAACTGGGAATATGGGGGTGCTTCTAAGCTATGGCACCCATGGGGGATGCTTCTGCAGTACAGGAACGTGAGGTTTCTGCGGTATATAAATAGGGGGGGTCCTTCTGCAGTATAGCAACAGGGGGGTACTTCTGTGGTTTATAACTTGGAGGGTAGTTCTGCAATATAGAACCATGAGGCTTCTGCGGTATACCAACCAGGGAGGTGTTCTTCTGCGGTATAGGACCATGAGGAATCTGCGGTATAGCAACCAGGCGTTTTGTTGCGGTATAGCAACTGGGGGGCTACTGCGGTATAGAAACTAGTGGGGGGGGGCTTCTGCGGTATAGCAGCTGGGGGGTGCTTATGCAGTAAGGGACCACAGGGCTTCTCATGTATAGAAACCTGGGCGGGGACTGCTGCAGTATGGCACCCAGTAGGTTCTGCAGTATAGAGGGTGCTTCTATGGTATGGTATCTGAGGGGGTGCTTCTGCGGTATAGGAACCTGAGGCTTGTTCGGTATAGAACCACAGGGCTTCTACGGTATAGCAACCGGGGGGTGCTTCTGCATTATAGGACTACAAGGCTTCTGCAGTATAGGAACCAGTGGGGGGTGCTTGTCCGGTATAGGACCACGAGGCTTATGCAGTATAGAAACCAGGTGTGTTTCTGCAGTATAGCAACCGTGGGGGTGCTTCTGCGGTATAGAGGGGTGCTTCTATGGTATTGCATCCGGGGGGTGTTTTTGCAGTATAGGAACCTGAGGCTTCTGCGGTATGACACCCGGGGGGGAGTGCTTCTGCGGTATAAAACCACGAGGCTTCTGCGGTATGGCAACCACGGGTGGGGTCCTTCTGCGGTATATGACCACAAGGCTTCTGCGGTATAGCAACCGGGGAAGGGTTCTTCTGCGGTATAAGATTACAAGGCTGATGCGCTATAGCAATCAAGGTTGCTTATGCGGTATAGCAACCGGGGGGTACTTCTGCGGTGTAGGACCACAAGGCTTCTGTGATATAGAAACTGGGGTGGTGCTTCTGCGGTATAGCAACCAGGGGGCCCTTCTGCGGTATAGCAACCGGGTTGGTGCTTCTGCAAGTTGGGAGGGGGGTCGGGGGTTTGGGAAAATTGTAGGGTTCGGGCCCAACTTTTTAGGGGTTGGGCCGAATTTTTTTTTTTTTTCTTGAACTTAAAATATTTCTCCGGGTTGAGAGAGAGTTAACAACAAGTTGGGGGTGGGAAACAACTTGGAAGGGGGGACTGGAGAGTTTTCAGGGGTCAGAGAACATTTTAGTGGTCGGGTCCAACTTCTTAGGGGTCGAGCCAAATTTTTTTTTTTATTGAACTAAAAATATTTCTCAGGGTTGGGTCAGAGTGAAAAAAAGTCTGGGGGAGGGGTCTGGAGAGATTGAGGTGTCGGGGAAAATTTTAGGAGTGTGGCCGAACTTTTTAGGGATCGGGCTTAATTTTTTCTTTTTTTTTAACTTAAAGTATTTCTCAGTGTTGGGGGAGAGTGAAAAACAAGTTTGGCGTGCTGGAGAGATTGAGGGGTCTGGGAAAATTTAAGGGGTCGGGACACACTTTTAAGGTATCGGGCCAAATTTTTTTCATTTCCTTTTTTTGTTAACTAAAAATATTTCTCTGCGGTGAGGGAGAGTGAAAAACAAGTTGGGAGGGGTGTTGGAGAGATGGAGGGGTCGGGGAAAATTTTAGGGGTCGGGCTAAATTTTTTTTTTTAAATAAAAGTATATCACAGGGAGAGTGAAAAAAATGGGGTGGGGGCCTGGAGAGATTGAGGAGTCTGGGAAAATTTTAGGGGTCGAGACAAACTTTTTAGGAGTCGGGGCAAATTGTTTTCTTTTTCTTTTTTTTAACTTAAAATATTTCTCAGGGTTGGGGCAGAGTGAAAAACAAGTTTGGGGGGTCTGGAAAGATTGAGGGGTTGGCGAACATTTTAGGGGTCGGGCCAAACCTTTTAGGTGTCGGGCAAACATTTTTTTTTTTTAACTGTAAATATTACTCCGGGGTGAGGGAGAGTTAAAAACAAGTTAAGTCGGCGTAAAAATTAAAGGGGTCGGACCAAACTTTTTAGGGGTCGGGCCAATTTTTAATTTTTTTATAAAATAAAAATATTTCTCAGGGTTGGGGGACAGTGAAAAACAAATTGGGGTGGGGGCTGGAGAGATTGACGGGTCTGGGAAAATTTAAGGAGTCGGGACAACATCTTTGGGGTCGGGCCAAACGTTTTCTTTTTTTAACTTGAAATATTTCTCAGGGGGGACAGTGAAAAACAAGTTTGGGGGATGGAGAAGAAGCAGCTTTCACAAAAGCCAACATTAGAAAGTAGCGGTGAAATGGAGCGACCAGGGAAGAGAAAGGTAGAAAGATAAAGTGACGGCTATAGAGTAGGGGAAGTAATAGAAGTTTGTATATAAAGATGTTACCCACGCTATTTTTCTTCAATTATATGGTATTATGACCCCGATCAACGCTTGGTAGCCCCGCATGTCTCTTACATAAAAGGCAGTTGTCTGTGTGTGTGGGTGCGTGGGTGTGTGTGTGTGTGTTCGTGTGTATGTTTTGATGTCCAGCATCTCCTCAAAAACAACGCGGTTACATGTCAAAAAGTTGACATCTTTAGGACCGCACATATCCCGAGATCATAATATCTAAAAATCAGAAAAAAACGGTTCACTTGCTGATGATCAACTGGACCAGTTTCCGACAGGGGGGCGGGCTCCAATGTTATTTAGTAGTAATTATATCCAACGTTATTTAGTATTAATTTGGAAAGGTACTAACTTGATAAAAATGTTGACTCACTGAACTTGCCCCATAATCCCTTGCCGGACGTACCCGGTCTTGCCCTAAATTATGTTGCATTAGGTCATCCCATAACTTCTGTCTGGATGTATCAATCACATCAGAGGAAGGCTCCGTTAACAGTGTGTAATGAAACAAAGGTTGCTCAATCACACCCGCAGGTACTCGGCGTTGTCTGGGAGAAAAGTGCTCAATATCCTAGATAGAACTACTGCAGCGATAAGTTTTGATAATATTTTAAGCCAACTTCGTTCCACTTTGAACTATTTTGCAGATGAAACGCAGGGAGAATACCTAAGAGTGATTCCATTAATGCTCAGGAGGCCTCCTTGATTTTCAAACTACTCGGCGTTGTCCGGGAGAAAAGTGCTCAATGTCCTAGATAGAGCTACTCTAGTGATAAGTGTGGATAATATTTTAACAGCATCTACGCTGAAAAGGAGATGGAATCGGTAAGGGTGATTTCTCTAGTGCTCAGGAGGCCTCCTTGAATTTCAAAGTACTCAGCGTTGTTCGGGAGAAAAGTGCTCAATATCGTAGATAGAGCTACTTTAGTGATAGGGTTGGATAATATTTAAACGTGATCTTCGTTCCCCTTTGAACTATTTTGCAGATTTAAAGGAGGGGAGATCAGTAAGAATGATTTCAATAGGGCTCAGGAGGCCTCCTTGATTTTCAAAGTACTCGACGTTGTCCGGGAGAACAGTGCTCAATGTCCTAGATACAGCTTGTGTAGTGATAGGTTTGCATAATATTTTAACGCCATCTTCGTTCCCCTTTGGACTATTTTGCAGATGCAAAAGAAGGGGGATAAGTAAGAGTGATTTCAGCAGTGTTCAGTAGGCTTGCATGATTTTCAAAGTACTCGACGTTGTCCGGAAGAAAAGTGGTCAATGTCCTAGACACAGCGACTATAGTGATAGATTGAAATAATATTTTAACAGCATCTACGCTGAAAAAGAAGGAGGAATCGGTAACGGTGATTTATGTAGTGCTCAGAAAGCATTATTGATTTAAAAAAAAAATTTTTTTTTTAACATGGTTCACCCCAAAGAAGGCGGGCCGCCACTGTAGACATAAGGGGCTACTGAGAAAAAAGAAAAGGGGAGAAGGTTGAGGGGTCAGCCTAAATTGAGATCTGCGCAGCGAGATGTCTGTTTACATTAGTTTTAAATTTCCGCATGTCAGTACTGTCGGGGAAACAGGAGGAAGGGAGGGAGTTCCAGAGTCCAGCAGCACGAGGAAAGAAGCTATTTGAGTAGAAGGCTCTCCGGCATCTGGAGACCTCCACAGTGAATGAATTAGATTTAGTTCATTGTCGAGTTGGTCTAGTGAATTTACGTCGAGGGGGCACCAGAGTAGCCAATTCATCGGAGCATAATCAATTGAAGTATTTGTAAAACAAACATAAGGATCCTACATTGCGGCGATGGGACAGGGACTGGAGCTTGGTTAATAGTGAGGGACCTATTAGGTTGGCGACTTTTTTTTGTACCTTTTCAAGGAGGGAGAGACTAGTAGATAATGCACCAGCCCAGATGTGGCAACAATACTCCATGCATGGGCGGATGGTGGCTTTGTACAGATACAGGATAATGTCAGGTGTGAGGAGTTTACTAGCACGGTAGAGGGAGCCAACCTTCTTTGAGGCAGCCTTGGCAATGTCCTCAATGTATTTGTTCCAATTCATGTTACCTGTGAAGGTTAGGCCGATGAGTTTGAATGATGAACTCTCAGGTAGGGTGTTATTTGCCATGGCAATCGGTGGTTGAAGAGGTGTCTTGTAGTTATTGAAAGGAGCTTTGTCTTTGCTGCATTAAAAGTTACCAACCATTTATGACCCCAATCCACTACAGCCTGGAGGTCATTGTCTAATGATTCAGCCATTGCCTCGGATATGGTCGCGTCTGTTTTACCAACATGGCGAGAGTAAAGCGTGGTGTCGTCAGCAAATAAACCAATCTCTGACTCTACGTCGTCAGGGAGATCGTTTACATAGATCAGGAACAACAAAGGTCCAAGGATAGATCCCTGGGGTACACCTGCATTTATGTCATGTTGCTTAGATGAACGGCCATCGAGGACAATTTGGATTTTTTTTTTGTTTAGGAAGGATCTAATTATATTAAGTAGTTTCCCAGTAATACCGTATGAGCGTATTTTCAGGAGAAGCCCTTTATGTCAAACCTTGTCAAAGGCCTTGGGTATATCAAGTGCTACTGCCCTAGCTTCACCTGCCTTGTCGAGTGTATGATATATGCGTTCAGAGATAACCGTTAGGATGTCTGCAGTAGATCATGCTTGTCTAAATCCATACTGGCGGTCAGATAGAAGTTTAGCATTAACTAAGTGCCGTACTATCGCTAAATTGATTAAGAATTCAAAGATTTTGGCGAAGATCGGCAGTAGACTGATTGGGCGGTAGTTCTGAGGGTCGGTTCTATTCCCAGAACTCTTGTAGACAGGCACCACAGAGGCAATTTTCCAGCTATCGGGAAAGCAAGATTCAGCTAGGCATTTATTGAAGAGTTTGGAGAGGACAGGGGCCAGTTCAGCAGAACATTTCTTTATTACTATTACAGGTATAAGATCAGGCCCACAAGCTTTAGAGGTGTCAAGGTTTTTTATGATGTCTCTGACGTGGGATGGGGTGATGACCAGGTTATCAAGTGGTCCGCAAAGGGAATTCATGGGGGTGGCTGTCTGAGTCTAAAGTAGAGTTAGAAGCAAAACGCTGGGCAAGTAGTTCAGCCTCATCAGTGGCCGTGCAAACGACATCATTGTGGTTTGATAGTGGGGGAATCGCTGATTGACCATTATTCACTACACTATTGCAAATTTTCCAGAAATCGCGAGTACCTAGTTTCTGTGACTGGATGCGTCTTTTTGTTAACTTATTATACTTTCTCTTAGCTTCGCCTATCACGGCCTTGCAATTATTTTTTGACTCTATAAATTTTTGTCTATTAATAGCTGACTTATGGCGGCCAAATTTACGGAATGCTTGTTGCCTCGCAGAAATGGCAGCTGCACATTCTTAAGTGAACCATTGAGGAGAGTGGGGCTTGCTAAAGAATTTTCGCATAGGGACATAGGCTTCAATGCCTGCTTTGACCCATTCAGTTAATTCGTTTGCACACTTGTTTGCAGGTAGTGAGAAGGTGTCCCTACATGGAGCGTCACTGATGTGATCTCTGATTGACTCGAAATCAGCCTGCTCGTAGTATCTTGTTGTTTTGAGAAATGGTTAATCAGCTGTTGGATGACTTTTTAGGGTGATATGTATCGTTAGCACAATATGATCAGCATTCCCGATCTTTTCAATGTACTCGGCTTTGTCCGGTAGAAAAGTGCTCAATACCCTAGATAGAGTCCCATAATCCCTTGCCGGATCTACCCGGTCTTGTCCTAAATTCAATCCGGTTGCATCAGGTCATCCCATAACTCTGTCCGGATGTATCAATAACATCAGAGGAAGGTTCCGTTAATAGTGTGTAGTGAAACAAGGGTTGCTCAATCACACGTGCAAGTACTCGGCATGGTCTGGGAGAAAAGTGGTGAATGTCCTAAATAGAGCTACTTTAGGGATAAGTTTTGATAATCATTTAAGCCATCTTCGTTCCACTTTCAACTATTTTACAGATGAAAAAAATGGAATTCGGTAAGAGTGAATTCAGTAGTGCTCAAATTTTTAAATTTTTTTATTTTTGAACTAAAAATATTTCTCAGGGTTGGGAGAGAGTAAAAAAAAATTGGGGGGGGCCCTGGAGAGATTGGCGGGTCGGGGAAATTTGTAAGGGTCAGGGCAAAATTTTTAGGGGTCCGGCCAAATTTTTTTATTGTTTTTATTTTTGAACTAAAAATATTTCTCAGGGTTGAGAGAGAGTAATAAAAAAGTTTGGAGGGGCCTGGAGAGATTGGGGAGTCGGGGAAATGTTTAGGGGTCAGGACTAACTTTTTAGGGGTCGGGCCACATTTATTAATTTTTTTAATTTTTGAACTAAAAATATTTCTCAGGGTTCGGAGCGAGTTAAAAAAAATTTTTTGGGGGGGGGCTGGAGAGATTGGGGGGTCAGGCAAATTTTTAGGGGGCAGGACAAACTTTTCAGGGGTCGGGCCAAATTTTTACTTTCTATTTTGTACTAAAAATATTTATAAGGGTTGGGAGAGAGTAACAAAAAATTGGGGGGGCCTGGAGAGATTGGGGGATCGGGGAAATTTTTAGGGGTCAGGATAAACTTTTTAGGGGTCGGGCAAAAATGTTTTCTTTTTTAAATTTTTGAACTAAAAATATTTCTCAGGTTTTGGAGAGAGTAAAAAAGAAGTTTGAGGGGGGCCTGGAAAGATTGTTGGGTCGAGGTAATTTCTGGGGGTCAGAAAAAACTTTTATGGGGTCGGCCCAAATTTTTCTCTTTTTTTAATTTTTGAACTTAAAATATTTCTCAGGGTTGGAAGAGAGTAAAAAAAAGTGGGGGGGGGGGGCTGGAGAGATTGGGGGGTCGGGAAAATCTTTAGGAGTCAGGATATACTTTTTAGGGGTTGGGTTAAATTTTTTCTTTTTTTTATTAACTTAATATATTTCTCAGAGTTGGGAGAGAGTAAAAAAATGGGGTGCCTGGAGAGAATGGGGGGTCGGGGAAATTTTTAGGGGTCAGGACAAACCTTTAAGGGGTCTGGACCAATTTTTTACTTTTTTTTGTACTAAAAATATTTATCAGGGTTGGGAGAGAGTAAAGAAAAAGTTCGGGATGCCTGGAGAGATTGAAGGTTGTGGAAATTTTTAGAAGCAATATTAATGTATTTAGCATTCGCATCGGGGCGGCGATAAGTACTATTTAGCATTCGCACCGCGGCGGTAATAGGTACATATTCAGCATTCGCACCGCGGGGGCAATAGTTACGTTTTTAGCATTCCGCGGTGGTGATATAGTATGTGCACATGGGCGGAAATAAGTACGAATATAGCATGCGCACCGGGGCGGTGATAGGTATGCATTTAGCATGCGCTCCGATGCGTCGATCGGTACGTATATATAACGCGCACCGGGGTGGAAAAAAGTGCGTATTTAGCATTTGCACCGAGGCGGCAATAGTACGTATTTAGCATTCGCACAGGGACGGCGATATGTACGTATTTAGCATTCGCACCGGGGCTGCGATAGCTATGTATTTAGCATTCAGGGATTGCGACAGCTACGTATATAGCATGTGCACATAAGCAGCAATAAGTACGTTTATAGCATGCGCTCCGGGGCGGCAATCGGTAAATATATAACTCGCGCACCGGGTATCAATAGGTATGTATTTTGCACGCGCACCGGAACGCCGAAAGGTACGTATTTAGGATTCGAACCGGGGCGGCGATAGGTATGTATTTAGCATTCCCACCGGGGCAACGATATGTACATATTTAGTATTCGCACCGGGCCTGCGATAGATATGTATTTAGCATTTGCAGCAAGGCGGCAATATGTATATATTAAGTATTCGCACTGGGGCAGCGATAGGTACTTATGTAGTATGCACACCGGGGCGACAATAGGTACTATTTAGCATTCGCCCCGGGGGGGGGGGGAGGTAGGTACGTATTTTGCATTCGAACAGGGGCGGCGATAGGTACGTATTTAGCATCTGCACTGGGGCGGAAATAGGTACGTATATATTATGCACACCGGGGTGGCGATAGATACGTATATAGTATAAACACCGGGGCGGAGATATGTACCTATATAAAAGGCGCAGATAGAGGTGTTACTTTTTATAGAAATATGTCATACTATTGCCCTGGGCAACGTAGGAGAAATGGTGGGAAAAAACAGCTTTCACAAAAGGCAAAATTAGAACGAAGCAGTTAAATGGGGCGACCAGGGAAGAGAAAGGTAGACAGATAAAGAGACGGCTATAGAGAGAGGTAGAGAAATGTAAGTTTGAATATAAAGATGTTACACACGCGATTTTTCTTCAATTATATGTTTTTATGACCCCGAGCAACGCCGGGTAGGCTCGCTAGTAATAAAATAAAATAAAACCTAATATAAAGTATTAAAAAATCCACGGCGCAAATGTAGACACAAAGAGAGCCTTGCGAAAAGCCACATACACAGTTAATAAGGTCATTTTTCAACCGTGCCGTTTTAGTCGATCTTAGTATAGAGTTATATTTTCAGTTGAATCTTTGAATATTAAAACCGAGCCCTGAAGACAGATAGCGAGAGGGAGAGAAATGTACAGAGAGAGATAGAGAGAGCGCGCGAGAGAAAGAAAGCTTATAATATAGATTATAACGTGAATCATACGTACCAAAAATCCCGCAGTAATATTCTGATTTTAATTATGCTGCTGGTTTTGCCTGATGTCCAATAAAAGAGAGAAAGAGAGAGAGAGAGACATATAACTTTATATATATATATATATATATATATATATATATATATATATATATATATATATATATATATATATATATTAATACTCCAGAAAGAGGCGAGCCAGTTATTAAAACAAAATAACGAAAAGAGAAAATTCCGTTTTCTCTCATCAGACTTTGATCTCTCTCTCTCTCTCTCTCTCTCTCTCTCTCTCTCTCTATATATATATATATATATATATATATAGATATAGATATAGTAACTTGAAGATTCCCGCGGGGATGAAACGCGTGAGCATCTGTGTAGCTTAATTGCCATAAATATATTTTCATAGCTTACTACCTAGCTCTACTTACGTATCGATCACTGTTGAAGTAAATACTGAAAATTGATACATAAGAAATCATATCTCTTTATAAAATGTTATGTAGATAAATGAAATACTAATATATATATATATATATATATATATATATATATATATATATATATATATAAGTGTATGTGTGTGTGGCTCTTTAAAAATTTAAAAAAATACAACGTAACACTACCGACCAACTTAAAACACACATCAATAAATTAATCACAGCAAACAATGCTCATACAGATTCCATAAAACTTAACAAAATCATCGGCGAGTATAAGCCCGGTTACATATACGGAAACGTTAAAACACATAAAATTAACTACCCACTCCGACCTATTATATCTCAAATCCCCATACGGTACAACCTAAAGATGGACTGTTAGCTTCTTTTGGACGTTGAGAACCTATTTACAAATGTCCCAGTACACGAAACTATTAACATAATTATCAACAGCATATACAATAACCCACTCTCCCTGCACTCAAAATAAACCCAAATATATTACGCAAACTCCTAATTTCTTGCACCAATGAGGTACCGCTCTATGTCGCTAATGGTAATCTATACACCCAGGTAGATAGCGTTTCAATGGGATCAGCTCTAGGACCATTGTTCGCTGAATATTATATGTCTAACCTAGAAATGAAAAGTTTTAATATTATCCCTAAACCCTCCATATATGTCCGATACGTCGATGACATTCTCCTACTGACAAACTACTTATCTAATTTAACTCAAATAAAAAATGCTTTTAAAAATAATTCAACATTAAACTTTACACAATAAATTAATATCAACCAAAAAATTCCTTTCCTAGATATACAAATAGAAATGTCTACAAATAAAGTTATCACTTATCCGTATAAGAAACCTACTAGTAACGATTCCAACTTACTTAATTTCAAGAGTGAATGCCCTGATAAATATAAAATGGCTGTCATAAAAACCTTATCTATCGTGAAAAAGGACCTCCTCCAATAACGAAATATTTTTTACAGCACTTGCCGATATTAAACAGACATTAATTAACAATAACTTCCCTTAATTATGTAGTAGATCAACATATAAAAATCTCACCAACCACCATGAATAAAAACACGAACAACAACATTACAAATAATAATATTAACTTGTTCTATTGCAACCAGATGCACTCCAACTATAAAGTAGATGAATAAATCATTAAAAATATTATACATAAATATATATCCCCTGTAGATAACGACTTTACAATTAGATTTATTATTTACTATTAAAGGTTTAAAACTAGCAATTTACTAATAAAAATAATCCTACAGACAATGGCTTACTAAAAACTAGTAATGTCATATACGAGTTGAAATGTCCTATCGGAGAATGTGTCTCTGCCAACGGCACGTATATTGGCATGACTAGAACCAGTATTTCACGTCGATTAACTTGCCCCCTGATCTCCACTCAAAGCTCTATTTACAAACACCTTACAGCACATAACATCTCCAAATATAATTTTAGAAATATCTTAACCGGTAGTACATCCATCCTTGCTGTGTCATTTTGCGGTATTATCCTCCCCATAATGGAAATAGTGTTCATTACATTAAAAAAGAAAAACATCAACCATGCTCGTTATGAGGGGTGCGAAGGCGTGTTGAAATGCTGTTGAAAGTTTTTAATGTTTTAAATCACATGGTAACGTCTTCTTAATAAATCCACCAATTTTATTTTGCATTGATCAATCATCCGCCTGAAGACGAACAATGATAGTCGAAAACGTTTGCGTCATATATGGAGATTTCCTACACTCCATGGTTAATAGTACAAGATATATCGTTCGACGAATAGAAAGATTGGATCACAATAGACATAAACAGAAGTCTGCACTCTTGTTCAACCAGATATATATATATATATATATATATATATATATATATGTATATATATATATATATATATATATATATATATATATATATATATATATATATATATATATATATATATATATATGTAAGGGAGTAAGGCTACCAACATTTGTAGAATGTTTTTTTCAACATTTTTGTCTTTCGAGTTGAGCAAATGAGACAACATTTGCTCAAATCGAAAGACATTTCTTCAAATGGATTTTCATATCTGATGAAAGCGCACCACCGCTTGAAACGCGTTATATAAAATTATAAAATGGTAAAACAACAAAATAATAAATAAATGTTGAAATAAACAACAAAATAATAAATAAATGTTGAAAAAAACATTCTACAAATGTTGGTTTATATATCGTTTCTCCCTTTCTTCTTATTTTTTAAAACTCACAGTGTTTAATTGTCTAAATATTTTATTCTAATCGCCACATGCTTTAATCATTCTTATTATTAGGTCAGATTGGGGGCATAAAATCTACAACTTTTAAGGTAACACGTGCAATCCTCAGACATAATACTCTCGTAACATATATACACAAGTCAAGTACAATGATCCATGGGTTTCTTGTTCCATTCTTTTTTCTTTTTTGCAAGTACTTTCGATTTGAATCGTCAAATCATCTTAAGGCGGTATTAGTTTTAGTGTCTTTACAAATTATGACTTTACTGTTGTGCTCATGTTTGAATTATAAGGGCGAGTAGTTTATAACTTGAACCGATCTTTATTAAGTTTAACATAGACGACCTCGAAAATAACCTATTTTATATAATCACTAAACCTTCCATTTATGCCCGCTCCGTTGATGATATTCTTATTTTAGTATAGATCAAATAAAAAAAAATAGTAGTGGTTTTAATGTGGTATCCGTACGATACGTTAACGAAATGAAAACGAAATGAAATTCTTTCATAAAACAGTCTATAGATAAATATTTTATATTCAATATTTATATGCAAATCAAGAAAAGTAGCTTCTGTTCCCATATGTTCACAGTTACATTGTAACTCTTTAGGATATATTAAATGTTTAGTATTAGCAAACTCATCGCTATCATACATACATGCGTATATATATATATATATATATATATATATATATATATATATACATACATATATACGTATATATATATACATATATATACATATGCATATATACACAGATATACATATATACATACCTACGTACGTATATATACATATATATATCTCCATACGTATATATATACATGTACATATATACATACACACGTATATATATACAAATATATATATACATACGTATATATATACATATATATATAAATACATACGTATATATACATATATATATATATACATACATATACATATATATATATTAACATACATATGTATATATACATACATATATATATACATACATATATATCTACGTATAAATATCCATATATAGAAATATATATATATATATATATATATATATATATATATATATATATATAGAAACATACGTGTATATATACATGGGTGTAGTGTTTAGATATTATTATTATTATTATTATTTTTATCATTATTATATATATGTATATATATGTATATATATATGCATATATATGTATGTAAACAAATGTATATGTATGTATACAAATGTATATGTAGGTGTGTATACATATATATACATATGTATACACACATATATATATACATATGTATAGACACATATATATATATATACATATGTATAGATGTATATGTACACATATGTATACATATATATATATACACATATATATATATACATATATATACATATGTATACATATATACATATATATATAGATATGTATACATATATAGATATATATATATATATACATATATATACAAAAATATATATATATAAACATATATATATATATATATATATATATACACATACATATATATACCTAAATATATCGATACATATATATATATACATATACAGTATCTACAATAAGTGAGTACACCCAACGAATTTTTTACTTTTTACTTCATAGAACTTTAATTTTTCGTAGGATTTAAATAAAACTCGATGTGAACATAGCCATGTAATGGTTTAATAGCTTTATAAACTATGAAGGAACAAATATTTTTTCAATGCAAAAAAATTGAACAAAAACATTTGGAACAAGTAACAAAAAGTGAGTACATATGAGCATTTTAAACAAATAATCTTATTTTTAATACTTTGTATAGCCTCCATTGTTATTAATAACAGCAGACAACCTCCTAGGCATTGATTCGACTAGTTTATGACGTGTGTCCGACGGAATTTCGTTCCATTCACACTTGATGACCTCCTTCAGTTCGTTATTATTTCTCGGATTTTTCCCTTCAATTTTCCTTTTCAGACGCTCCCACAAATGCTCTATTGGGTTCAAATAAGGTGACATACTCGGCCATAGGTAAGGTATTCACCCGTTTACTGTCTAAGAAAGCCTTTGTAGCCCGAGACGTGTGCTTAGGGTCGTTATCTTGCTGGAAAAGTCCACTTTCTGCCAACACTTGTTAGACTTGGTAACATTTTTTCCTCCAATATCTGGCAATAGAGTTTGGAATCCGTTTTTCCTTCGATGAAATCAAGTTTTCTAATCGAACTAAGAGACACATCAAACAACTAATAGAGGGAAACAGACGTCAGAGTGATGCTAGCATCGCAGAAGAAATTTCGCACAGTTTAAACGTAACTATGAGTGCTCAGACAGTGCGCAACATTCTCCATGAAGACGGGTTTAAAGGCTGCATGCCCCGGAGGAAGACTCTGCTTAAAACTTCTCACAAAAAGAAGCGCTATGAATTTGCTAATGAACATAAAGACAAAGACATGCAGTTTTGGGACAAAATCTTTTGGTCTGATGAGACAAAAATAAATCTATTTGGATCATATGGCGTTAAACGTGTGTGGCGACGAAAAGGAGAAGCTTACAAGGATAAGTGTGTCGTGCCAACTGTAAAGCATGGAGGTGGGAGATTAATGATTTGGGGGTGTATGAGTGCCAAAGGAGTTGGACGACTTGCTTTCATCGAAGGAAAAACGGATTCCAAACTCTATTGCCAGATATTGGAGGAAAAAATGTTACCAAGTCTAACAAGTGTTGGCAGACGTGGAGTTTTCCAGGAGGATAACGACCCTAAGCACACGTCCCGGGCTACGAAGGCTTTCTTAGACAGTAAACGGGTGAATACCTTACCATGGCCGAGTATGTCACCTGATTTGAACCCAATAGAGCATTTGTGGGAGCATCTGAAACGGAAAATTGAAGGGAAAAATCCGAGAAATATTAACGAATTGAAGGAGGTCATCAAGTGTGAATGGAACACAATTCCGTCGGACACATGTCATAAACTAGTCTAATCAATGCCTAGGAGGTTGTCTGCTGTTATTAATAACAATGGAGGCCATACAAAGTATTAAAAATATGATTATTTGTTTAAAATGCTCATATGTACTCACTTTTTGTTACTTGTTCCAAATGTTTTTGTTCAATTTTTTTGAATTGAAAAGATATTTGTTCCTTCATAGTTTATAAAGCTATTAAACCACTACATGGCTATGTTCACATCGAGTTTCATTTAAATCCTACGAAAAATTAAAGTTCTATGAAGTAAAAAGTAAAAAAATTCGTTGGGTGTACTCACTTAATGTAGATACTGTATATACATATATATAAAGATACACACATATACATACTATATATGTACATGTATATACATATATACATATATATACATACAACCCCTCGGTTCAGTCTAGAGAGATTATGGATACCCCTATAAGGGGCTGGCTGCGCGTGTAATTATGAAGCAAGGGTTGCGCAATCTCTAACAACACCTCTCCTGAGTCGGCACTGCTTGATTCCAATGGCAAGCAATTCGAGACGACTGGAAACAATGCCGAGATAAACAGAGAGCACGTACAGCACCTAGTAGTCCCAAATGGTCACCAATTTAATATTTAGTATATATACATATATACATATACATCAATATATATACATATATATATACATATATATATATATAGATGTATATATATATACATTTATGTATATACATATATATGTACATACGTATATAAATATACATATATATATATACGTACATATACATATACATATGTACATAATTACATGCATACATATATGTGTAGATATATATATACATACACATATATATACATACATAAATATACATATATACATACACATACATATATACATACATATACATATGTATACATACATATACATATGTATACATACATATACATATGTATACATACATATACATACATACATATACGAGTGTATACATACAAATTCCTATTTATACATACCTACACATACATTTGTATACACATATACATTTGTATACATACATATATATAAATATATATATACATACATATGTATACATTTATATATATACATACGTATATATACATATATATACATACATACGTATATATACATATATACATACGTATATATGTGACTATATATACATACATATGTATATATATATATATATATATATACGTATATATACGTATATATTCATACATACGTATATATATATAAATAAATATATATACATACGTATATATATACATATATATAAATACATTCGCAGATATATGGATATATACATACGTATATATACATATATATATACATACGTATATATATACATAAATACACAGAAGTATATATACATATTTACAGATACATATATATATATACATATATTTACATACATGCATATATATATACATATACATATACATATATACGTACATACAGATATATACATACATATATATATACACCCATACATATATATACATATATATGTAGAAATATATATATACATATATATATATATACATACATATATATTCATAAATATATAGATACACATATATTCAAACTTATATATACATATATGTACATACCCACATCCATATATATACATATATATATACATATACATGAATATATAGATATATATACATATACATATATATACATATATATACATATATATATGTACAACCGTATATATATATACACACATATATATATGTATATATATATATATACATATACATATATTTATGTACTTAAATACATACATACATACATATATATGTACATATATATACATACATACGTATACATATATATACATACATATATATAAATGCATACACGCACATATATACATACATATACATATGTATACATACGTATACGTATGTATACATACATATATATACATATGTAAACATACATATACATACATATACATATGTATACATACGTACACATATGTATACATATATATACATATGTATACACACCTACAAATACATTTTTATACATACATACATATATATTTGCATACATACATATATATATGCATATATACATACATATATATGCATATATACATACATATATATATACATATATATACATATGTATACACACATATATATATATGTATACATACATATATATACATATGTATACATGTATATATACACATATGTATACATATATATATATACATATGTATACATATATATACATATGTATACATATACATATATATATATATATAGATATGTATACATACATATATAGATATATATACATAAATACATAAATATATATACATATTTATACATTAATACATGCATACATATATATACATCAATATATATATACACATATATATACATGCATATATATATACATACATATATAGATACATATATACATACATATATATACATAGATATAAAGATACACATATGTATACTATATATATACATATATATATATACATATTTACATATATATATACATATATATACATATACATTAATATATATACATACATATTCATATATATATATACATATACATGCGTATATATACATATATTTGTACACATATATATATAGGTACATACATATATACATACATATACATACATATACATATATATACGTACATAATTACATACAAACATATATATGTACATATATATAAATACATACATATATATATATACATACATATACATATATACATACATATACATATACACATACATATACATATGTATACATACATATACATATGTATAACTACATATACATATGTATACACACATATACATACATACATGTACGAGTGTATACATACATATACATATTTATACATACCTACATATATATTTGTATACACACATATACATGTGTATACATACATATATACATATATATATACATACATATGTATACATACATATATAATCATATATATACACAGACATATGTATAAATACATATGTATACATACATATATATACATATGTATACATATATATATACATATATATATATTTACATATGTATACATATATACATATATATATGTACATATGTATACATACATATGTATACATACATATATACATATGTATATATACATATGTATACATATATATACACACATATGCATACATATTTATATATATACATATGTATACATATATATATATGTATACATACATATATATACATATGAATACATAGATATATATATACATATGTATACATATATGTATATATACATACATATGTATATATATATACATATGTATACATACATATATATACATATGTATACATACATAAATATACATACGTATACATACATACGTAACATATGTATACATACATATATATACATGAATATATATATATATACATATGTATACATACATATATAACATATGTATACATACATATATACATATATGTATATATATATGTATATATATATATATATACATATATATATATATATATATATATATATACATAGAATATTAGCTGTCCAAAATAAGAAAAGAAAGGCAAATATACTTACAACACAAAGGAAGTCGAATGCAGTAGATAGATAAATAAATGCAACTAATGTTACGAAGGGAAACACCAAAGGCTAAGATTGTGACGAAAAAACAAAAGAACAACGAAGATAGTTGCACAAAAAGAAAGGCAAATATACTTACCAAACAAAAGAAGTTAGAGGAAGTTGAAAGATTGATACAGACAACGATACTTACGAAAAACAAAACGAAAGAAGATAGTGGCAGAATAAATAAATAAAGGAGAAGAAAGTTACGAAATAAAGAATAAAAGACAAAATTAATGGCAAGAGGAAGAAAAAAAAGCGAAAAGATTTAAGAACGAAATAAATAAGTAAAAAAATGCGACGGATTTTTACGAGCCAATTAAGAGAGTGCGACGATAATCACTGTTGCATACATCCCGGAACAGGCCGTGGCAGTTCTCCTTTTGTATACCGTTCCGGAACGGGCCGTGGCAGTTCTCGTTTAAACAACTGGTAATTTTTAACACCAAAAATGTATATGTTACATACCTTTAATTTCTCGTACCTTTACTTCTTCGTCGCGGAGGGGCGCCGTCTCGATGCCGTCTCGATGCCGTCTACTGGTTGGATACTTCCTTCGCTTCTGTACTGCCGCGAACATCGCCGCTACAATAAAAAGCTTCATGACCGATTCAGGAGACAAACAATCTTTTAAACCTTTTGATTCTTTTTATTTCAGGCGTTAGATTTCTGTTTCTTGGAGATGTCTCATCAACATTAAGAGAGAGACATCAAATTACTGCTTTATTGTAGTTAATTCCTATTTAAGTCCTTGGCCATTCCAGGAGGGGAGGGGGAGAAATCTCAAGGCTGTATTAGGGAATTTAATTCCCATAATCATGTTGAAGACTACACAGAGAAACACGTCTGTTCGGCTCGCCTCCCAAACGCAGACTCGCAAAACACAGCTTCCCACACAAACGCCCGTGACGTCACATAGCCCCAATTCGCAGGTTCACGTTGACCCTTGATCTGAGGTCTCGTCAACGTGGTGACCCTGTCAACATCTCTGAGCTCCGACCGTGAGAACAGCCCTATTCTACACTCGACTGTACGTGTGCACCCGCACTAAATCGCGCAAGCCAAACCAAGCGATGTCCAACACATACGCCTACCTCAAGATGCGTCCGTCCTCATTGGGCTTTATCCAACATTAAGCTAGAAATAAATACATAAAGGCGATGATAATTACGAAGGTTGGACTTATATGTTTACTAAATAAATGATGAGCTAGTTACAAAATAAATAAAAAAGGCAATCACACTTACAAAAGGAATTACGAAAGACAGAAAGGCTAATATAATTACAACAGAAAAAGAAGACAAATGCAGTTTCTTACAAAAGAAAAGAATGAGTCAATCGTTTCACATGTAAGAAAGGTCAACATAATTAGAAGAGGAAAAAGGAAAATGTAACGAAAACAGACAACAGTTGAATATTTTTACGAGAGAAGGACATGTGAAGCCGTACAATTAAAAGAGATGGAAAGAAATATCCGACATAGTGATCAAATAAATCGAGACGTAACGAATGTCGAAGAACATTTTCAAAAGAAATAAATAAAAAAATCGAAGATTTTTACAAAAAAATTTCAAGAATAACAAAAGATAAAAATAATTAAAATATTAAAAGGAAAAAAAAATAAGTAGACATTGCTGAAATTATTCAAATGTTCGCTAGAAGATGGCGATAGCATCCGGTAATTTTCATCTCATCATCGATTAATTCTTCCTGAACAAGTTCTTAATAAATTCTCTAAATACACCAAGTTGCCCATCACGACTGTAGCTGCTGTCTAACCAGTATAATGAATTATTTCCTTAACTAAGACCTGCCATGTTTCCACAGTAATCTGATGTAAGTAGATCACTTATGATATTTTATCTGGGCTGGCATAAATTCAGATAATTCTCAGTGTGTGCTGACGGAATCTGTAATGGCTGAGTGCTGAGAGAAAGCAGTTGTTAGCTGAAAACATTACTAAGAATCTACACAACTTTGACAGAAGTAAATAGACCCCTTATAAAAGTAATTAATTCATAGTTAATGTTTCCGTTTCTTTCGTCGCCTACCAGCACACGGAGCTGCACAAAGAAGCAGTAAAGTTTGAAACATTCTTGCGTTTCTGATATAAATATATATGTCATACAATCAGCATCACCATTGTGGTTATCACTGATAGAGTAGGAACCTCTTCCCTGATTTCCGTTCACCTTATTGGTGACTGTCATCATATTGTTTTGCCATAACGGCCAAGCTATGCACTGCGGGTTGGCGACGCTATTTGCCCATACATAGGTGTCCACATACAACGCCTGGTATTCCCAAATGGCCACCCATCTATCATTGACCAGTCCTAACGTCGCTTAACTTTGGTGATCTAACGGGAACTGATGCGTTAAAGTTACTATGCCGTGTATGCCATATATAACCATTAGAATATGGCACGGATCAACGAAACAATATAATTTAAAGAGTTTTAGAGGAACCATATTATTAATACGCCTGTCAAATCGCCGCAAACATCGAGATTCCATTGCAATTCATTCATATACTGCAAATGATCAATATACTATTGCAATCAGGTGATTATGCCCATGTGGCATTATGTTAATCATTCATATGATAGATTAGATATTTCTATCGTTGGCATTGGGTTTCCCGATATATTTGTAGTTAGAATGCTTTCTAGAAATACATATGGTTCTTACATGAGAGACCACGTGAAGTTAGACCACATCTTAAGTGAAATTGTTTCTGTGGGACTAACTGGATTAGAATTATACACAACGAGGTTAATCACTTTGCCACTGCTACCTCTAATTACTGACGATTAGTTATTCTATCTACTTCTTTGTATGCCCTGACATTTTGACAAGTAAGACGCAGCACCATATATGTTGTGTTATTGACATGAATAATTGTATTTTAATCAAAATGATGAACACGAACTTTGTTAAACGTGCTAATATTACGAATTATCTATCTGTCAATATAACGTATGATTTTATGTTTATATATGTGTATGTATATTATTCACTTCTAGATTCATGTACCTCGCATTATGAATAGCATAACTTCTAGGAGAACTCGGGGTAAATGTAGGCTATTTTTTAATTAAAGTTAGTTCATGAAAAGTTGATAAGAAAATAGTGAAACCCTTAGTGCCAATTTAAATTCCTCCGATTTTTATGAAATGTTACAATAGGTATAAACATTTTCGTGAATTTCCGTTACTTTAGAGTATGTTAAAATGATAAAGAGAGTTATAATATAAGCGTAAACCCTTATTTGAAAACGTAAACATATCAGCTGTTTATTGAATTTGATCATTATATATATTACACACATTAAAATTCCCTGAATTATATTTCCTTCTAAAGCCTTCCAAGCAAAACCTTAACTTTGTGACATTTTCGAGAATGAATATCATTTTAACGATTTTGATATAGATTACAATAAGGATTCAAAACATACGGTTTAGTGTCATTATATTATGATTTTGATGTTCGTAAGGATACATAAACAGGTGTAGAACTGTTCTGTTCGGCAAATTGAATTTACCCTGCTACGACGTGTATTCTCCTTAGTTTATTCATAAGAAATATGTTTTAATTTTTATATTCAATGCATCGACAACCTCAAATACATACGTAGAAGTAACACAACGCCTTGCAGTCGACTACACCACGAATGATTGACTGGGTCGTGTTGACTTTGTTTACCTCTTGCTCTCATCTCAATCGCAACTTTGTAAACTAGTTTTTCTTTAGAAATATCTTTCATCCCAAAATCTCATTCCAATTGGTAATATGACAGAACAGCTTACGTCTGTTTACGCAATTGTCAGAAGATGACAAGCCAAAATTGAACGTCCCACCAGGAAAAATCACCATATAGTAACAGACTCATTATTTTTCCTCGCTACCGCCCAGACACCTCATCGCACCCATGTACACACATTGCTGAGGAGTTTAAATTACGCACTAGACATACTCCTCGAGTTTCTTTGGGCTCTCTGTATAAAGGTGTGTCAGAACAACCTGACATAAGGATACTTCACCCAACAAATAAAGCCTGACCAAATATTTAAAATAACTTTGAATCCAACACGTAAATTAGATTCCTCCGACACGGCTATACACTGACTCACACAAGGAATGGTGCAGTGATCTCCTAGTGATGTTACCTCAAGTTACATCGCTTAGCTGGATACTCCACCAGGCAAGATACATTATTCTCTTGGAATCCGGTAAGGCAAATAAACCAAAAGATAAATATACTTTAACACAGTAAACTGGTAAATTATGGAGAATAAATTGATGTCCTTCATTTCTTGAGAGGTTGAGGAGGATCTTGATTGAACACCCGATTATTTATGTATTTCATATAGAAATCAAGAAACATAACATTTCAAATGCAGACCCCACAAAATAAGCACCCAAACACGCATTCCCACACCATCGGTATTTTTTAGTAACAACTATTAACCGACCCTTGCTGTACTTTGAACAAACTCCCACCCGAAAGCCAAGCACAACGCGACTAAATACAATTTCACATAAATACAGGCTAACCTCGAAAAATGTTACCTCTGGAAACCTTCATAAACATCACAATCTCTTCTTCAATTCAACTATATTAAGTTAAAGAAAAAGATCATAGTATATCTCAAGTTTAAGTCATGAATGCTAAACAGTATTTGGTTTATAACTGATCAATAATATGCTGATGCACTCTGGTGATCGTTTTATTTTTTGGAGTTGTGATCTAGAATAGGCTTCACCAACAAGAGTTTTATGTATACGGCTATCTCAAAGATTGTATCTATCAAAAAATCCACAGACTATTACTGAACTTAAAACGCCAGCGCAACCAAAATCAGGTCATTTCCAACAGAGAAGTGTGTCGCGGTTAAGTACAATTATTGAGATCGTATCCAGGTGTGTTTATAATTGAAAAGCGAGAAAACGAAAAGTTTACAGAATTAATGCATTAATATTTGTGGATAAGTCAAGTATAGACTTTAGTTTTACAAATTTGAATTGCAAAAAGGTTTTGAATATTATTACATATTATCTGACTGTCACTGTAGAACGTTTTGAGCTACTCAAAAGAGAACATATTTATTGGTTTTGACGATTCTGCATCAAAACAACGACGTCGTGACCGCTTTAAGCTGACTGCAATACCGCAGATGTCAGTGATAAATTCCGTATTTCGTTCTTTGCTGGAAACCATTTTATTCACAGTTGTCTCTAATATAAGAAGGACAGAAGCCTGAAAAGACTGAGGACGTAATTTGATTAGATGCCACGCACCGCTCCTTTTTATTAGAGGTGATAAAATAGAGCATCTGTTACGTTTTTATAGCGACCTTGTGTTTGAGTTCCTTTCCAATACACGGTCGCCATGTTGTATGTTGTGTAATAATAATTACACCTGAAGTCAAAATAAACATTGAAAAAAAACACTATTGAAGCAACGGTTTATATATACACACATATATATATATATATATATATATATATATATATATATATATATATATATATATATATATATATATTTGGTTCTGTACCAAAATAAATAAATAGATATTACGCTCTTAATTTTGATTTTTTATTTTCAATTAATCGACCACTCTGCTGGGATTTTCCTGCTATATTTCAAATAAGTATATATATATATATATATATATATATATATATATATATATATATATATATATATGTGTGTGTGTGTGCGTGTATATATATATATATATATATATATGTGTGTGTGTGTGTGTGTGTGTGTATGCAGGTCCTATGTCAAGGCGTTGCCCGAGGGAATATAAAAGAATGATTTAACTATGAAAAAATACCAGCAAATAATTTTAATTAAAAAAATTGTAGCTTTTAGAGTGGGAGATCAGTTTCTTATATAAATGTGACGTGTAATGCGTTGGCTGTACGTGTGTGTAAACTGAGCTTTAATTTAGTATTTTATAAATGTGTTACGGGTAGAGAGATGAAGCGTGGAAACAATATTTATTTTTTTTGGATACATTTTCTGTCACTTTTGAATTAATCATGGTGTGTGCATTTTTAATTATTTTGTGTGTTTTTCAGGAATAAGTTTCCATAAATTTGCAGTCGTGATGTAAGCAGTTCAGTTTGTGTGAAAGCCGATGCGAACAATACGAATTGAACGAAACCTATTTTGCAAACTAAAACTAATACTTAGTTAAAGCTTAAGTAAGGGTTAGTTTAGGGTTAGGGTTAGGATAATGTTATTGTTAAGTTATGGTCAGTTAAGGGCTAGATTAGTGTTAGTTAAAGGTTAGGTTAAGGTAAAAATTGAAAATCAAACTGTTTGGTGTGTATAGTGTAGATTGTTTAGTGAAGTTCGTTAACAGTCATTTTCGCCACTTTTACTTAGACAAACACGAGTATTTTCTATCATTTTCGATTTTTTTTATTCAATTAGTCGCTTATTTCAGAATGTAATTGTAGGCGTTTCCCCAAATAAAAAAAACTGAAAGTTATTAAAAAATCAAATCCCCCATGCATATGAAAACAGTATAATACAGACTGTTATACGTCTTTTTTACCGCCAATTATGCAAGAAGTTCTTATTTTACGTTAGATTTATATAAAAAAGTGGTTTCTTCGCCTTGAAATCTAAAATATTTATTTAATATTTTTAATTCATTTTTGCTTATATATTTCCGGCCGAGTACATGTAATCGGCCAGAACAGGCACGTGAAACTCCGAAATAAAAACGTTTCTTGTATCATATTTAGCATTCATATCGGAATGAGGGATGTGTTCGCTTAACAAAAACCGAAAAAACACTGATCCTGCAATTACATCAATAATGGTTTTAATGACATCATGATGTGTATTTGTTTTTATAAGAAATATATATAAAAGTAATTTCGGAAACTAACTAATAACTATATAAATAAGTTTCTAAAACGTATGCAAGAACGGAATAATCGCGAAGAATTTCTTTATTTATTCGCGTATTAAAACATTCTACTCGGACAAGGGGATTTTTTTATTTCTTTGGATAGCAGGATTTTCCAGGTGTAATAAAGTAAACAAAAGAAAATGCAATATTCCATTATTAGACGAATAATAAAAGTAAACATGTATGTCTAGTTCTACTATTTTTTTTTTATTAATTAGAATAATAGTGTTATGGTTATTATTGGTGTAGGAGGCAATACAGAATATTTCTGTAGGAAATAATTTTATTCGGTCTACGAAGAAATCACACTGTTTATTTATTGCGAGAGCATAACATACCTAATGTCGTATATCTTCAGAAAGGTGTAATAACACTGGAAATTGAAATGATCAACAAAATATAGTTGTCTTTCAGCTGAAACATGGTTGCCACAGAATGTGTTCGTTTAAAATGAATGTGGTTACCCAAAACGTATATTTATCAAGCAGCGAAAATTACAGAATAATTTAATCTTCTAGTTCAATAACTAAGTGTTGCCTCTATTAACACACTAGTGTGACGTGTTAGTTTCGAAAATAGTTACACATTTGGGAAGGTTCATTTTTTAAGCATCTTTAAAATGTAAAACTTTAAGACAGTAACTCCACATTCTAAGTTAATATTTAAAAGAAACATACACACTATTAGTCCACACAATGTCAGGACACCACTTCCACAAGACGGGGAGGATTTTTATCCCCAAAATATAAGATTAATATATTTATTTGTTTGACTATTTGATGAGGCTCGTTGTACTGTCTGGATGCCAAAAAATATTCTTATATTAATGAATAGTAATATTTGCATCTAACACATATTTTCTGAATGTTTTTTGCTTTTTTATTAAAGTTTTAAAGTCATCATCAAAACGGCTGACTCGCAGTTAAGCAGTGTAAAATTAGTCTAATGCTTTCTTCCTCAGTGTATTACAAACTATACAGAACTTCCATAAACAAAGTTTATATCCAAGAGGTACCCGTCTGGGAACACAATATTTATGGGATGCTTCTCAGCTGACTACAACATGGTCGTTTTCAAGTCCACTGTTTACAAGTTCTTGTTGAGTTGGCCTCTAAAATAATCAGGTTTTCGCCAGTTTCAACCAGCGTTACCAATTCGCACAATCTTCTTTCAGGACCCACCTGACAAACTAATGAACCCTTTTTGACCGAGTAGCTATTGGGCCTGTATAAGCGATGACTTGTAAGTATATAAAAAGTGGAGAAATAAAAATATCACCACTCACTACATAATTACAGTGAGTAGGGCCTTAGTTTTGATTGCATCTACAAGCGGTCAAAAAGACACCCAGATAGATATACAAAATACATTGATATTATAAATTGTGTTGAATCAATATATTGTTTTCATGTAAACCCGCTACTGTTTATGCAGGGTATCCCCCAAAAAATACCATACATTGAATCGTTCAGCAAACTCATAATGAGTTTTGCAATCAAACCATATTTTATACAGAACGATTTCCGTCTTATTTGTCTATTCAAATAGTACTGAATGGCCAACAGTCTTTGTTTAATCGTCGTTCAATGATATACTTTAGATATGCACCACTGAGTTGCAAGCACATTAATATATGGCGTGAACGAATGATAGTACCTCTAACATACTTTTCTCTTAACTCTAACACACTCCTCTCTTAACTTTATCACACTCCTTATTTGACTTGAACACCATCTTCCTTTACCCGTAAGTACCTCCTCTCTTTATACTAAAACACTTCTAACTTAACGCCAACCCAGTCTTTTTTACTCTTACACACTCTTCTCTTAACTGTAACACACCCTTTCCTTAACACTAACACACTCTTGATTCACTTCAATACACACCGCTCTTAACAGCAACATACTCTTCTCGAAACTCTAACAAACTCGTCTTGTTACTCCAACACACTTTTTTCTAAACTTTAACAAAATCCTCTTTTAACTTAAACACACTTGTCTCTTAACTACAACACACGATTTTAAGAACTCCAACACACTCTTTTCTAAACTCGAACATCAGATTTCTAACACTAACGCACTCCTCTCATAACAGTATCCTCATTTTGACAGTTCAGAAATATTCGTCGAAACATAAAACATAGAGGTACAATGGGGCCTAATATCAATGGACATCCTCTGTAAGCTTTCCTACGCTGGGGATTTATAGTGAGACAACGGTTGCGTAAAAAACAACTGAACACCTCTTGAGCCTAAACACTGCAGTTTATTCGGAGCTTTCTTTATTAATGGCACAACACAGAGTCGAGGGGCTAGCATACGCACAATTCAATATCGATAGCTGGAAGAAATATATAGAGATTCATAATTCTCCTTCCAGTATTAGTGAAAGTGATACAGTACCTCTGAGGAAAATGAGAGTAAAGTATTATTCCTATACTCTATAAAAGACAAATGTTTATTTATTCGTATATAAATAAGTATATGTACTTCTATCACGCCACGCAAAAGTTAGCGAGTAAAACAAGTTCCTATTTAAACCCACAGACGAACTCATTTTAAGTGATGACTGGAGGCGATAAAGAAAATTTACTAGCACCTCAGACATTACCCGCTGCCTGAAAATAATTCGAAAAGAAATCTCACGTTTTATAAAAACATGTCAACTGTAGGTTATTTTTATATTTAACTCATGAGACATAATCATGAGGATTTATATATGTAAAATAAAATTATGGACCTTGTTCTATGACATTTTAGTAATGTATCTAGATAAATAGCTAATTCGAACACTCACGAACCATAATTTCTATTTACTGTGTTGTATTGTATGCAGAAATGAACGTATGTCATCAATGCTCTTGTTTTTTCTTGTGCGTTAACCTCGAGCTACGGTGCGTTCTTACTACTTTGCACGCTCTCACCCTTGGTCCGGGTAAAGGTCGGCCTTACATAGATCATTTTGCAGGACGTTTTCCCATCACATCACTGGCCTTCCTATCGGTCGCTTCCCGTTTTCTAATGTAAAAACAAGTTTCGAGACGGCGTCGTTGTCGGCCCTCAGCACAGTCCAAACTAGTGATATGCTGCTTTAAATATTTTCCACGATTCCGATATAATTACCGATTCCGATTCCGTATCTACAAATTCTTAATCGCCTAAAATGAAGAATATGTTTTCGAAGAGGAGGTAATCTTAGTTTAGTCCCCATCTACTTTTAAATGAAGATGTCATTTTCTTTTTAATTTTACAACCTTAAAAATGTTTTCATTTTGTGTATTCAATGCAGGATTTTGATAAACTCATTGTGAAATTTTCATATATATATATTTATTTGTGGCATATGCTTCCTATTCATCCACTGGTGACAGTTTTACCTGTGACATTTTTACCAGGCTATTTATTCAGTGCCATTTATAACGAAATTTATTATTATGATTTATGAATTTTAGATTTACTAGGTAATTTAAAATCAAAAAAACATTTATCATTTCATAATATGTACCAGCAATAGAAAATAGAACATTTAATTTTAAACAAAAAAAAACACTAAACAAAAAATAATATAATCGTTTTTAGAAATGAGAAATTATTGTTAACTTTTTTCAGATTTCGATAATGATTTCTATACAAGAAAAAGTTCCGATTTTTGTGATACTCGATTCCAATTAATCATCGCAACACTCGTCTAAATAATTTGAGCCGCTAGTCTTTCATATTGCTATCGATCAGCGTGATACTGTAGCGCCTTCGGGTGTCATAATTTGAGATGTGACCTGACATGAGCGATACATTAAATATTTTACGTGTGATATTTCTTGTAGTTTGCTTAAAACTTTGTGTTCACTAAACGTAAGACGCCTATTTTTTCCAAACGTCTATCCGAAGGTAAAAAATGTATTTTTATTGATATTTTTTCTCTCCATGTGTAGAAAAGAGAAATTCAGTATCTCATATCTTAGTCAGCAGAAAGGCTGGGAGCTATTCTCGAAATAGGAGTGCGATGTTAGTTGTAAAGAACTCGTGTGGTTCAAGGAGGGTGGTTTGTGTGAAAAACAAAATGGCGGATAGTAGGGAGATCGGAGCGGCTTATTTGTAGTTTTCCTCGGTTCGCACGATTTGTTGCAAGGGGTGATGGCGGACGCTGTTATTCCTACAGTAGGTTCGACAAATATGCACCTAGTCAGCCGGAACGAAGTAGGACAGAAAATGTTATAAGGTTTATTGACAAAAAGTGGGGAAAACAAAAGTATAGACATAAAACGACAATTTCTTTCAATTCGCATTTCGCTATAAACACACACACACACACACACATATATATATATATATATATATATATATATATATATATATATTCATATTCATAGGGGAGTTAGAATTACGTACTAGACATTACCTTCGTGTGTCTTCGGTCTCTCTGTACAATGGATGGTCAGGACAACCTGACATGAGGATACTTGCACTACAAGTAAAACCTGACCAAATATTCAAAGTAAAATATTATTCTCAGAACTTATAAAAGATCTTCAGTATGCCTCTGCACTAACTTATTCGAGAAATAGTGCACCTTCTCCTAGTGATGCTACGTGTAGTAACACCACTGAGCTAGATACTCTATTGGACTAGATATATTCTTGTCGTGGAATCTAGTAATGATTAAGAGACCACAAGAAATTGTACTATGACATAGATAACTGGTCAATTTGAGAGAGAACAACTTATGTTCTTAACGATTTAACGAATTCGCCGTTTGCCAAGTAGGAGTATATTCGAATATCTATGTTTCTCAAATAGAGATCAAGTGTTAGCCCCAGAAATGGTCCCCTTCATTTGTGAGTATTCATTTACTCCTCTCTATGAGTTAGGCACAAGGCCAGTTTTTATCTTACTGCCACAAGTAAAATGTGACCCACGGTCGACTCGTGGAAAGTGAGGTTTAAAAATTGCCTGGGCAGCCCCGTCGGCTCTCCCCGGTAGGGGCGCCTCAGGCAGTAAGCAATAAACTTACTCCTCCCCAAAGAGGGGGGGCGAAGCCTGGGAGG
>OY744515.1:123482629-123575129 GCA_963556195.1 Sepiola atlantica
AGTTCATACATATACAAGAAAAGTGTTTCTCGGTATCACTGCTGTTTGTGTTTCTGGAAATGGAAGTTTTATTTAAACGGTGATTTGAAACCATGTTGTTTTATAAGAAAATGTGAACCGTTATTAGTCACCGCTACTTTTAATAAGAAATATGCTATATACACTCCCTTTTCTTTTAAAATGATATGCATTTACATGAAGAGGATACCCTTTTTTCTGTAACCAAATACTAAACATAAAAGGGTTGGGGGTAAATAAAATTAATTCTATACACAGACAGATCTATCGACGTATCATAGCTTCTGTTAAACAAGATATATGTTTACATTTACAGGTGCGATAATATATGCACTCTTCATACTAGATAATATATAGAGATATATATTGCAAATATAGATAGATAGATAGATAGATAGATAGATAGATAGATAGGTAGATAGATAGATAGAAAGATAAATAGATAGATAGACGCAGGGAAGATAGAATTTAGAGAAATAAAGATACCGGTAAGTATAATCTGTAGATATATACAACTACGGGCGAATTTGTTATAATCGAATGCGTAATTGGCATAAAAGCTATTCGTGTATTCTCATATAAACTTCAATAAATAAATCACATATCTTTTGTGCACCTATGAGTATTGCCGTACAATTTGTTGTTGAAATGTTTTCAGAAGACGAAAGAAAATAAAGAATTGACAAAACCATTATTGGATAATAATGAATACAACCGCCATAGGTGTGTTAAACAAATATAAAATAAAACCAAGACTGAACACACAAACTAATAAAGGAAACACATATTTATTCATTGGAAAACGCAACACAATAGGAAACAAAGCAGGTTTTATTTCAGCATTCTGGCAACCTAGGATAAGCGCTGAACAGTTTAACTCTTCTATCGGAATGAGTTACGGTTCGGCTTGATCATCGGAGGCACACACTTCAAGGTATTACACCCCCTTTCGGAAAGTGGTTGCACCCCTACCTGAAGAAAAGGGCGCCACGTTCTTTGTCATGTGTATAGCCTTCTAGATTGTTCCCTTGTAAGAGCTAGAACCTGACATGTCTAACATTACCGCAATATGAAAAGAGGCAAACACTTCAGCCGGAAATTTTTTAGCATAATTCTCACGAACTAGGGACTTTTTAGGATGTTGGCAGATATTTATCTGTCAGAATGATGTACCGTTTTGTCTTTAAACACTTTTCACAGGAATTACCAACCCCTTCTTAATTTGGAATTATCCGCGTCCACTTGAGGCACCCATACTGGGGAATTCTGACGGGTCAGGTCTCATACCCCTCCATAATTTATTCTCAAATGAGTTAGAACGACTCATATTAAGCTGACTGAATGTCAAACATTGCTACAGTAGAACACTAATATATAGTGGATTCTATTTTCTTTTATTCGCCCCCATTGTTTTCATACAGCGATTTAAAAAATATTTATTAAGATGCTTTAAATATCTCATATGTGTGTTTCGAATACTGTCCATGCAATCATCTATATATACATCAGTCCTTAAATCGGTCAAGATTATTTTGAAATGAAAACATCAAATAATGTAATTATTCAATGTTTGCCTTAGTATCGAATCTGTGTTGCACTTTCCATTTCTCGTTCTTGTGTCGATATATGTTGCGTGTGTTTGGCTGTTCCCTTCTTTTCTACGTGTAGTTTCTTTGTCATTTCTTTGTCGCCGCGGCGTTGTGCTTCGTCTTGTGGCTGAGACCTGCGTTGGAATAACTTCGTTGTTTTTATGGAAGAGGAAGACTAAACATCAGGCAGAGATTCCCGGAATGGAGATTTATTTGAAGGGAAATATTTTACGCAATGATTAGTACAATTGACATTTAATCATTAAGCAGGTAATTATTTTCTTAACTTTTCTATAGATAGATACACAGATACATAGGTAGATATACTTAGATAGATAGACAGACAGACAGATAGCGCTGAAGGTCGCGTACGGTCTCATAGTTCTGTCGTGTTTTAGACATATTTTTCAGTGACCGTTCGCCCTCTATATCTACACCAATTTTATTTAAAATCTAATCGCGCTTTTCCGCTCTGTTCTCACGTGTCGTCATATCCGTGAATGGGCTCATTCACACATCGCTTTGAATATGACACCCCTGAGATTATCTCGTCAAATATGACTCCAGGGTCAGATCGCGCTATAATACACTCTGAGAACATCGTTTGTTATCGCACGGGCGGCCATGGTTACTGCACCGATTCACACTCGTCTAAATCTCTACTAGTCATCTAACATTAATAATTTTACATAACACCGTGCAATTTGCTGGCGAAATATCTTCAAAAGAACACGACACAGATATTGACAAAACGATTAAAAAGTATTTTTTTGTTAAAAAGCTAAATGAAATAGAAAAAAATGGAAACTAAAAGAAAGATTTATACAAGGAAACAAGACAGACTCTAATTTCAGCATTATAGCAGCCTTGGATATGCTCTAAACCATTAGAGTCATGATTGCCGGGAATAGATATAGTCCGGTTTTGTTCTAGGAGGTACACATTTTCGTGCATTGCCTCATATTTCGTAATGTGTGTGTTTTATTATCGGTTGCCTGGTGCAAACCTACTAGGGAATTCCAACGACATTTTTCGGCTATTTTTGAAGGTTCCAATAGTCTCCTTGCAAAAGTCGGATTCCCCGTCACCTCAAACATACTTCATATCTAACGCTGCTCCAATTAGGCAAACAGGTCAAATCCTTAGAAAACCTTGGCGTCATTCTAATAAAAGTGTAACTACTTTCTTTGTGCGGAATGAGGTATGGTTCGGTCCTAATAGGCCAACTTCCCAGGCATTACCACCGCCTTATGGGACGGGGTTATTACCAGTCTCATTATGCACTCGTACTGGCGAATAGAACCATGTTATTCTCCGATGTCATTATACCATTCCTGTTTATTCCCATGAAGGAACTGCATCCCCGTTTTGCTGGCTGCATGTCTAACTTTACTACAGTCGAAATATTGTGCTTTCTTCTAGTTCTTTCATACATCGTAAACAATTCCGTTTAGTAATTTAAAAAAAAATATCTCATCTGTTATCTTTCAATACTGCACATGCAATTATCTATGAAATCATTCAATACTATTTTAAATAGAGATAAAGAATATTTACATAGCAAAAAATAAATACATATCTCTGCCACACGGACATTTTTAGTAGTTTAGTTTTTAGTAAAATAAGTATATTTATGACTATAGGTATTTATTAATGCTAGTAGCAATGCAGAACTCTGAGATGATGCAAGAAAATATGAACTCCACAAATAACTGAGCACAACATTCGTTGTAAGAGTCTTCACAAATATATTTTTTGCATAAATCTTCAACATACATTGCAGTACATATAAGACCTACTGCTAATATATAAAAAAACGTTGTTTTGATGTTTCGGAAGAAAGTCTGATCTTCCTAATAAAATTAGAGAAAATGTATATCAGTCTAACGGGAAGAAAGTAAAAGAGAACTGCCTCAATAAAGATAAGGATCATATAAACAATATTAATAAAGATTAATATATAAAGAAATATTTTATTTAATATAAATTATCATTTATACGATTTAAAATGGCCTATATATGATTATATATTTTAATTAATATATTATAGTATTTTATATTAAATTGCTATTGTATTTGTTTATTTAATTATTAATTATATTTTATGTTTATATATTTTGACTTAATTTTGTCAAAGTTTAAAACGTGTGAAATATATTTTATTTATTTGTTTTAATTTTATTTAAATTGGTAAATAAAGGTTACGTATTATTCTTATAATTATATATTCATTTGTAATTATCTTTTTAATTAATTATTTTGTTTATATCATTTAAATATTTTTGTAATTAACCAAATGTATTAGCTCATTAGAACTTAGCCATATTAGTATTAAAGTACAATAATAGACATGTAAATTAGACATACATGTCTTTAACAAAGAATATAAATGATCTCAAAATACCAAATTGGTATTCTCACAAGAAAAACCTACACTTAACTACTTCCTATTTTTCTTTTCTTTATTCTTCCGCATCTTCCTCATGAAATACATATAAGCCACTTGATGTAGAAGCTGGAAAATGCTATTACCAAGTTAAAAGCAAGCTAACGATAAGTGTTAGATGGATAGATTCTGCCTCTGAAAACAGCAATTCTTCCGCGTTTGTCAGAAACATTGCCTGTTTAATATGAGGTATGAAGGAAGAAATAAGGAAAACAAGAGTTACAAGGTTGACAAATATAAAATCAAAATCCACTTTCTATTATTTCTTGTTTTAGTGTGTTAATGTGTATTTCTACTTCATATACTCTTCCAATTCGTATATTTGCTGCAATATTTTGCACATAGAATATGGGAGGTATGGAACAAACCATGTATCGCATAATTGACGAAAACGTTTCCACTATATATATATATATATATATACATATATATATATATATATATATATATATATATATATATGTATATATATATGTATAAATATGTATGCATATATATGTATATATGCGTATATATATATATATATATATATATATATATATATATATATATATATATATATATATATATATATATATATATATATATATATGCATACAGTAGCGTCCAAAATTAAGGAACACATAAAATATTTCTAATCTGAAATGAATTATATTTTATTTTTTGTGAAAATTTTACTACATATATAAATGATGTAGTTGGACTTTTACCGAGATTTTCAGATGAATTAAAATGATATTATTTAAGTTATCCACCTTTTTACATATTTTAAGTGTCCAACATTTAGGAACATTAAAGAAAAATAATTGTTTTAAGTTTAAAGCAATAGTTTTTTTGTATAAAAGTATGAAAATTAATATTCTAACCTTAATTATCATCACTGCTGCAAGTCACACAATATCAATCATGTCAAAAAGAAATAAAACTGATTCAATCGACAAAGCATAAATCGTCAAATTAAGAAAAGAATAGTTGACAATAGAAGAAATCGGAAAACGTGTGAAACGTTCAAAAAGTGTTGTAAGCCGAGTTCTCAAACTCTATAAAGAAACTGGAAGGTTGAGTAACACAAATAAACATGATAAACCAGGAAAGACAACGGCAAAATAGGACAAAGTTATACAACGCCTAGTGGTAAACTACCGTTTCCTTACAGCTGGCAACCTTTATAAACAAATGGAAGGTGTCACGAATGTTTCATCATAAACTATGTCCAAAAGGTTGCAGGAAATAGGTATTTTTGCAAGATGTCCTCGAAAAATAAACCGCTAATAAGTAAAAACACAAAAACAAAGCTGAATCATCGGTGCAGTAACACTACATCCCCCTTTCGGTTGTAAAGTTCTTTACTGTAGTGGAAAATAAAAGCATAAGACTTACCAGGCCATGTGGAACAACAGAGTTAAAGCAAATGGCTGGTTTTATAGAAAGGAAGTACCAAATGATCATGTGACCTATTGTGCATTGCATGATGGGAGTCCCCATGAAGAGGACAGCAGATGAGAAAGCGCACTTCTTCTTTGGTTCATCCCGGATTGAGACCAGTGAAGGTGGAGGTCGGATAATGTACTGTCAGAAGAGTGAAGTTGGAGTTCAAGTTGGTGTTTGCGGACTAGTTACTGTTTTGGGTCGGATTGGGTGCTCTCAGAAGAGAGACATTTTGGTGTTTTCGGACGACAAGCTTTTTCGGCAGCCTACCTACATAACAGGATGGGTGACAGAATCAAATTAAGCAGTGACGTATTGAAGGCGTACGCTGGTGATGGAGACGTAGTGCGATGGCTGTCTAAATTGAAGATGGTCGCTAGGTTGCAGAAAATTGAGGATGTGGCAACCTTGATTCCATTATATTTGGAAGGAAATGCACTTTCGGTCTACCTGGAAATGGATGACGCTGAACAAGACGACGCAGAATTGATAGAGGCAAGACTAAAGACCGCTTTCGCAGAACTCGTTTTCGACGCCTATAGCAAAATGTGCAGGATCACATGGACAGGGGAGCCAGTAGATGTCTTTGCGACGGAGATCCGGAGGCTAGCGGGACTAGCGGGTTGTGCAGGAATGAGCCTTGAAAAAACGGTGAAAATGACGTTTGTGACTGGTCTTCCTGATAGTGTGTCCACAGAGTTGCAGAGACTGACAATGATCGAGAGCATGAACATGGATGATGTGCTGACCCATGCCGGAGTGCTTACAAAGACGAGTCACCAGTTGGAGGCAACCGCGAGTGTAAGCCTGATGGGAGGGAAGTCCGCAGTTAAGAAGAATCTCTGTTGGGGGCGGTCACCTGGAAAAGCACCAGTGAAATGTTTTCGATGCCAGGGGCGTCATTTTGTACGGGACTGCCGAGAACCTAAGCCTGCCATAACCTGCTTCCGTTGCGGACAAACTGGGCATATCAGCCGAACCTGCACGGTACAGGGAAACGATTAGAGGGGTGCCGTAGCGCCAGTGGCTACCCCCCCCCCTTCAAGTGACGGCGCATAGGACTGCATTACCACAGGTGGAGGTCACCGCAAACGGGAAGAGAGCCAAAGCCCTGCTTGATACCGGCTGCACGACTACGTTGGTGACAACGGATATTGCTAAATCTTGGCATGAAACGACTAGTGTGAGGGCGGTTGATGGCCGTGAGGTGATGTGCCGAGGAATGTGCACTGTGAGAATAATAGTGAGAGAGACCAAACTTGAGGTGAGGGCAATTGTGATGTAGCGGCTTGTTGCAGGTGTTGATGTTGTGTTGGGCCTGGATGTCATCGATCGACTAGGGGGTGCTATGTTTAGCATGGGCATGATCACATTTGGATGCGCGCGCCCAGTTGGATTGACAGGAATGGAGAGTGTTAAACCCAAGAAGGCGGAACCGTGCCAAATCAAAGACAAATACTTTCAGGCCAGTTTTGAAGGAGATAAGTGGACGGTGGAATAGCGTTGGATTTCAGAGCCGCCAATACTAAAAAATCAAGTTGGGTGCTACGAAAGTACTCTGAATGGTGACACAAGGGCTGAATTTGAGAAAGAGATCGCGTGGTGGATTGAGGAAGGTATCCTTGTACCGTGGTCCAGGGAAGCAGACGGAGTCCTACCACTCATGGCGGTAGTCCAGCCCACCAAAGGGAAGGTTAGGCCAGTATTGGACTACAGAGAGCTAAACCAGCATATTGCTTGCCACACAGGGGACGGTATCGACGTTTGCAAGGAAGTAATGCGAGAGTGGAGAAAGATGGAGCGAGCAAGCAAGATTGTGGATCTAAAATCAGCCTACCTCCAGATACACATAGACGAGAGGCTATGGCTGTACCAGCTGGTTAAGTTCAAGGGTCAGACCTTTTGCTTGACAAGGTTGGGTTTGGGGCTCAGTTCTGCACCCAAAATTATGACTGCAATTTTGAAAACAGTGCTGGGGAAAAATAACGAGGTGGAGAGGGCCACAATCTCATATATTGATGACATCCTGGTCGAGGAAGGAAATCTGTCCGCGGAAAGTGTTAGCAATCACGTTGGAAGATATGGATTGATTGCGAATCCACCTGAGCCACTAGAAAATGGCACGGCCCTAGGACTTAAGCTGCAAAGGAATAAGGAGGGGACGTTGATGTTCGGACGGGGTAATGAGATGCCCGACATCTCAGACGGACTGACTAAGAGAGAGCTGTTCTCCATATGTGGGAAGCTGGTTGGCCATTACCCCATTTGCGGGTGGCTCAGAGTAGCATGCAGCTATATAAAAAGGCGGACCGAAGGCGGCCGCTGGGATGACACAGTGCCAACAGTTGTTTGTGGTCTGTTTCGACTGTGAATTTTGGCATTCCGACCAAGTAGTCCGAAAATTTTTCACAACACCAAGTGACTGCTAGTGCCTCCTTTTCAACCTGTGCATATCTCTGCTCTGTTTCTGTCAGAGATCGTGAAGCATAAAATACCGGTGTCCAGTCATGTTCTTGCTTCTGCAGTAGTACACCGTCTAGGCCATAGCTAGATTAATCTGCTGATACCCTTGTCGGCTTGTTGGAATTGTAATGAGTCAGTACTGGTGCAGAACTCAGTTGCTTCTTCAGGGTCTGGAATGCTACTTTCTGAGGCTCATCCCAGATCCATTCTGACTCTTTCCTAAGAAGCTCTCGGAGTGGTTTGGTGGTTTCGGCTAGATTCCTAGCAAATTTTCCGACCTGGTTTGCCATGCCCAGTAAGCGTCGTAATTCGGACACATTCACAGGTCTGGGCAAGTCCATAATTGCTGCTACTTTTTCGGGATCTATTATTTCCCATAAGGTGTTATAAATGTGGTAAGGACCTGCGATTTTTCGTGTAGGACGATTTGGTAGAAACCGTTGTTGCAGTCGAGCTTGCTAAACACTGTGGCTCCATCGAGCTCGGCCAGTAATTGGTCTGTGGTGGGTAAAGGAAATTTTTCCCGTTTCACACTCTCGTTTAGCTTGGTAAAGTCGACGCATAACCTAACTTTACCGTTAGCTTTTCTGACGGCGACTATTGGGGCACACCAATCAGTTGGTGATTTGACTGGACGGATTATGTCCTCGTTCTCCAGACGTTTCAGTTCTTCCTGAACCTTCTGTTTCATAGGCAACGGCAATCTTCTAGGGGTAGCAATGGAAACGGGCTGAGCTCCTGCCTCCAAACCTATCTGGTACACATGTTCCAGTTTCCCTAGTCCTGTGAACAGTTCTGGGAACTCTTTTTTATACTGGTGCCCTTCGCTTGTCACTCTATTAACTGCTTTCAACAGGTGGAGGGCTTTGATTGCTGGTCCTCCCAGTAGAGGTTCTTGCAGACTCTCTATAACATAAACGTCTTGTTGCGAGCTTACTTTTTCCGTGGCCAGTTTGGCGTTCATACATCCTATGAGGTTTATCTCATGATGACCCGGTCCGTACAGTCTTTTGTTTGTGAGTTAGATGAGTGGGAAATTTTTCCTGAAGAACCGGTCCGGGATTATGGTCACATCTGCACTTGTATCCAACCTAAAATATATAATTTTGGTACAGGTCTTAGTGGTGACCGTGATTTTAGCCTGCCAATTTGTATTATCCTCAGTGGTAATTGTACCTATATTGTTGAGAGTGACAGAACCTAAAAATGATTTTCTTCTTCCTCTCTTATTTCTCTAACCTTCGCCTTATCGGTTCTGCAAAATTTTGCATAATGCCATTTCTGCGAACGAATTCTGCAGCGTGCATCTTTTGCTGGACAGTCATTTCTATTGTGGAATGGAAATTTCCCACAGCGTGTGCATTTGCTAGGCATTTTCGATTTCGGATGTGGTTGTTTGGTGAAGTTTGTCTTGTAGGTTCGCTTCGTAACCCGGTCGATTTGAGGATCCACTGCATCGGCACCGGAGGAAATGGTCTGCGTCTGCTGTTTCGAAGTTTCGTAGGCTCTACCTATTTATAGGCACTTGTCTAGAGTAAGCTGTTTATCAGACAGTAACTTTCTCTGACGGTATCGTTTCGAACCCCGACAACGACTTGATCTCGAATAAGCCTATCCTGTAGCTGTCCGAAATTGCAGTTCTTTGCAAGTTGTCGAAGAGCAGCTATATAGGTCTCGATACCTTCCGATACTTCCTGCTTGCGAAGATAGAATGTATAGGATTCGTAAGCTTCGTGTGTTTCGCCCAAGAAAAAATCCTCAAACTTCTTCATCACCTTCTCTAGGTCCGTCTTTTCTTCCTCAGAGTTAACTTCAACCCTTCATATATATCGTAACTATCCTCTCCGATAGTTGCTAAAAATACCGATGTCTGATATGAAGTATCTGCTTCTTTAGACAATCTACTAGCGATCGAATAATTGAGAAAATTTCGTTTAAATTTTCGCCAGTTGTTGGCAATATTTCCAACGAGAGTCATTCGTTCGGGGGGTGGTATATTAGCAGAATATTGCTTTATGTCCGTGTGAGGCATTTTTCAAAAGTATACGATATATATGAGAAAAAACAAATTTCTGTACTCACTGTTATCTCTTTTCTTACTTTTTTTTGTGGGTCCGTTTTCCGTAAGTCGTTTGTTTATCGATAGTAGAATTTTCTTTCTCTTAGAAATCCTTTGTTTTTCTTACTACGATATCCGATCTTTTACTTTTCTTTTTTCGGTCTCCACAAATTGTATCCTTTATCTGACACCATGTAATGTTATCGGCTGGGTTAAATGAGTAGTAAGGCGGAGAGAAGTATAGGATAAATAACAAGGTTTATTGGCGGTCAAAATACATTCTCACTGAGTCATCGCTAGGGGCCGTAACTCGTCCCCTTACCGGTGAATCATCGGTTCAGTAACACTACACTGAGGTTAGATCTTATTTTGAAAAGCCATCGCACTAAGATAAGCGCACTCTGACCTACAAAAAACGTCTGAGCACTCTCATCGGGATTTTCCGGTATGGGCGCCTCAAGCGATTAGCAATAAACTTTGGGGGAGGGGCCCTTTTTATAACTGAGGAGAACCATACCTCAGCCCGACAGCAACAAAGCCACTGTTGAACTGGTTGTGAAAGGCATATCGCCGAGTTGTACACTAAGTCGATCATTCTAGTGGAAAAGTAAAATTATCCATTGAAAAAAAAAGCTATGTGCGATTTATTTTTGATTGTGAATTTTTTTACCCGTAAAACTGAAAGAACACGCTGTGGTAGTCAAACCAAAATAAGTCACATTCTATGTACTTTTTTAAATGCACTCTTTTTTCTTATTAGGTTTCTGGAAATAAAAGAATTCCTGTGTCCACGTGTCTCAACATGAGGATATCTTATTTTCGTGATAAAATGTCGAAGGATGATAGTTTACTTGAAGAAAATGTCTACACACGTGTCTTCCTTTTATAGAGAGGCTGCCCACTTAAAAGTAACCCACATTTCACAACCGTCATATTGTGTGTCATATACTGAACCTCTAAAGCAGTCCATCTTAGGCCATCTACTCCTGACAAAAGAACAGTCTTAACATCTACCACCTGCGCAACCTCATGAGCATTTTAGAAATTACCTAGCAGGACCATATCTCAAACAATACATTACTTGATCAAGCGGACATCCCGAGAAGGTTCGCTCTGCTCACCCAACGGCGACTCCGATGGATTGGCAATATCAGACAAATTGACGACGGGAGAATCCTTGAGGATATTCCTTATGGCGAGCTCGCAACCAGCTCCAGACCAGCAGGGAGACTTGTCCTATGCTACAAGGATGTTTGCAAGCGATTCATGAAAATAGTTGACATCGACCAAACAAGCTGGGAGTCCGTCGCTGAAGGTCGCAGCCGCTGGAGAAGAGCTGTAAAGACATGCTGCAAGAGGAGTGAGGAGAGACCAGCAAAAGAGGGAGAGGAGAGACCAGCAAAAGAGGGAGAGGAGAGACCAGCAAAAGAGGGAGAGGAGAGACCAGCAAAAGAGGGAGAGGAGAGAGCACAAACGGCAAAAGGTTGCTATCAGACATCACCTGCATCTGTGGCAACTACAACAGAGCCTGTCGATCCAGGATAGGCTTACACATCCACATCATACGCTGCAATTCTGCAACGGAAACATCTGAGCCGCAGAACTCGATTGACTTCTGAGACAGACACATGCAAACAACAATACTGAATAGATTGCTTTGCGATCAAAGTGTTTGATTATTGTGCGTCTCATTCAATGTGTACACTACAGTGAAGCAATAAATAGAGTTTTGTAATTGGACGTAAGCTTTATTTCTTGTATGCATATACCTTCTTTCTTCTTCGATACATAGACATAAATTACACCATGAACTAAAACAAATAAAAGTAATAAGAACGACTTGATTAATAGAACAGAATACATAAAGCAAATGAAAATACGCACAGATACACGATACAGTTTTATACACAAACTTTCTTCTCTTCCAGTTATAATAAATTATTTCAACGCGTTTAACCAGTGTTAATCAAAATACCATGTATGCAGATTATGTTACTTTTATAATTCAAGAAAATATCAACAGGAGTCCATACAAGGGAGGCAACTACTTTAACTGTCAAACAATGTATAGGATAATAATTCCAAATAAATATTTAAAGGACTTTTTTAAGGTAAAACTTTTAGTGGTCGATCTTTAGATATAAATAGTTTTAGATAAACATTTCTAAAGAAAACACTTTTAGTTAATACTCAAATGTGCGAGAGCGATGGGAATGTTATATGATGAACACACACAAATTAACGAGTACAAAAGCATAAGGTCAAGTCCACATAGATGGGAACATATGGCATGTTTGTTCATATTTTCAGAGTCCTTGCAGAACAATGGGGATTCATTAGCTAAAATATCGACGAAGCCTGAGTCGATACTTTAAGGGGCATGAAATATCCACTGTTCTGACAAATGATAATCAGAACTTGCTCTCTCAATTACGACATTTATATTTGCTTAAAAGTTATTAATAAGAGTCAATGTTCATTTGTTTGTATTGTAGAAAGTTCAACAACATGTTTTAGGAATAAGCTTACACAATTGTTTTCGATGACTACCCAACAGTATGAAAGTATAAACAAGGAAGAATGCTTACCGGTACTCATTATTTATGACATGATTAGATCTCTACCCTTATATTCCTTTTTCATTTCTCTATCTTTAACCTTTCTTTCAGTCTCTATTTTTATTATCCCTTATTCTCTCTTCTTTACCCCCCCTCTCTTTTTTCTATTTAGTTACCTTTATTACCATAAGGTTATTTTTTGTGACGTTATCTATTGTACACGAATGGAGTATTCTTGCCACATCTGGGGAGATGCTGCTCAGAGCCACGTTTCTTTTCTTGACAGAGTACAACACAGACTTCAAAATCAAGTGGGCGATGCCCTCTTCTTCTCCTTACAACCTCTTTCTAACAGAGGAGACGGTGTCAGTCTTTCTCTACTCTGTAATTATTCTCATGTACGATGCTCGGCTAGGCTTCAATCTATAGTCCCGACCTGTAAAACATTCACAACAAAAATACGTTTTGCTAACTGTCAATAATTTCCCTTTTTCCCTCTCTGTACCTAAAACTTAACTAACTAAACTTCCATGAGCAAAGTTTATTTTTTTAGAACAATCCGTCTGTGGATCACACACCCGCAGGATTCTTTCCAGCTTACTATAACATGGTCGGTTCCAAGTCCAATGTAAACAAATCCTTGTCTAGCCGTCCTCCTTCATAATTAAATTCTGCTAAACTTCAACAATCACTACTAATCATGACGGTGTTGTCTCACTGTCTATCTGGCACTCGTTAACCCGTATCTTCGAGTGACATTTGGGTTTTGATAAGTGGTGATTCTTCATTTTTGATGATACAAACAAGCCAGCAAACACTATTCCTCATTTACTGACGTCAGCAACCCCTACCGTATCTCTATGAGTTTAAATGTGTGTTCGTTGCTTATCTAAATTCTATGAAACATTCCAGAATGTATGTTAATGATAGCGTGGAATATGTAATTGAACGACCGAAATCACGCCAGACTATGCAAATGTTAATAATAAAATATATCCAGTTATTTAAAGACATTAAACATATAATTATATTCTTTGAAATCATGTCTTACGAGCCGGGAATTATATCTTCTACGACCAGTCGCCATTTTACTCAGTGAAAACCGAATATTTTGGATCTCTTTTATTTTGGGAGTTATTGAGCATACTTTTCCTGTTGCACTTATGAGGAAAATCGGACATACATTTAATCTAGTGAACGGTTTTATACGATTTTTGAGGAGGGACTCATATTCAGAATAAAAACCTTTGCTTATTTAATTAATTATAATTAGATGTTTAAAGTGACTTCTGTTTTGGCATCTTAAATTACATAATTTTATTTTTAAAGAAGTAGAAAAGAAAATCTTTAAGTAATTTAAACCCCCGTGTATCATTATCCATTTAAGAATTTATTCAGGAATTTAAACTATCTAAAGTATTTCTATTTTAAGTTTTCTAAAATATTTATATTTGAAGTTGTCTAAAGTATTTATATTTGAAGTTTTGTAATGTATTTATATTTGAAGTTTTCTAAAGTATTTACATTTTAAGTTTTTAAAAGTATTTATATTTGAAGTTTTCTAAAGTATTGATAACACAGGACAACAACATGTTTACTACTGGAGATGTGTGAATTGATTTAGACTAATTTGGGTACGCTGATTTCAATAATCATAACCGTTTTGCTGTATTACGTCAGGATTTTTAGTTTCAGAAATACTTCCATTGCCTAGAAGTAGCCTACCACCTCTTACGTAACTACGATATAACGTACTTATATAACTACTAATTTTTCTTTCTTTCTTTCAGGTAAACATGAGTAGACGTTCCTGTACCAATCATCCAGACAACTTCTGTTATGTCTGTGGTCGGTTTACCCAAAAAGATCAACAGCGAAGTGTATCTAGAGCAGTGAAAATGAAGGCCGCCTACTTTCACTGCTTCGGGTGTAAGGTGGAGGATTAAGAAAAGAGCTGGGCACCACACATCTGCTGCCCAAGCTGCCACTCAGCATTGCCTCAGTGGTTGGTGGGCAAGCGCGCGAGGATTCCATTTGCGGTGCCCATGATATGGCGTGAACCGCAGAATCATCATGATGATTGTTATTTCTGCTGCACAAGCATCACCGGCTTCAACAGGAAGAATAAAGGCCACATCAAGTACGCTAACTGCGTCTCTGCTCGAAAACCTGGACCTCAAGATGACGAGAACCCCGTTCCAACATGTCCATCTGATCCGAAAATAACTGTAAGCAGTGGCGAAGAAAATGGTGATGAATCTTTTGAACCCGACACTCAAGAACAAGAACCACACCTTCTGAACCAGGGAGAGTAAAATGATCTTGTAAGAGATCTCTCGCTGTCAAAGGCGAAGGCAGAGCTGCTTGGATCAAGGCTGCAGCAGTGGAATCTACTTGAACCTAATACCAAGATATCCTTGTTCAGAGCACGTCACAGCGACATGGCTCAGTTCTTTGAGATGGAAGACACGATGACATTCTGCAGTGACATCAACGGTCTGTTGAAAGAACTTGGGTGTGATCACGATCCTGCAGACTGGCGCCTCTTCATCGACTCGGGGAAGAACAGCTTGAAGGCTGTTCTGCTCCACAATGGCAAGAAGAAACCATCAGTCCCACTGGCTCACGCGTTCGGCATGAAAGAGACCTATGAGACTATGCGGCAGCTGCTTGATTCCATCAAGTACAATGACTTCAACTGGCACATCTGCGGAGACTTGAATGTGGTGGCGCTGTTGTTAGGGCTACAGTCAGGCTACACGAAATACATGTGCTTCCTTTGTCTCTCGGATAGCAGAGACGACAAGAATCACTGGACGAAGATTGATTGGAAAGAGTGGACGAAGCACGTACCTGGTCGATACAACGTGAAGCATGTCGCCCTTGTCGACCCAGCCAAGAGTTTCCTTCCACCACTCCACATAAAGCTCGGCTTGATGAAGAATTTTGTACGGGCAATGGATCTTAATGGGCGTGGTTTTTTATACCTGAAGGAGAAGTTTGGCAACACCTTGTCGGAGGCTAAGATCAAGGCTGGTGTCTTTGTTGGACCGCACATCCGAAAAGTAATGAAGGACGAAACTTTTCCGACAACTCTAAACCTCAAAGAGCTGGCAGCGTGGAGGAGCTTCAAAGCTGTGACGGACAACTTCTTGGGGAACGAGCGCGCGGACAACTATGAAGAAATAGTGCAGCAGCTGCTGGAGTCCTTCAGGAAACTTGGCTCCAGGATGTCCCTGAATATCCATTTCCTACACCAGCACCTGAACATCTTCCCTGACAACTTGGGAGCTGTCTCGGACGAGCACGGCGAGTGATTCCACCAAGAGATTTTACTCATGGAGACACGTTACCAAGGGCGGCACAACCCGAGCATGATGGGCGACTTCTGCTGGTTCCTGCATCGTGAAACTGACACAGAGCAGAACAAACGCAACGCCAAATGTTTAAAGCATTTTTAATTACATTCTAGTAGAGTTTTTCTGTAACTTCAATAATTTTGAAACATTTATGATGAAATAAATGAATAAATTAATTTTTGTAAATTTCATTGAAACCCTGACTTCTAAGCAATGGGAGTATTTCTGAAACTCAAAATCCTGACGTGATACAGCAAAACGGTTATGATTTTTGAAATCAGCGTACCCAAATTAGTCTAAATCACTTTACACATCTCCAGTAATAATTGTTTTTCTGAAATTTGTTGTCCAGTGTAAGTGAAGTTTTTATAAGTATTTATATTTGAAGTTGTCTAAAATATCAATATTTGAAGTTTTTTAAAGTATTTATATTGGAAATTTTCGAATGTGTTTATATTTATAGTTTTTTCAAGTATTTATATTTGAAGTTTTTAAAAGTATTTATATTTGAAGTTTTCTAAACTATTTATATTTAAAGTTTTCTACTGTATTTATATTTGAAGTTTGTTAAGTATTTATATTTGCAATGTTCTAAAGTATTTATATGTAAAGTTGTTTAAAGTATTTATATTTGAAGTTGTATGAAGTATGTATATTTTAACTTTTTAAAGTATTTATATTTAAAGCTTTTTAAGTATTTATATATTAAGTTGTTTAAAGTATTTTTATTTTAAGTTTTCTAAAATATTTTTATTTGTAGTTTTCTAATGTATTTATAGTTGAACTTTTCTAAAGTATTTATATTTAAAGTTTTCTATAAACCTCTTTCTCTATAACTTATTATATATAGTCTAAAAAATAGTCGTCCTTATGAGCTTCCTGCAACTGCATTCACAGTTAGCGGGTTTGGGGATTTTTATGTTGCTTCCCTCATTTTAGAGGTTATCATATTCTACAGTTTCGAAATATTTGGGGGAATATTTTTGATGTATATGATCTTTGAGATAATTCTACAAATAAAGTCTGCGGGATGTAAGTATGCCCAATACACCTTAGGAATAAAAGGGCCACGAGAATTCTCCCCATATCACTGAAAAATGATCAAACTAATATTGTTGAATATTTCTGATTGTGAAGGAGCTTTGTCCTAGCAGCAGTAACAACAACAACATAACATACTACTACTGTTACTACACAACAACTACAAGTACTACTACTACTACTACTACTACAGCGAGAAAACGATGTATAAATGGTTCAATATTTACTTTATGTAAATGCTTTGTACTGATTGGATCAAAATGCACACTTTTAATTTTTAGCGTATATCGGATTTAAGTCAATCAGATACAACCTATCTGGAAGATGAGCATCTGTTCTTGTAAAATAAACACGTGCGCGAATATATATATATATATATATATATATATATATATATATATATATATATATATACATATATATATATATATATATACATTTGTGTAATTAGGCAGCATTCCTACTCCTATGCATGGTTGGTTAAACAGTAGCGACAGCTTCTGTTTATTTATTTTTTGATTCGTTTTTTTGATTCGTCGCACGACCGAGTTGGTATTGTCGTCCATGTTGTATAAAAATTCGCCATATATGCATGTATATATATATATATATATATATATATATATATATGCATATATATATATATAGAGAGAGAGAGAGAGAGAGAGTGAGAGATAGATAGAGAGAGAGAGAGAGCGACAGCCAGTAGCCGAGCTACTTACAGACACGATGAATACCAGTCGAAGATTTACAATCAGTCTTGCAGAAGAACCTGGAAAAGATCGAATGTTATATTGACCGAAACGTTATGATAATAACATTCTAGATGAGAGCAGTAATTCTGAATAATTGAAATGATACAAATTGTAAACTATCTAAAAACTTTGGAAACATGAGTTTAATACTTTTGATCGACACATTTGTAATACTTTTTGACACACTTGGTATTTTATCATTTTCCTCGAAATGCTGCGATTTTCGACCCCCCCCTTTTTGCGAGTTTCCCGATTTCCATTACTTGGGTTCATAGCTATTTTAAAGTATATTATGTGAAAGTGCTAAAGAGTGCAATGGAACGAGGATATCTCGTTGCATTGATGGTAAAGACGGCGATCTCGTTGATAGAACTGAATCGGTGCGTTATTTAGGGCGGATCACAAGAACACTGCGAGATCAACGAAGGTCAGAGCAGGCCGAGTTAAGTTTATTTGAGATGAAAGCGTTTTCGCCACCCATAGCATCCATTTAAAATTGTCTTTCTTTCGCACATTCTTCTATTTTAGTTTTCTTTTCTTTTTTATACGAGTTAGATTCATTACTCAATTGTTATTTCTGTTTCATATCCGAAAGTCGTATTTGAACGGAAAAGTTTCAGTGACACCGCATGGAGTGTTGTTGTAACATTTGGGCTGGTGCACCATCCACTAGTCTCTGTCTTAGACAAGTTCAAACAAGAGTATCTAATTTAACAGGTCCCATAATATCCAGCAAGATCCGGCACCTGTTCCTTCGCAGCAATATGTTCCGATGAACAGGCTGTTCTGGTCCACCCCTCGATGTAAATACACTCGACCAACCCGACAATGGGCTAAATCCCATCCATTCAATGTGAAGGTCCCCAGATGCTCCAATCGTTACTTTCCTCGGTGTGCCGGGCTTTGGTACTCACTCCCTGCTTGCTGTTTCCCCGACTGTACCGACATACACAAGGTTCAATTCGGGATAACCCCCTAAACTTTCAATCTAATTCTCAGTGGTACTTTACATCTACAGTGGAAATTGCCTTGTTTGGGGTAAATTAAGGTTTTAAAAAATTCCCCAAAGTTCGTTTTATTTCCTTCTTCGGTATTTCTTTTACATAAATTCGAGCCGTGTTTTTGTAACACCGTAAATGTTAAAGCATACCCGAAACGATGAAACCACATGACCTCCGATCAGAGAGGTTCGATCCTTTAGCTAGCGAGATTTCAAGCGTGCCTGGGTCAATTAAGCAATGAAGATCAAAACGCACAGTGAGGCTAGGTGTGACGAGGCTAACTATCCGACGATATATCTGTATTTCTCTCTCATAAAGAGCATGTCACTCTGACGCTTTATGTGACTATCTCGATTTGTAAATAAACCTATTTTCATTAAAAAAAATCGGCATCCGAGTGGGTTTATAAGCAGACGAAAAGAACATGGGGTCGAGAGGGTGCAACGGGTACATATAATCGTCGATACACCTATCGGTAAATGAAAATATAACACGCATTGCTAGTTTTTAATGTGTCTTTCTTCACTTATTTTTATAAATTATTTTCTTTTATTTATGTGCTATTTTCCTTGCATCTGTAGCAAGGCAAGCCATTTTTTAGACGTTACTGATTTTTAAATGTTGCCCGTCATATCTCATTGCTTAGTTCGCATGCGTTTTTAGATCATAATATATTATACTTAAGCTGACTTTATCAATATTTATTTCCCTAAAGTATTTCTCCTTCAATGAAAAAATACATGCTAAAACATTCTATTAGTTTGGGGATTGAAATATACTTGAAATATGTTCAGTTTAAATTGTACTCAGTGGCAGTAATTTGTAAGTAACACATCAAGTGGTGTAATCGTTATTTAGACGGTTGAGAGTTTGTATTAAAGGGGAAATATAGCAGTTCTGTATGTTCCTATAGCTCATATATGCGAACACGTAATGGGTATATGTTTCACTTGAAATATTGTCAGTATGTTTGTGGTTTAGTCGCCAACTGACTTACCCCCCTGTGTGTTTTTCAGTGAGCAGAGTGAAGTGCAGAGAGAAAGAGGTGAAGTTAACAGTTGGCAGTTGGTAAAGCATCACACTTTTATTTTTCAAGATGCATTCTTTTACGGATAGTCCAGAAGCTATGTCAGCTAAAATGTGCGGACGAATGAAATTAAGCAGTGACATTTTGAGGCCGTTTAAACAAGAAGGCGATGTTGTCGCGTGGCTTAATGAGCTTAAGCTGGATGCAAAGCTGCAAAAGTTTGATGACATAGCAACATTGATCCAAATGTATTTCGAGAGAAATGCGCTAGCAGTCTATTTGGAAATGGGAGAAGCGAACCAGGCAGATGCCGATAGGATTGAAACAAAATTTAAGACCATTTTCGGAGAGTGCTTTTGAGGATCATAACACACTCTAACGAGTAACTTGGACCGGAGAATCGATGGACGTGTATTGGACAAAAATAAGGCAACGAGAAAGATTGGCCGGATACACGGGACAAAGTCCTGAGAAGACGGTTAAAATGAATCCTGTATGTGGTTTTCCTGGCCGCATCTCAATGGAATTATAACGAAGTACTGCTATTAAAACCACGGAGGTTAGGGTTAGGGTAGAGCAGATCTTGAGGCATGCCAGGGTGCTGGCGAAACGTCCTAATTAACTGGGGGCAATTGCAACCTCTACTGCAAACAAGCCTGATGATGAAGAGCAGATGGTGATGAGACGTACATTGATTGGAAAATGCTTTACATGTCAGGTATCCCACCTGATGAGAGACTGTAGTGAACGAATGCCTGATGTTATCTGTTTATGATGTGGCCAGGTTAGACACATTAGTAGAAACTACCTTTCACTTTAGGGAAACGAGTAAAAGAGGTGCGATTGTTCCAGTAGTCGCCCCTTTACTTATGTAAACGCGTGTGAGAGTTTACTGCCACATATAGTAGTTACTGTCAACGGAAAAGGGAGAGAGCCCCTGTTGATACCGGCTGTACAATTACAGTTGTCACGACAAGTGTCACCAAATGTTGGAAGGCAGCCAGCAATATTAGCGCAGTAGATAGCAGAGAGGTAAAGTTTTGTGGAGAGATTATAGTAAGAAATATACCGCTACGACTCCGAGTAATTGTGCTGGATACACTCGTTGGAGGAATTAATGTGATACTAGGCCTGGGACTTATCGGACCGACTGGGAGCAGCTAGAACTAATAAGGAGTATGAAACTAGAATATCCAGAAGCGCGAACAGTAATAATGCTATCCAACGGATAACACCCTCGCCATGTCCGATTGAGGATGAGGACTTCTGCGCCCATTTAGATGGTGACAAGTTGCCAATAGACCGAAGGAATGCCTGTGCTGACAAATAAGATAAGCTGTTACGAACGCACGCTAAGTGAAGAGATAAGATCTCAGTTTGAGAAGGAAGTTGAGAAATGTATCGACGAAGGAATTGTACTACCATTGTCAGGAAAGGTTCAAGGAATTCTGCCACTCATAGCAGTGGTTCAGCCTACCAAGAAGAATATCAGGACAGTATTGGACTGTCGAGAGTTGAACAAGCACGTGGTCTGCCACTCTGAACATAGAATCGACGTATGTGAAGAAGTCATGAGGAAGTGGAGAAAAAGAGAGCGAGCAACCGAAATCGTAGACTTAAAATCGGCTTACCATCAAATCCATCTTGACAAGAAGCTATGACGGTATCAGATGGTCGAATATAAAGGTCAGATTTATTGCTTGACCATACTAGAATTTGGACTGAATTCTGCACCGAAAATTATGACGGCAGTGCTTAAGATCGTGCTGTCCAAAAACGATGCAGTGAAAATAGCCAGCTGTTCTTATATCGATGATGTGACTGCGGAAAGGGTGAGAGACCATGTCAAAACATAAGGACTGACAGCTCACCATCAGAGTTGTAAGAAAAATGAATGGCTCTTGGATTTAAATTACAGTAGAATTAGGCAGGAAAGTTGATGTTTGGAAGTGGGAACGACATTTTTTAAGTCACGGGCGGCCTTACCAAGCGAGTACTTTTCTTGATGTGCGGGAATTTGCTTGCTTATTATCTTATAGTCGGATGGTTGCGGACTGTATTCAGCTTTATTAAAAGGCAGACCGGTATAGACCGATGGGAGAATGAAATTGACCCAGAGGTGTTGCACATGATAAACAAAGTGATCGCTGAAGTAAAAAAAGGTGGACCCTGTTAAGGGAGTATGGCACGTAAAAAGGGGCCCGAAGGGGTTATATGGAACGGCGTTAGCAGCCTGGCATTAAGAGCATTGTTGTAAAATAGAATGTAATACTGTTGAAGATGCTGCCTGGTTTCGTAAGAAGAATGATAGCGCCCACATCAATGTTGCGGAGCTCGAAGCCACCATAAAGAGCATCAACCTGGCATTGAAATGGAGGCTACAAGCAGTGCACATTAGAACCAACTCGGCAACAGTGGTATCGTGTATTGAGTCAGCAGTATCGTGAGATAAAGGGATCAGGACCAATTGAGCAGCTGAGATGCTTATCAAGCGTCGACTCAGGGCACTTGTAGATTTGATCAGGGTATTCGGACTGAAGTTAACCGTCACATTGGTTCCCTCACAAAAATACAAGGCAGACGTGCTGCCCACGGTGAAAAAAGATTGGCTACGAGAGAAGAAAGATGTGGTGCTGGTGTGCTGTATAGTAAATGAAATAAAGCATTTGCATAATATGCATCATTTTGATAAAAAAAAGACGTTATATCGTGCAAGCAAACTGAATCCAAACATCGCAATGGAAGAGTTCAGGTGTAGTTAAAGACTGTAAGGAGTGTCAGCTTATTTACCCTGCGACATCCAAGCATGAAAAAAGAGGAGCTGTATGTAACAGACAATTGGAAGCGACTGGCTATAGATATCACGCATTAAGGCCACGAACAGTATTTCACTATTATTAACTGTGGACCTGAAAGAGTAGCAATATGGCGAAAGATTAGAACAGAAACAGCAGAAGAGATAAAGAGAGTTGTTGAGGTGTTTATGGTGAGGAGGTCAGTAGAAGAGGTTTTAATGGAAAACAGCATGTCCTTCCGCTCAAAGGTCTTAAAAAGCAATATGAGAAGTGGGATGTTATGAAATATTTTAGAACAACGTACCGCCCTAGCGGCAATTGAAGCATAGAAATACACCAGCGAACTATAAAAGCTGTGCCAGCAAGTTGCCAATTTTTTCCCCAAGAAGCAGTCTTTTCGTAAAACATGACACTGAAGGCTGGCGAGGACAAAACGTCAATGCCACATCAATCTGTCTTCACGTATGAATGGCGACATCAAATCGCAATGACTGAAGAGAGTGGAGCAGGGCAAGCGAAAATAACGGTTGGTGAGGAAGTGTGGTTTAAACCGTCCAACGTCAGATGTACAACCCGCTGGGAAAGAGGAACAGTTACTGATGCACTATCTGACAACAACGTGTCAGTTAACAGAGTGCCTTGTCACATATTAATATACGGAGAGTTTTCTTACCATCAGACGAAAAGGTTGTTGAAGTCCCACAAGAAGAACCTGTACGAAGGGAACGGGCGACGTTGATGGCGGATTATGAACCAATTATTGATCTTGAAGATCAAGCGGACGTGTGGTTTCGATGCCAATTGAGGTATTCCCCTTAGCAAATTGGCTGTTCCAAGCCTCTAACTGCTATATTGCTCTGGTTGAGAGTCAATTTGTATAGGGGGGGATTGACCATTATAAGAACTGTACTCTTTGGATTGAAGAGGTGTGTTGCTCAGTAGGCAAAGTGAAATGCAGCGAGAAAGATGTGAAGTTGGCAATTGGCAATTGTGGAGGATCAGACTTTAATTTTTCAAGAAGCTTTTTTACGAATAAACCAGGATTTTGAGATGCATCGTTTCTGAATGCTCGATTAATCAATGCCACCACTTATGTATGCCTTAGTTCGGTCAAATTGATCGTAATCTGTAAATAACACGTCAGTAAATTCAAATAGCTCTTTAGAAAGTGGCTATGGTGTTTAGAAAAAGGAAAATAGCACTTACAGTGATTCTATAAGATATATATATATATATATATATATGTTTGTATTTGACATAATTTTTTTATTATTTTAATTATTAACGGTCCCAACAATGTGACTTTCCAAATTAAAATGTTAAATTTCTTTTTTTTCTCCATTTCATTCTTTCCAAATATGATCTAAGGTTAAGATCGGATTCTAACTCTGCCCAATGAGATCACAGTTTATAATAATAGATAACATCGACATTGGATTACTATCCTCTGGATGTTTTACCTGAATTATTATATATATATATATATATATATATATATATATATATATATACCAAAACGTAATGGATATATACTTTATTACTTTGACTATTGTCATTAGTTTAAAATGGTTCGTTGCTCACTTCGCTTTATGCTATGCTGCTACTGCTCTTTTATTCGTCGTAATACACCACCCAAGAAAAATAACCACGAGGGTATCTCTTTTATAAATAGGTATCACTTGCTACACATAATTCTTGTAAACCATCTCTATTTAAATCTTGAGAGACATTGGATACATTGTAAGCTTAGCGGACATATAGCAATATCCTGGTAAGAATGAAAGGTTATCTGAACATCTTTGACGCTGTACACCTGTTTATTCTCTATGGAGAATATATGGAGCATACATTAAAAAATAGACGACGCCAATATTTGCGTTATATATTTTGTTATTAAATCTTTACTCTGCATTATATTGTTTACTAAACTACGTATTGATTCAATCGGGGCACAATTGATCATATACTATTTTCTCTCGGGACTGTACATTTGGACAGGGGTCAGCATGTAGAATATGTTCTGGTGTCGATCAGAGGTAGAGGATATGCTGACTGACCAAATTTATATTATTGGCCATCCATCGTACCTTTTTATGAAGAGATGTATATTGTACACCATAATAAACTGCCCTTGTGTCTAATTCGGGTTTCGTCGGTAAATGGTCGACATTGACCTTACATCATGATTTATTTTCTCAAAAACGTTTAAACCCCGATTGACCTAACTCCAAATCATCTATGTAACAGGATAATTCCAACAAATCTTCAACTAGTATCAGGTGATATCTGAAAATTTATTTAACCGGTCAATAATATATCATTAAATTCTCGCATTTAGCAATTTACTGTTATTTTCTATATAACACTTATTGTATGTGTAAATATAAGTGGAAAACACGTTGTTTCACACAGGCTTAACTAGATATACACATATGAAACAAAACTCGTAAGAAAAGGTTGTTTACTTGTTTACCTGATCATCACATAACATTTAACATGATCATAACTTAAGATTATGTTAAACTATATAAACTCATTCTTGTACTTAGCTTTGAGTATAATCTTAACTTGTGTTAAATAAATCATTTTAAACTTTAGTGAACACCTTAACTACTACACATATTAGTTAAAATACATTTAGTCGAGTGAATCTTGCCTTATGCATAAACAGTATATATGCATAAACAGTGTATATCTAAAATACTAAAGATCACGATTTGTTAACGAATCGGGAAATAAGATTGATTGGTGAGAATAGGAAGCGAGAATGACGTCATACATACAAGTAATTGGGTGGTGGTGTTAATCTCGACAGTTAGGTATTACTGGTTGGATTTAAGGTCGCGCTTTAACATGGGCTTTTAAGAATTACATGATTACGCATGTGGTTATGAAAAAAGTGCATACACTCTTTGTTGCGCTTAAAACCCCCGCCGTCCTTTTAACATTGCAGGATTAACTGATCAAATTGCGACCAATTGAATAAAGTATTCGTGTTAAAGACATGTGTTGAATTATTTAATTAATTCTAAAATTAATTTTATAAACATGATATGGTTTATTTGCAGCTATGAAATTGACGTCAGTCCTCGGAGTAGACAACACAAGTACCCAACGTAGATGTCTATGTGACAAGCTGGTATCATGGTACTAAATCGTTTGAACACATAAATAAAGCATGGGGTACAGAACGAATTCGACACCTTGAGTATGTCATAATCATATGTAATGAGTGTCTTCTCATTTTACTTCAGTGTAAAGCCTCAGACACCTAGGGGCCTCTTCCTGCAACTAAACCTTGATCTGTATATGATATGAGATATATATATATATATATATATATATATATATATATATATATATATCTGAGTGTTCAATTAAACTCATCCTTTACATCTCAAACGTTGAGTTAGTTAAGAAGTGAAGAGAATTTAATGTTCCTCTCTACAATAGACCAGCAAACTATGTTACAGTATATCTTGTTGTGTGTATCCTATGTTTACCGGATTGCTGTACAATAATCCATCTAGTCTGGTGGAGTATTCAGCAAGGTGTTGTATCTTAAGTAACATTACTGGTAGAAAGAGTATCATCGCTCGTTTAAGTAAGTGTATAGTCGTGTCAAGTGGATCGTATTTGAGCTTCAGGTGCTATTTTATTTTGTATATTTAGTCTAGGTTTACTTGTATGGAAAAGTATCCTCATTTAAGGTTGTCCTGACAAACCCTTGTACAGAGAGAAACGAGAGTCGGGGATGATTTCTCTTAGGGAATTCAAACACTCCAGAATAGTATATAATAGATATTGTACTCTGAAAGTTAACAACCTCAAATTGGATGTTGATACCGTGAAATAGATTATAAAAAACTAATACTTTTATTAATATATATGTATACACCAGATCAATGTAAACACTGCCTAATGTTGTGCAAATGGGTGCCGATGTTTTAACCATGACGTGTCTACATGATAAACTGGATAATTACATCGGGTATAAAATTGCCAGAAACAGACCAAAGGTTCTTGTGCGTCTCAACCTGATCGTTATTAGAAACTATTTTCCCGAAATCCAAGTATCATTTAAAATTTGTAGTAACAAAATTGTAGCCATAAAATGTGAGGATTGGTTTGAAACAGAATCAATGGTCAATGCTGCAGTCGGCAGTCGATAACATTTGGAAGAAATTAATCGCGTTCAATAACAAGAAAAATAAATTTCTATATTCTTTGTCAGCTCGTCGAATCTCCCGAAAGACTAATTGAAATTTTGAAAAACATGTAAAAAAAAAACATTTAAAAAATGAAAAAACAAAAATATTTGCTGAACAAATCATTAAAAAAATCATCGATGTTTATCCAGATTAAGGAGATATTCGAAAAAATAACTGAGCAATATCTGTTTAATATATGATATATCGTATAACAAATTTGTTTATTTGTTGTCCTAATCCAGAGTGCCTTTTTAAGGAGCTGGGTTTTCTTCACATTAATAACCGACTCTTTGTCTAACTCTGCCTCATGGGGAGGCAGACAATAATTATTATTCAGGCAAGGAGCAAAGTTTGGTATATGTTTTGAAACTAACTTTGATATTTTCTGTCCTCGGTCAATGAAGGAGAAATCCTTTAAGACTGAGGCCATTTTCATTTTTGTCCCAATCCAAAGTGCTTTTTTGTAGGGAACATGGATTTCCAAACATTAAAAACAAGCCTTTTGTATGAATTTTAATTTAAATTTGTAAGTAAATGGGGAATCATACAATACTAACGGCAAATGACATTTAATTAATGTCTGTTTTAATGAATATTTCTTGTTTTATTCATTTATAATTTCCTCTTATCATTTGGCTCTCGATTAGCAAAACTTCTAAATATATAAGTAATTGAAAAAATAATTAGCTAAGATTTGTTTAACTTTGTTCTGCGTCATTTACAAGGAAAGAGCTGAGACATAAATTAAAATGACCAGATTAGCTACACACATACGCATTACACGCAGGAAGCAGTATAATATATTTCTACGTTTTCGTTCATCTTTGTGTTAATTGGTATTAACACTTTTGTCTTCAAATCGGTATATACCAAAACCAAAGCTGCTTCATGTTAGCCCTTCAACAAGATTATAAACATGCATTTCTATAACGAAACTATAAAACAATTGGTCCACTGGGTCAACAATTGAGCTCGGATGAAATTGTTTTAATCGGGAAAAAGTGAGTTTCCAATGCATGCTAAGCATTAAGAAATAGAAGACAAAATTATAAAATTATCCTCTTTTCTGCTGGCTATACATATCGCTCGCTTTCTTATCTCTATATCTTATCTTCCTCTCTAAGTACTAGTTAAATAGGATTATTATATGTGGTGATAATCCCTTTTGTTTATAATAGCTTATTCGGTCATTTATGTATCAGCTTCACCATTTAAAACATATAGAGCGAACGAAATAGTGACGGAAACGATGGTTATAAACGACGTGTGGAATTCGAGCGAAACGTCAAACAGAATACAATAATGAGAGTGAAAGTTACATATAAAGTATAAGTAACACATGGGAAGTTACGGTCAATTACAATAATTAAAATAGAAGTTATTTTCAAGTATGTTATAATTTTTACCAATTTAATTAGATTAATTCAATTACAAAACAATACTGTATGTAATTCAATAAAAATCATCAGAACATGTAACAACTGTTTCACATATATATATATATATATATATATATATATATATATATATATATATATATATATATATATATATTGATTTTATTCCATTAGTTGCGACAAAACAAGTTTTGTTTCATGAAGTTAAAATTTTATGCCATTTGAATTCCTTTCGCCGGCCCGATGAGTTGGTCGCTATTCGCACCAATGAAACAAAACTTGTTTTGTTTTGTCGCAACTAATGGAATAAAATCAAAAAATATATATTTTGCTCTGAATTTTCATTGAGCACTCTCATAAACCCGGTTTCAACTTCCTTCGGATTCATACCCCCTGGATATTTGTAACAAGTTAATTATATATATATATATATATATATATATATATATATATATATATATATATATATATATATGAAGAGTTCGATTCAAAAAGCGATCAACGCAAGTTTTAATATTGTGAAGCTATCAATACAATAAGGGTTGCATTCTCGCACTCTACCACGCCCCAAATCATGTTTTACATGATTTCATAATGGCACAATTTCTTTTGCTTTCAATAAAAATAAAGTTCCATCCGAAGTCTAGATTTGATATGTTCATCTTTTTATTGTTTAATTTCTCAGTGTATGTACAGTTAGGGAAGTAATAAAATGTCTATGCCTGTAATTAATATATGCGTAGTTCTACGAATATCTGTGTGCGCGCACGTGAGTTGAGATTTGTCGGGTGCGTAAGAGTGCGACTTTTTTTGCGTGAGTGGTTGAGAATTAATAGGGTGTATAGGCATTTGTATGTGTATGCTTTTGTCAACAGTGTGTGTGTACGAATGTGTGTGTGTGCGTGTGTGTAAGAATAGATAAGGAATGTTAGCTCTTTTGTGTGTGTTTGCTTTTGTCAGCAGTGTGTGTAAGCATGTGTGTGCGAGCTGAATGATGTATGGTAATCGCCCGAGGCTCCTCTCGGCCAGAAGGCCGAGGAAAATCTGGACGTGTCTTTTTGTTCAGAATCGAAGGAAAGAAAGAGAGAGAGTTTGTCGCTGCAGTGTACTACTATATTTTATGACCAGTTGTCGTGCGGCTGTATTTAAGAAAAACTTGCGTTACATACATATTTGTTTTTTAAATAATTTTGTTAAAGTGATGCTGGAAGCTGGTTTCTGGAAAGAACATTTTGTATTTTGTTTCTCAGCTGAAATTTGGGGGCGTGGCTTGTGTGTTCGCCGACGCCGCCAGTCAGTCAACTTTATCGAATTGGGATGAATCTCAATTTTTTATTATCGCGTTCTGCAATCGAACTATCCATATTTTATTTTGCTACTTTAATTTTCTCATTAAAAAACAAACTCGAAAGTATTCATTGGATCTATATTTAAAAAAATCGCAAACGTGATTTTAATAGTTTATATTCTATCATTCAATTCTCGTTCCAAAAATCTAAATATTTTCTTTTTATGAAAGTCGCTCCAAACAAAGAAGGAAACAACGTGATATCAAAAGCTAGTCATAATAATACAAATGGAGAGGAATGCATTATCACTCTACGACAAAACAAGCATGAAAGAGACACAACCACCAACGTTCAACCGTTTAGAATACAACTATGCTTGCCGAAAAAGTCCTGCAAGATTCCAATAGGAAAAGAAAAAGGGAATGGACCAGGGTCAGAAAAAATGAAAGTTGAAGCGAGTAGATAGAGCTTACACGATGAAAACAGGTTTCATCTCATATTAAAGCTGTGTAGCGCTAGGTATTTCCAATTACCAGATCAAAGGGATCACGCTGACACGTCCATTACTTACTTCTTTCTTCTTCTTTCCCTTTTTTATTTGTACTTCTTTGCGTTATTTTATTCGCCCTTTCTTTCATTCGTACTAATTTCCTTCCTTCTTCAATTATTTTTGTTTTATATTTCTTTTCTTGATACATCCTTCCTACTCATTCTTAATACTTTTTCTTTTTCTTCACGTGCATCTTGTTTCTTTTTTCACTAATTCGCCTTTTTCTTTTATCTATACCTATTCTGAATCGTCACTTTTTTACATTCTCCCATTCCAGATGAGTTTTCTTCCAACTTACTTTTTTTCATTTCCTTTGCCCATTCGACTCCTCTTTCTTGCCTTTCTCTTTTCAAATGATCGGTATTTCTCTCTTCATTCCCATCGATTTTATTTATTTCCTATTCTCATTCGTTCCCACTCACATCATTCCCTAATTTCATCGGTACTTATTTCCTTCATTTCTTTATTTTACTCATTTTTCGTCGCTTCTTTCATTTATGCGTTATGTTCTTCTTACCGTAACTATTTCATTATTTCGTTTTTAGCTTCTTAGATTAATACGTTATGTCTTTCCTTTCTTGGTTCCTCCCTCCTTTTGTTCTTCCCTTTCTATCATTCTTACATCATACCTTTTCTTTACCGATCCATTGCTTCTTTCATTCTCGCTTTTTTCATTCATAGGTTATTGCTTTCATTTCCGTCGTTCATCCACTCCTTATTACGATTTTTCTTCATTTTATTAATTCTTTTTTTCTTTCATTATTTGCTTCTGACATTAATCCATTATTTCCTTCCTTTCCTGATTCATCTCTTGTGTCATTCTTTCTTCTATTTATACATTATATCATTCCTTTCCTGATTATTATCCTACGTTCATTTATCTATCATTTTCTTCATACATTATCCAACTTTATTTCCTGATTTGTTCTATTTTCCTTTTTTTATTTTATATATACGTTATCTCTTTCTTTCCCCGAATTCTGTCATTCATGCCATTCATACAGTATGTCCTTACTTTCGCGATTCCTTCATTCATTCTCTCTTTCTTTCATTGATGCGTTATCTCCTTCCTTTCCGACTTTTTTCATTCTTTCATTCTAACCTACTTGTAGTTTTACTATCATTTCCTTCTTTTCCTATACCTTTTTAAAAATTAGTTCACCTCTCTATTTTCTTCTATTTCACTTATTCTAACCATATATTATGTTGTTGTACTTTATCTATCTCCTTCTTTCATTCATATCTTACTTCCTTCATTTATTCCTTCTCACCTTCATTCTTTTTCTCAACCTCTTCTGCTTTCTTTTCTGGTCTTCCTTTAACATTATCTCTAGTGTTTTATATCTCCTCAACTCATAAAACGTTTCACTTCGATGCGTTTTACTATTTCGTCGAAACCATAAAAGTGCTGTACGCTCTTCAACTGCAAACACCATAACTCTTTTGAAACGACCCAATTAAAGTAGAAAGAAGTAAATTATGAATTCTAATTAAACACACAATTTATGTCGGTACTTTACACATAAAACAAAATTAAAAAAACATTCCGATACAAGTAAAGCTATTACTTTTGACTCAATAAATTTTGTGGAAAATCCGTGGACCGAAAAAGAAAAGAAAACAATTGAATAGGAAGAGATTAACAAGAAAGAACACATATAATTACAAAGGAAATCGAATGACAAGTTGATTATTTTGACACGGGGGAGGCAGTTAAATCGAACTAAACCCACCATCTTTAATAGATTTTCTATCTCTCCATCTATCTCTGCCTCTCTTACACTTAATTTCTCTTTTCTTCCTAAATAGATACGAGAAGGTGGTGACTGAGGGTATTTCGTGTTGATGATAGAGAAATAAACTTGCCAAAAAGTAATGTTTATAAGAGTAATGTTTTCAAAGAGAAATGTTTTTTGAGAGAAATGTCAGATGTCTCTCTGTAGAATTTTAATCTTAGATTAATGTTTTCTAAAAGTAATGTTTTCTGGATTTTCGGAGTAATGCAATATATTTTGGCAAAATAGGTTTTGAGGGTAGTGTATTCTGGGATCAATGTATTCTGAGAGCAATGTATTCCGTGATTAATGTATCATGGAATTAATGTGTTCTGAGAGCAATATATTCTAGGGTTAATGTATTCTGTGATGAGTGTATGCTGCAATCAATGTATTCTGAGAGCAATGTATTATGGGGTTTATGTATTCTTAAAAAGATGTATTCTGTGATCAATGAATCCTAGGATCAATGTATTCTGAGAGCAATGTATTCTGGGATCAATGTATTCTGAGAGAAATGTATTCTGGGATCAATTTATTCTCGGATCAATGTATTCTGAGAGCAATGTATTCTGTAAACAATGTATCATAGGATCAATGTATTCTGGGAGCATTGCATTCTGGGATCAATGTATTCTGAGAGAAATATATTCTGAGATCAATGTATTCTGGGGTCCATTTAGTCGGAGAGCAATTTATTCTGGAATCAATGTATTCTGGCATTAATGTATTTTTAAATATAGGATAATTATACTATCTATAGAATTATATTCGACAACCTTGTTCGGCCTTAAATAAGCCATAGATGGTTGACATGCCGTAAAACAAAACAGGCTAATCTCTCTCTCTCTCTCTCTCTCTCTCTCTCTCTATATATATATATATATATATATATATATATATATATATATATATATATGTATATATATAATATTTATAAATAATATTTTATCATAATACTTACAGACGCTAGCGTTTCAAGCGTATTGCTTCCATCAGACGGTCGAAAGACGCGAACCCGGTTCACATTGTCAGCCTAGAATCTGAAAGCAGTCACCATATCAATTAAGGGAAATTAAAAGTATATGTACCTAGAAACTTTCTGACAGTCTATTTTAATATGCTCGAGAGTGCTTAACTTTAATTTCTTAAAGGGGCTTATTATAATATTCATGAATAAATGTAAAATTTGTAATACCTACAGACGCTAGTGTTTCAAGCTTATAACTCTAATCGGTGCAGGAAAGTAACGATTTTAGATAGTCTGGAGGCGCGAACCCGGTTCAAAGACTAAGTCCAGATCTGCAAGCATTCGCCATATCCACACGGCTAGGAGAAACAGTTACGTAATCAAAGTAGATAAAGATCTGAATGTACCTAGTAGCGAACAAAGATAGAAGGCTAATAGAGAGTGGTCAACAAACGTATTAAAAACTTTGCATCATAGCTTTTTGACAATCTATTTTTAATATCCCGAGAGTGCTTTATTTTAATTTCTTAAAGGGGCTTATTATAATATTTAGAAATAAATATTAAATTATAGATAACTACAGACGCTGGCGTTTCAAGCTTATTGCTCTAATCAGTGCAGGGAAGTAACAATTTGAAACGGTTGGAAGGCGCGAACCCGGTTCACACAGTAAGCCTAGAATCTACCAGCCGTCGCCATATCCACGCGTCTACGAGAAAGTGTCTCGTAATTAAAGGAAATTCAGATCGGCATGTCCCTAGAAGCGGCCACAGAGAGATGTCTACTGGAGAGATTTCCACAAACGGAGAGATATCGTCGGCAAACACTGATCCACGAAGAGATTTAGGCACGTACGTTTACATAACATGGATTATTATTTAACATAAGAAAAGAAATCCAATGACTTCATACCTTGCGTAGATATATTAAATATAAAATACAATAGTAGCATAAACAATAAGGTATATCGTAAACCCAACTCTAAACGGATATATATATATACATATATATAAACATATACATGTATATATATATATATATATATATATATATATATATATATATATATATATATTAATAATAGAGATTATTTATCCGTATGTATGTCTGTCTGCCTGTCTGAAGCCGAAACTATATTATTAGTTTTGTTAGCTTTCTTTTTATATCTACTTATCAGCTCTTATATATACCTTTTCATTTAACTTCCCCCAAAATCACGCATCATTCAAATTTACATAATTAATTTGTCTTAGAGTTTCTATTAAATTAATATTCGCAAATATGCACTCATTATTGTTTTTTTTCAATAATGAGTGTATATTTGTGAAAAAAAGATATATATAGAGAAAAAAGTGACAGAGAATTAAAGCGAAATAAGAAAAAAAGGGAGAAAGAACGAGAGAAAAGAGAGAGAAATAGACACGACGGGTGCGTTATTTGATTAATAACATGTAAACAACACATTCTCTAAGATTTTTTGTAGAAGTCGCTCAAAAATTATGTATTTACTTTTTATTGTTTTCATTCAAATATTTTAGGTTGTTTTTTAAAAATCTTTTAGAAATTGTGTTTTAAAGCCTACATTTTTTTGATCAAATTGCTTAATTAAAAGTAATTGATTTAAAAATTACTATTTATTCATGAACAAAACCATATTTTATTGAGCAATTAAATAACTGTATTAATAATTGTGTTTACTGTATTTTATTTTTTTAATTGTTGATTTTATTTTAGAAACACCTTTTTTCAATTTGGAAAACTTCAAATATTATTATCTTTTTACGACCTTAAGTGTTGTTTTACATTTAACGCCGTAAAAGGTAACTTTTGTTTTAGAACTATGTCTTTATTATTCCATGTTATATTTATTAATATAAAGGATTGGGTGATTTTCTGTCATTTTTTTGTAAAAAAACACACATATTACTAAGCAATTAAAGAAAACCACTAGCAAAAATATAATAGATCTGATAATATAAATTACATTTATATAGTTAAGATTGATTCAGAAAAGAATCTCACTTACATTACAAATGCTAAACTACATATATAGCAATACAATAGAGTGTAGAAATGTATTTAATTCAATGTTGTAAATCTTATATGATCTTGTAAAACCATGAACAATTTAAAGGATTTAGAATCATTTAAAGAAATATGCACAAAAAACAAAATATTCAATGTAGTTTACATAGAAAACAAATAATTTACTTCATAATCTTTAGTTTAATCATAAAACAAAACAATGAGATTGACCATATAGACAATTCATAGCAAATGAAGATGCAGTTGCTGTTGTGAATAATGTTCAAAGGATCCAACCTTTTGGATGTTATTTGTAAAACAATCGGAAGAAAAGGTCTAATAAAGCCTAAGCATGGGGCATATCTTCTATCACAGTAATAGTTTACTTCAAACTATTACCGTGATATCTACGATTTCCGAAAAGAGAGATAACTGAGTCAAATTACAGCGGTCAACTTATATAATCGGACGGAGAGATGAAAATAAATTATTTGCCCGATAATTAGGGAAAAGAATACAATTATTTTTTAATTAAATTATTATTTTGATCAATTATAAAATGAAACCATGTTTTTTCTTCAAAGCTAATTGGTTTAATATTGTTTTAAACAATTTAGTTTAATTTAAAAATGTGTTTAATAATTGTATTCAATTAATAAATGTGTTAACCAATTAAACCAAATGTATAATATGTTATTAAAATAGAATAAGATCCTCTATAAAATTTCTATAACCACTTATGAAAATACGTTTGAAAAATATATTTCAAAACAGATTAGCTAAACCATCTGAAGAAGCTCTCCAAACACTAGTAATTGATTATAATCAGATTATTAATAGTTATGTACATTTTAGTTAATGAAGGTATATATTTGGAATAGCCAGAAAACATTTGTAATCTAGAGCCGTGTTTCCTCTGGAGTATACGGTAAACCTATTGTATCTACACACATATATATATATATATATATATATATATATATATATAAATATATATATATATATATATATATATATATATGTGTGTGTGTGTGTGTGTGTGTGTGTGTGTGTGTGTGTGTGTGAAAAATGACAAACGGAAAACAGGTTAAAGTGCAGGAGAAAAATTTGACCGGTTTCGTTCGTGTTATCTAACGTTATCAGAAAAAATGAATATTTGGAAATAATTTTATTTTGAAAGGCACACATATGGGAAAAAGAAACGATGATCCGATTAGGCCATATGAGAATACTTTTAGTGACATAGAAATATGACAAGTGGGTGACACTTCTTTCTTTATTTCTTATTCTACTTTTTATATTTATATTTATTTTCTTTTTCACTTTCACACCTACTGAGCTAGTATAGGGGAGGCGGTAGGCGGAGGGGTAAAGGCGATAAGAGTAACTAGCGAGGATAAACACACATACACTCCTTCTTTGTCTATTTACCGGGCGCAAAGGTACTATCGTTGGGACGCCTCAAAACACTCAGTGGCTGGCCTTGTTTCCTTACTAAGACAAACTACGCCGTTTCTCTTTCTCTCTATTTGGCCAACTTGGGGTAAGTTTGTTCTTCACTAAGTCTTACATGCCCAGTCTGGGTCGGTCTTGTTCCGACAGGTTGAGTGTACAGGTAAGATATTTGTCTGACTACTGTTTCCGACTGACAGGACAGGAGCCTAGTTGCATAATGTCGTGGGTAGTTGTACGTGCCATGTCGCGCATGGAAAAGGGAACCTACAGTTATCTCCGGTAGGCTTTCCACGAGGGCAAACCCCCCATATACCCGGTCGTGACTAATAGACTATTTTGTGAGCTTATTGGCACCTAAAATGCACCCACTTTGCTCACCCCACTCTATATCAAAACAAACATGTCATTGTAAAAAAATAAATCAAACCTAAACAAGACACCCCAAAAAACACACTTTCGCCTCTGCCCTTGAGGGTCGCATTCACAAATATTCAGGGACTTACAACCAACATTAACGACGTAGAAACATTTCTCATGACAAACTCCCAGGATATCCTTGCATTAAGTGAAACAAACTGTCAATCCTCAATCTCTACTCACCACTTTGGCCTGACTCCCACTCAACCTTAAAGGCTTTGACAAACATATGCACGGGCTAGGTGTTTATGTTCGGAACACCCTCTTCCTAACTAAAGAACATAGGTTAGAATCAGATGACCAAGACTACATGTGATTTAGATTGACTTTACATCACAGCGTCAGTTACTTATATTTCTTATACCGTTCACCTTCGACCCAGGACTGTACCCTGTAAATCTATGTCTCTGTAAGCATAAATAGATCACTCTCACTTGACTCGAATTGCAAGGTACATGCATTTGGGGATTTTAATTGACACCACCGTAATTGGTTGGGATTCTCTAGCCTTACTGACGCAGCCGACAACTCTACGTATATTTTTTCCTTAGCCCAGTCCCTCTCTAAGATTGTCGATTTCCCGACCCGCATCTCCGATCGAAAAGACCAGCAATCCTCATTTCTAGACCTGTTCCTCACCTCAATGCCCGAGGCTTGTGTGACAAAAGCTCATAGCCCACTCGGGAATGGTGATCACATTGAGGTAATGATTAATATCACCCTAAAAAATCGTCCAAAAGCTGATGAAACGTTGCTCAAAATAACGAGATACTACGAGCAGAGTTTGAGTCAATCAGAGATCACATCAGCGACGCCCCATGGACTGAGACCTTCTCACACTTTGCTGATCAGTGTGCAAATGAGTTACCTGAATGGGTCAACGCAGACATTGAAGCCTATGTCCTCATGCACAATTTATTTAGCAAGCCCCACTCTCCCTAATGGTTCTCCTCGGAATGTGCAGCTGCCATTGCTGAAGGCAGCAGGTATTCTGTAAATTCGGCCGTCATGATTAAGCTACTAATATATATATATATATATATATATACATTGATAGAGTCAGGAAATACTTGTAAGGCCGTGATAGGTGAAGCGAAGAGAAGGTATACTGAGTTAACAAAAAAAAAACGCATTCAGTTACAGAAACTATGTACTCGCGTTTTCTGGACAATCTACAACAGTGTGGTGAACAATGCTCAGTCTCCCCCCCCCCACTATCAAGGTACAATGATGTCGTTTGCACGGCACCTGGTAAGGCGGAACTACTTACCCAGCGTTTCGCCTCAAACTTCACTTTAGACTAAAAAAACACCTTCTCACAAAATTCCCATTGCGGACCGAAGCCACATTTGATAGTCTGGTAATCACCCCATCCCAGTCAGAGACACCATTAAAAACCTTGACACCTCCAAAGCTTGTGGGCCTGATCTAATATCTCTAATAGTAATAAAGAAATGCTTTGCTGAACTGGACCCTGTGCTCTCCAAACTCTGCAACAAATACCTAGTCGAATCTTGCTTCCCCGATAACTAGAAAATTGTCTTTGTGGTACCAGTCTTCAAGAATTCGGGAGATAGAACTGATTCTCTAACATACCACTCAATCAGTCTATCCCAATATTTGCCAAACTATTTGAATCCTTAATCAATCTAGCGATAGTACGGCACTTAGTTAATGCTAAACTTCTTTCTGACTGCTAGTATGGATTTAGACAATCACGATCTACTGCAGACATCCTAAATAACAATTATGATCGCATGTATCATACACTCGACAAGGCGGGTATAGCGAGGGCAATAGCCCTTCATATATCCAAGGCCTTTGACAAGGTATGCCATAAAAAGCTTCTCTTTAAAATACGCTCATACGGTATTACTGGGCAATTACTTAATATAATTAGATCCCTCCTTACCAAAAGAAAGATCCAGATTGTCTTCGATGGTCATTGATCTAATCAATATGACATAAATTTTGGTGTACTCCAAGGATATATCCTTGGACCTTTATTGTTCCTGATCTTGATAAAGTATCTTCCTGATGACATTGTGTCTGAGATTGCTATATTTGCTGACGCCTCCACGCTTTACTCTCGTCATGTGGGCAACACAGACACGGTCATATCTGAGGCAATGGCAGAATCCTTACAGTGCTAGTGAACTCCTTACGCCTCACATATCCTGTATCTCTACTACGCCACCATCCGCCCATGCATGGAGTATTTTGCCACATCTGGAGTTGTGTATCATCCGCTAGTCTGCCCCTACTAGACAAGGTCCAAAAAGAGTCGCCAACTTTATAGGTCCCTCACTATCAACCAAGCTCAAACCCCTGTCCCATCGGCGCAATCATTATACTTGTTTCACAAATACTTCAATGGATTGTGCTCCGATGAGCTTGCTACTCTGGTAAATACACTGAATCAGCTCGACAATCAGCTAAATCTTAACTATTCACTGTCGAGGTCTCCAGATGCGTGAGAGTCGTCTACTTCAATAGCTTTTTCCTCGTGCTGCTGGCCTCTGGAACTCCCACCTGGCTCCCTGTTTCCCCGACAGTACCGACATGTAGACGTTTAAAAATTATATAAACAGACATCTCGCTACACCGGTCCAAACTTTGGTTGACACCCAAAACTTCACCCTAATTCTCAGAAACCCATTACGTCTACAGTGGCGGCCTGACTTGTTTGGGGTTAAATATGTTAAAACGAAATTTAAAAAATATATATCCCACAAAATCTTGTTAATAAAGCGTTTTTTTTTAAATTGTTTATAATTAATTAATAACATATTTTAACATGTCACCTTAATTAATTAATAAATAAGTTGGTATTGATTATTTCAAATCAGATTCCTTGTTGTCTTACATTTTCATTCTCATTTTAGGAATAAAAACTGATGGAGATTACACTTTAATTGATATATAAGATAACATTGATAATGATAGGCGTATTGCTGGTAAAACCTTTTGTATATATATTGAAAATTACTTCGTAATATTAAATATTTAACTGAACTATATAGATAACAGTAATTATCAACCTATGTTTATTTTTTTTTCACTATAAATAAAAACATAAGATGCAATTTTTTATATTCGTATTAATATGTTTCGGATGCATGTATTTAGAAAAAAATAATTTCTACAAAAAAAAATCTATACATAGAAAAATAGAAAATTAATCTTCAAAAATTGTATATATGAACAATGTACTTATTGATACTTATATTACAACACAAAATACATAAAATGTAATTTTGAAAGAGAGAAATATGGTTACATTGATGAGAAGCTAATACGATGATTAACAAGTTAAGGATGAGCATGAACAGCCAGCCAATACACAAATGAAAGGTGAAAGTTACCTCTGTTTTGCCAGTTTAAATGTTCTTTTAACGTCGCGATTTATCGTTCCTTTATATGCTCATTTCCTAAGAGCATGTCAATATACACAACATGTAAACTACTTGAAACCAATCACATTTCTCCTATAGTCTCCTAAAATATTTTAAAGTAGAACAATGCAAACTCTGTATTTTAACTTCAGACGTGAAAAGTATTGGACTGAAGTTCCGAAACATTTTACACCTTTAACTCAGAAACAATGTGGGCTGTATGTAATTAAATATTTATTACACCTGTTACCCGATCGACAATACACATGTGCTGTTGTTTGTGCACAAGCAAAGGGCAACATGCATGGCCTTGTTTACTGATATAGGAAATGAACGCTGTTTTTCTATATCTCTATCTGATCAGCTTGGGAACACTTGCTTGTCACAAAGTTCCTATTCTATGATATGAATTGATCTTTTCAATTTCTTTGACAGCTTTGTTTGCAACTTATTTTTCTTGTATTTCTAAGTAGTATACATATATATATATATATATATATATATATATATATATATATATATATATATAGTAAGCAATGAAAATATATATGGCAATCAAGCTACACAGAGGCTCCCGTGTTTCATCCCCGGGGGGAATCGTCAGGCTAAATGCATGGAGTTATTTTTGTCAGGTGTTTTTATATACATGGCTTGCTAGTTAACCAATCAGATTCTTTGTAGTTCCCTCAGCCAATCGTTGGGCTTCCCGCGAACAAAGGCTTTGTTGGTGACGCTCCTATGTCAATCCTATTGTTTGTTAACAATGGAGTTTCCTATATCCTGTTTCCTTTGTTTTGTCAATACAGTAGGCGAATTTATTTTAACACGTGGTTTCTTGTATTTTTATTTTAGGTTTTAAATTTAAACTTGTTCAGTTTTTTATTTATTTATTTATTTTTTAATTTAATTTATTATATATCATTCTAAAGTAAATTTATTTCTGTGTAAACAGCTGTTTGCTATTTCGCTTCTAGAGTTTAATAGGTTAAACTCTAGATGCATCTAGCCTGACGATTCCCCCCGGGGATGAAATACGGGCGCCTCTGTGTAGCTTGATTGCCATATATATTTTCATTGCTTACTACCTAGCTCTACTTACGTATCGAGCACTGTTGAAGTAAATACTGAAAACTGATACATAAAAAATTATATCTCCTTATAATATTTTATGTGGATACGTGAAGTACTAATATATATATATATATATATATATATATATATATATATATATAGTAATACGATAGCGTGTGTGTTCGTGTGTCACGGTTACATCAAAAGCTTTTCGCATGCGTGCCGCACCTAGATTTGGAAAAGCATTCAAGTCACCTAATTTTTCGTAATGTTTTCAAGTATTTTACTTTGCCGCAACGGTTAGCGACGTCGGTTTTTGACGTCGGTCTTTTGACGTCGGTTTTTGACGTCGGTTTTTGACGTCGGTCCCACTGGTTTATAGTTTGATCCCAACCAACCTCTATGATTTTTTTTCTAAATCGAGGAGAGGAGGTAGGTATGGAGGGGACGCCCGGGAAGACACATATTAATACGATAGCGTGTGTGTTATTTCGTGTGTAACGCTTACATCAAAAGCCTATCATATTCAACGACCATTAATAAAGCTCAAGGACATACTTTCGATAAAGTTGGGATCTTCCTACCACAACCTTGTTTTTTCTAAATTGTTTTATGTATTGTTCATTTTTAAAAATAAATATACAAGTCAAATCTTATCATATTTTATTCAAACATGTATAGGTTAGGAACAAGATCATTTTTATTGAACACATCATTTCGTGTAATTTACACGGATCCCGCTAGTATATATTATTTTTAATATGAAGGCTCATTCTTGGAGCAAAAATACCTGTTCTCGCATCCCACCCTATTTTTCGAGTAAAAAGTCGACTTATCATTCTCTATAGTTCCGAATGTAAATGAAGCTTTTAAAAGTTCATATTTTGTACAATAAATTCCCGTTTTAATTCATTATTACGGCATTTTATGCCAATTGTTTAAAAAATATTTTAGCAGTATTTTATACGTCTTTACCTAAATAACTTAACAATTATATGATAGTAGGGGAGCTGATCTTGAATCTTTTAGGATGATTCACAAAAGTCTTATTTAAGTAGATAAGTGATGTATATGTATTCGCCAACAGAGCCGAAAAAATACCTGGCATAAAACACAGGCGCGGAATTACTCTGCTAGGTGAGATTGTCAGATCATGCATCTTAACGAAGAAAAACTCTGATGCAAAACGTTTGTACTGATTTTCAAAATATTAACACCAAATCGCTAGGCGAGGGATACATCTTATATCTAGGTCGATAATCTTCCTAGAGTTAGAAACTCGAACAAAATATCCAATTTTCAAACTTAAAATTTCTTAAGGAGTAGATAAGCTATCTTTATCGCCGACTTTTACACTCATATGTCTATTAACCAGACACCTTATGCGCCCAGTGCTGGGTCTTGTTTCCTGATTAAAAAAATAAACGCCCTCGTTCTATTCCCTTTCTCTTTATTTAAGCAGCTTGGGGACATTTGCTTGTCACTAAGTTTCACAGGACTAGTAAAAGACACTCTTGTCTTACAGATTGAGGATCAAGATTTGATAACGTGGTTTGCTGCTGTTTCCGTCTGGTCGTATATTAGCCTAACTCAAAAGCTCCAATTACACGAGACGACGTCGCTTGCCGCTACTGCAGTAGTAGCAACTTATTTGCAAAGTGTAGTGTTAGTCGCCAGTAGCACATCCAACTAGCTACTAAGTTTACTTGCCGCTACTAAAGTTAACATGTTCAACTTTACTTGTCAATAGCGCGCGATTTCATAATCACGTGACCTAGTCGCGGCTATTAGGAAGCCCATAGTCGTTTTATGTGACCACAGAGTCTGACTACTTGTTTCTCTACGAATTACATATGACAGAAAAGAGTTTGATGTTGTCATGTAATTAAATCGTTAGATTTCTGGATATCTAAAACACTATGAATGTTGTTGGATACAAACAATATGAACTGTATAAACAAAATTAGCAATGTAGCACAGTTTTGAATGTTTAATTAGTGAACTAATTGAGGCTGGTGTTGAGATTCCCAGCGGAGATAATTTGAAAAAGAAGATAAAGAATTTTGTAGGATGAATATTGAAATGAAATTAATAAAGTGAGGAAATCTATTAAAAGTGGAACAAGTACTGGCGATGTTTATACACCAAAGTTTGTCCGGTTTGAAATAATCTGAGATATCTGCGCTCTAAACAAAAAGCGGAACTGCTATAAAGTTAGTCGACTCGCTTTTACAAGTAGCGGCGGGTGAAATTGTCTCGCGTGTCCAGCACAGTCGATGCGACGGGTACTTGCTGCTACAAGTAGCTACAGGCGAAGTTGCTTCATGTGACTAGAGCTTTAGATAGGGCTAAGAGTGGCTGCTATATAAACAGTTGATAAATATCGGGATAACTGTAGTGCCATGTCGCGCATATAATAGGGTGCTGCACTTATTTGTGGTGGGCTTTCTCGAGCCGAAACTAATCTACACCCCTCAATATTTTCTAATCATTTTGTCGTTCAATCGGACAATCATCAAAACGCCTCTTATTTACTGTAGATATCCCCTAATTCCGGAAGGTTTCTACTTTAATGGTTTCTTTCCTGAGAAAATACAATTCTCCCAATAATCTAGAAATCAATTCAACAAGTGTTTGTTCCGCATCTGGATCTGATTTTATCTATTGAAGTATTGTTTTACAGAGTTAAAGCACAATTTAGCGGCAAACAGGCAGGCACGTTGGATTTTATTTTGCCTGAATCTTCAATTTCAACATTACATTCCTTTCTAAAAGTAATATTCTTAACATTTATGATATTTCATTACCTAACAGAAGACTAACATGGAAGTTGATGGCAGTTGTTTTCTAACTTATGAGATAAGTTAAAAAGAAACAACTGTTGTTTGACAAAAAATAGCCTCATATTTATTTTGATATATAATCTTATATAAATAGATATTTTGTCAGTCACAATTTTTTTAATGTAATAAATACATTGCGGTATTTGTGTCTCATTTCCAAATATCAGATCTTACCTTTTGGAACGAATTTTTAAAGAATGGTTATATGATTGCAGATGTTCGAAAACATTATTAAACTCTGAATAAATTGGGTGCGTACTATTTTATAATTTCTAACACTTCACTAAAGAGTACGACGGCAATTCTTTAAACATTTCTTAAAATCTAATTTACATATATATATATATATATATATATATATATATATATATATATATATATATATATATTATTATTATTATTATTATTATTATGGAAATGATCATCATAGTAATGGAAAATAGAATAACACATTTATTTCATATCATAAACCCACCACTTATTTTCAATTCTTAGGTTTATCGTTTGTTAGAAAGAAAGAAAACACATTTCTCCGCGTGATAGACGGACCACACATTTTAATTTCTTACGTATGTTTAATTCGAACTAAAATAAACCAACGAATACTATCCACGTCATGAACGCAAAACGTATTTTTTTAAATATTCAATTCTCTGTTTTTCTTCAATTTAGTTATGTTGCGAAAATCTTGAAATAAAGACGAAAGGTTGAAAAATATATAAACACTATTCAGTGATCTTTTTTTCATATATATATATATATATATATATATATATATATATATATAGAGAGAGAGAGAGAGAGAGAGAGAGAGACAGTGACAGACAAAGAGAGAGAGAAGGAGAGACATTGAAAAAGAGGAAAAGATATATATATATATGTATATATATATATATATATATATATATATATATATAGATAGATAGATAGATTCAAAACATTTTTCATATTTAAAATAAAGAGCATACACCTAGGGTTATAGCTTCTTCGAGCCAGTTCTTATTGCATCGGAACAACCTTTTCTAAAATCAAACTATTTCAAATATAATTTTTAGATTTTTCTGATTCATTGTATAACGTAAAATTAATACTTCCTAAAATAACATAATGTATCCGTATGTCTATCTTTCTCTACCCCTTCTTCTCTCTCTCTCATATATATATATATATATATATATATATATATATATGTATATATATATAATTAATATACATTAATGTGTAATATATATTCTAGTTATACTGTTTGTTATTGATACAAACATAATTTGGCTATAAATAATGTTAAATAAAAATCTGTATTAACAATACACAGCTATATTTATTATTGAACATCATTGTTGGATAATGGCCCTATGGGAATGGACGTATCTGTTTGAAATCTGTTGGTCTGACTTGCGCGAATTAGCGCCGGTGGACCCGTGCAGTCGAGTGCAAAATAGGCTCTGTTGTCAAATTCAGAGCTCACAGACGTGATAGGGTAACCGCGTGACGAGACCTCAGATCAAGGGTCAATGCGCTCTGTAACGTCACGGGCTATTGTGTGGGAAGCAGAGGGATCCGTGACGTCACTCGTTCTTCGTGAGAAGCGTGTTTTAGCAGTCTGGGTTTTGGAGGCGAACCTTTCAGACGTGATTTTGCCATGTAGTCTGCAACATGCATAAGGCAATTATTTCCCTAAGAAAATACAGGCGAACAATCTCTTCCCCCCATCCACGAATGGTTAAGCCTTAATTGATAAGTAATTACGAAAGTAGTAATGTGCTCTCTCTCTTTCTCTCGACGTTAGTAAATATCTCCCAGCTAACGGATAGCTGAGACTTGAAATTAAGCAGACATTTAATTTAAAAGAGTGTTGGTCTCCCGAGTCGGTCATGGAGTGTTTCTTGTAGCGGCGATGTTTTGGCGAAAAAAAGAAGAAACAATTCAACAACTAGACGACACGCCTCTCCACGTGACGAGGAAAGAGGAGAATGAACGATACATTTTAGGTATGCAAACTATATGATTTATGGTGTTTAAAAATGACGAGTGATTAAACGGGAACTATTTCGGCACGAGACGAGAACTGCCACGACCCGTTCCGGGACGGGTATACAAAACGAGAACTGCCGCTATGCAACATATATATATAGTTATATATATATATATATATATATATATTTATATATATATACATATATATATATATATGTATGTATATATATATATATGTGTGTGTGTATTATACATATATGTATATATCTATATATATATATATATTTATATGTATACATGTATATATATATGTATATGTATATACGTATATGTATATATATATGTATATATGTATGTATATGTACATCTAATATATAAGTAGAGACGTTTTTTCCCCTGCACCTTCTCGGAGAATAGGAAAATAACCACATGCATCACGGGCTACTGAACTCACAATTACATTGCACTTATTCACTCGAGCGTGTTTTAGTATATCTGTTATTCTTCTTTCCAAACTAACACTGAATATTACATTCGGCCCGGCCGCCACGACTCTCCGAAATACCAACTCCATATAGGTGGTAGTAAAAACTTTTCTCCCTAACAATTCTGTACTGTGACTACACTCATCGACACCGGGAACTAATAAACACAGTATAATTTTCATAAAGCACCCATTGTTATTTCGTATTTGTCTGGCATTATTTTACTACATAATATTAAGCAATACGCAAAAACTTAACAACCGCTCCCTTACACTCCGATGCTTATTCGCGAATATCAGATTACGTTCTATCTAATTCTACCTTCTACATTTAAATTCATTCCGGAATTAAGCGAATGAAATTAACGAACACAGTTCCTGCATATTTAATGATTCAACATGGCGGATAACATTTCTTGATCGAATCGACTTCCTATTTAATTCATTACGCACTAAGATATTGGTAGACGCGGATACATTTACATTTTCAAAAACATACACATTAAACACGCATATTATAGAAAAATTGCCCAAATGAATTTACAAAAAATGACCTACACTGCGTCATTGTTGAAGTTTCCATTTGGTCGGCAGAATGTAAATGTTAATATAACACGCATGTCAATAAACAACCATAGCGTTATTATCCTATTTACATATTTATTTTTAAATCGTAAGCGTGGCCCCGTGGGTAAGAAGGGAGGTTTAATGGTCGACAGTTTCGGCGTTCGATCCCATTTGACTCTGCCACTTTTTTTTTTTAATTTACAACATTCGCCAACACGGTATAGGGAGTGGGGTGGAGAATAAACTATAGGCCGTTTTTTTTTAATTCGACGTCATGCAATAGGTACTAATTTCTCCCGTGCAACGCCGGGCGACGGGTTCCGCTAGTACATATATATATATATATACTTATATGTGTTTATATATATATATATGTATATATACCTACCTATATATATGCATATATATATATATATATATATATATATATATATATATATATATATATATATATATCGGTTTTACAACCACTGCTCAATTTTGACGCCACAACATTCACATTGTTAACTCTAACTCAATTTATCAGCATTAAAAAAACATAACTTCGAGCCCGTCTGATTTCAGACAAATTTCATTAAATAACACAAAAATAATGTTTTGAAACCAAATAAAACAGAATAAAAAATACTCGAAGTTTTCTTTATTAGAACTCAGCAACTTTCGATTATTAACATTACGTAAGAACCCCAGTAATAATTTTTAACGCAATTCATCCTGTGACACTAATTATGGCGTCCCGGAATTTTAATTGTTAACGCATTTCCTATGATTGTCCTAGCTATTTCTCTTGATGTTTTACTGACTAGACGTTCGAGGTGTCGACTGTTTAAAAAAAATTAATTTCTTTTTCCAGCTTTGTGCTTATTTGTGTTAGTTACCTGAAGAAGATCAGACAAAAAAACAGAAAACATCCGTGATACATCTTGAAAAAAAAATGTATTTAGACACAAACAATTATTAGTAATATTTATAAAAATAAAACCGGTACACGTAAACGGAATAATTATGTTATGTTTAACAATGTTTGCTTAAATGAAGGAATGTTTTCAATTACACATACTGTATCTCTCTCTCTCTCTCTCTCTCTCTCTCTCTCTCTCTATATATATATATATATATATATATATATATATATATATATATATATATATATATATATATATGTAAAATAGAGTTGGGTTTCCTCTTCCAAATTAGTTTGAGTAGGCAAGAAACTAATGCATCAAGCACATTAAGCATATACATTTAATTCCTATTATTTATTGCATACAACTTACTTGCCTACCCGCATGGTCCAAAGAGAGTGTAACACATTTCTGTCTAATAATTATTAACTCTTAGACTTCATTACCACAGTTTCGCGATTATTTCACGAGGAAAAGCAATTCACCTTAACCGCTTAAGAATTTGTAAAACAGCCAATCATCGCTCAGCTTACATTATCCAAACCGGTTCGTGCATTTCATGAGTCATTTACATGGATCTCTTAAAAACTTTCTCCAATAAATTAATCGTTTCATTTATAACATTCAATGCACACTTCACAACATAAACATTTACACTAAAATAATACTTCGATAAACAAACGATTTAATATCCATTCAAAGATAATTCAATAGAAAGTATATATCTTCTTTTTACAACCATGCTCGATTTTAGCATATAATAAAATATTACCGTTTCAATATTTTCCCCGTAATTTTACCTTTTTTTAAGAGAAAAGCCCGTAAAGACATGTACTTATTTTTAATAATCTTTCCTTAACACTGTGTAAGAATGAGTAGGGCAGCAATGTGTAAACAAAACATGTGAGGTTTCTGATGTGCAGTTGTCTTTATGGAACAATTTCTTGTTTACTGTCCTTATTTTCTTTCTTAGAAACAAAGTCAATTGCTAAGGTGTCGAAAATCAAGCTAAATAAATACGGTCACTGGATTTAAACAAAAAGAAATTACATCAGTCTAGATGGACAGCATATATTAGCGTAGGGCACAATAACTTTAAATAACTTTTCTTTCAGATTAGGCAGACATACATTTTCATTTACATTTTCTTCTAAATAAAGTGGCCAACAATGTGTGTTCTTCGAACTTCCCCCCCAAAATAAATAGATACAAACAAAATAATTGTGGTTCTACATAATTTGAACCGACACTATGAGATAACTTATTTGACTAAAGTTAACAATAGGTCAAAAGTTCGTTTACTGTTAGGTTATTACAAAACGCCGAAATTAAAACTCGAGCAAACACATATTGCTGACATCATTTGGAAAATATGTTTGTTCCAGATGTGACCTATTTGCGTTCTGTCGGCTGTTTAATTGATTCGTTTATATTACTCTCGGGCAGCGCGGACAACGTGTCCCGCGCGAATATCATATTTTATTATTATTATTATTATTATTATTATTATTATTATTATTATTATTATTATTATTATTATTATTATTATTATTATTATCAGCATCTCTACTGACTAGGAGTCATCACACAAGTCATCGTCAGTGATTGCGCAACAGTGGTGTTCGCTTGAGTCTGAGTGACAACAATCCTCTCCACCTTTCTTGTACTCTCCACTTAGTTTCGATACAACCGCAAATTACATTGCTGTAGCGCAAACTCCACCTATCATTAATTTTACGCTTACACCCACCATTGGTCTCCCCTGTGATTTGAGTTGCAATAAGTCTCACCAAAGTCCCAGCACTCTCCGAACTCTACCAGTGGAGGTTTAGTTAGTGCTCTTCATCCTTAGTTTTCCCATCATCCTTTACCCTCTTCAACTATTTTGCGTGGCATCAGCCGAAACCGGTGCCATCATTTTCTTAGGTTGGGGGCAGGTTATGACATTTATTGCAGTATCTGTTCCTTGCTTTGTGCGGTGGTGTTCTACCTGTGGTGTTGTTTTCTTACTACCGTAACTTCCATGTAACTCGTTAACGTTCGTAACCTATTCGGGTCGGTTTCAACATTCGATGATTTCCTTAAGGATGCTTTGTATGGTCCTAATCATCCCGTTCATTCCAATTTCTTACAGTCGTTTCTCTATTTTTTTCTGACTGTTCCTCGTGCTCATGCGATTATTAGTGTTATGTTGACTGTTTTCATGACCCTTTTTCCTTTTAGTTCTCTGGGAAGTTCCGTGTATTTGCTTCGTTTTTCCGTCTCATTGACGTTCACTCTGTCGTCTGCTGGAACGGCACAGTCGACAGTCTGACAGACTTTTCTATTTTTGTCGATTATTATGACATCCGGTATCCTTGCTTGTATGAGTGTATCTGTTTGTATCTCAATATCCCAGACGATTTTGTGTTTACGTTTTCCAGTAGTGTACCATTTGTTCGCGTGTTCGAAATGCAATCATTTCCACAGTAATCAGTGTACGGCTTTCCGCACATAGTCATGTCAGTTTTCGTATTCTGTTGGGCTAGTTAGCTGCATTCACTTATTATGTAATTTACTTATTCGTCTCTTTGTCCACACAGTCTGCATTTACTGTTTTCCTGGGTTTGATCTATTTTAGTTTTAATGTAGTTTGTCCTCATCACGTTGTTCTTTGAGGCCGTCAGTAAAGATTCCATTTCACTGTTCAAATGAACATTTCTTAGCCATGCCCAGCCATTCCAGTTAGTTTCTTTTCTTGTCAGTCTTATAGAGCGCTCATGTAGTTGTTATTGCCCTACAATTCTTTCTTTGTCTTTTTGTGTATGGTTTCAGTGCTTTCCGAATTGTTCGTATGGTCAGTGTCTCTTTCTGCAGTTATTAGCATTTCTGTGTACTTGGTTATGTATGTCCCCAGCTTTTTGTGTCTTCCACAGAGTCTCCTATACTTAGCAGCTCTCCTCTCCATTCGTTTCATTTGACATAGAGTCTGTTTGTATCGTATTTTGGGTGAAATGTGTTATGCATGGTCATTACCTTTCTAGGTCCCTTGTCAAGGTACCTGGCTTGTTCTTCAGTCCAGCCTATGAATGGTGCAGGGCACCTCATAAGTGATACTGCCCAGGTGTTTATTCCTTTTACTAGATTGCTGCTATAACACTTCGTTTCAAGAATTTGTCGTATTCTTCCCAAATATTATTTTTCAAACTTCTAATCCCTGGTGGTCGATTGGATAGTGATTGCTTCCAGAACTCCCAAATTTTTATCTCCTCTTTGTTTTGCAGTTCTATGCCCGCTGTTGCCTCTAATTTTCCTTTTTTTTATCGCAAGCAGTGCACACTTTTCGATTCACAATTCCATTGAATGTCCTGACTAAAGATTCCGGTCGTGTTTTTCAGCTGTTCCAGTTCCTTTTTTTTCTTTTTGCAAATAGTTTCAAGTTGTCTATGTACATGAGGTGGTTTATTATTTGTTTTGTGTATGCAAACTTGTATTCGGCATAACATTTCCTGAGTATGTAGTTGAGTGGCATCATTGCTATTGTTAACAGTAATGGTGATAAGGGTTTATTTGGAAAATGCATCTCTGTATTTTTATCCTAGTCGGATGCTGTCCCCCCCCGCTGTCAGTTCTAGTCTCCGTGTTTCCATTGCTTTCTGAATAAGATAAATAATTCTGTCGGATATCTTATATGTTTTAAGCATCCAACAATCCATGCTTGAAATAATTTGTCGTAAGCTTTTTTGTAGTCAATCTATGCCATGGATATGTTTTTTTCTGCTTTTTACTTCATTCTTGATTTTTGATATATGTATAGCGATAATGCGTCTCTTTTCCTTTTTCGGCACATATTTTGTGTCTCGCGGAGCAGTCTACGATTATTCAGGGTATTCTAGATTAGTTCTCTTTTTTGTGCTGTTATGATTTTCCACATTGTTTGAAAACATGTTATTGGCCTGTAATTTCGAGTTATCGTTCCCTTTTTGTCATCTTTTTGTATTAGCGTTTCAATTTTCATTTAGTCATCCACTTTGGTACGTCTGCGTTTTGGATACATCCTCTCAATTTATGCGCTAGCCTTTCATTTAATATTATGATAATAATAATAATAGTGATAATAATAATTATGATTATTATTATTATTAATATTATTATTATTATTATTATTATTATTATTATTATTATTATTATTATTATCATTATCATGCTTGTTACTATACTTATCCTATGTTTACTTATGTATTAATTGTTATTACGCAGTCGGCTCAGTCCATAATTGATTTTATTAAAACACACATAATTCTGATTAAAGCTTACTTAAATAATTTTAATATAACGACATATGAATTGTCAAATCTTTGTGAATAAATCTTATATGCACGCGTATTTAGTATGCATGATATGTTTATGCACCATGTGTGATCTAATTAAGCTGAGATATATTTTACGAGGTATAAATAAATTCCCCCCATAACATTCTATGGGCAGACATGTATCTTTTACGTCCCCACAATATGTCATCATGTCAATTAGTTAATAGACGACTCACTTAAATTTAGCTATGTGAACAGTTAACCGTCTCATATTAACTATTTTGATGGATCGGAGTCTGGAATTTATACATATCAATATTCAAGCATGTTTCTAAAAATTATATTTTTTGACTTAGTCACGTGACCCGTATAGATACACATTTGTTTTAGTCTCCAGTAAAACATAATGAACGCCACTTTTAGCGGGCTTGAATATATCGAGCTCATTAAAGCTACGATTTAAACATGTTCTAGATATGTAGTCATGATATGTATGTTTGTATAAATATTAATAATATACAAGCTGACCCGTGTCCCAGCATTGCCCGTGAAAGTTGATTCACTAGGGAAGTCCATGCATAAGCTTGAACGACATGTCGCGAACGCAGACCCAACAGTGTTAAAATAGTTCCCCATAATTTTCTCTTTTTTTGACCTTATTTTTTACTTATTATTAGTCATAGTATTTTCATGAATACCATGGTTGTTGAGAAGCCGTAACCAGTACTCCTGTAGATACCTATCTCGTTCATGTGACTCCGCTTCTGCGTACTGATCTATGGTAACAATTTGAACATGGGAAAAATAACAAACTTACTCATATCTATCCACAGTATATCTATGACGCTATTCCTGATTAAACAATTCTGACTTTTTTCACTGCATAAAAAGTGTTTGGCTTTCCATTTGTGTGGGGCATGATACCTTACCGGAACAAGATGGGGCAACTCACCAATTCCATTCATTTTCGTTCCAACTAAGCATTTATAGTATATTGAATGACAGGAAAGACTGTCTATATAACAGTATTGCTTGAGAGAGCTTTTGTTTCTGACATATGCTTTATATTCTATATCTCGCCACGTAATTACTATAGTGGGGATGTTTTGTATTTTCCTGGAAGATCTTATTATAGTAGTATATGCTATCAATATATGGCTCCTCAAGTACCTCTTATTATCTTGCATGTTCGAGCTTTTTATCATCTTCTTTTGTATTGAAAAATGGTTATTTTATTGAGCATACACTATGGTTAACCGTTATGTCTCACGAAGAATACTCTATGTATTTACATATTCTAAATTATTGGTAAAGCAGAAAAAAATGCTAAATATAACAAGCTAAACACTACCAAATAGTTTGTAACCTGTTGTTATTATTGTTAGTCTTGATACTAACACGAGTTGAACGTGTGCAATGAGTTTTGGTTTTAGTTTCATAGCAAACACATTCGTTATAAGTTAATAAATGATTTGATAATTGTTTTTTGTTAAAAGTAAAGTCCTTAAATGGTATGTTTTGTTCAAGTAAAAATGAAACAGTTGAAGACTTTGTGAGCGATAGTCTTTTAATTTTATGAGGATAAACAGTCGTTAAAACGTATTACCTGATTTCGTATGAGTAATCAGTTTAGGTTTCGGTTTTAGTAAATAAACACACACTTAAAAGCGTATTAAAAGTGTTACTATTTGTTTTTAGTTTAATAAATACTACTATAAAATGTGTAATCTGTGCTGTTTTAGTAAACTAAACCCAGTGGAAAAATTGTCTATTTGATCTATGGTTTGGTTCCTGGTTTTCTTTAAAATAAACAGTTGGGGTAAAAAGTCTTTAAAAGTAAATAATTATTATCTTATTTGTTGTAATGATTTATTATAAAAAAAAACTAATTAAAAGTTATTAATTGATTTGGTTTTAGCAATCAGTTTTGGTTTTCGTTTTAGTAAAAATATTTCTAAACAGGAATTCCTCGTTTTCTGTTTGTCATTACAAGTTAGAAAGTCATTAAGCAAAGGTTTTATTTTATTATTGAAACAACTCTGTAAATGTTTGTTAATCGATGTAATCAGTTTTGAGTGTTAGTTGTAGTTTCAATAAATATTCGTACAAAGGTAGTAAACGTTTTTCTGTTTGTATTATTTTTATACAACAGACTTAAATGTTAGTAAATAATTCTCTGTTTTTATCTCATACAAAGAAAAAAGTCAATTCATTCGTAAACGATAGTTTTTTTATATTTAACAAAAACCGTCTTTAAAAGGTATTTGTCGATTTTGTGTTCCTAATCAGTTATGATTTTGTTTTAGTGAAAAAATATTCGTGAAAATCTAGTAAATATTTTTAGGGTTAGTTTTTAGTTAAATAGAAAGTGTTTAAACGTTTGTAAGCCACTACATGTTAGAAAAGTATGTTCGATTTTGTGTTAGTAAAAAGAAAACAGTCGATCATTGTTTTTAGTGAAGAAGCAAAGAGTTTTGAAAAGATAAATATCAGTGTGCATTTCGTTTAAGTTTAAACAAAACCAGTTTAAAAAAATAAACTTTTGAAGACATTTTAATTTTGTTTTTTGAAAAAAGCATCAGGCTTAGACAGCATTGTAAATACGATGTGAGTTGTTATGTATTCCACATGCTACACAATGATTGAATTTATTACTAATAGTCCTGAAATGTAAACATTCCAATATTGCGTTATTATTCTATTACATTGAGAATGATAGGTAAAATGTCAGTGAAAGCCAGAGAGCGTTTATTATTTAAAGAAATGTAGTGTATTGTATAGGAAGTAGAATTAATTAAAACGCAATGATAAACTATAGTTTAATAGTAATTATACATGTGAACAATATAATCTGGTGTATGTGTGTAACATGGGTAAACTTAATTCTAGGAGTACTAACTTGTTATTAATTTCTGTCAAGAAGTATGTATTTGGAAGAAACAGTCTAGTCGGAATAAAGCTAATAATTTGTAAACGGATATACAATGTACGCATATTTTTTTATACACAAGTATTAATAACTTCATTAAGTGAACCTTTTATAATAGGGGTGTTTCGATTATTTTACTATCATGACTGTAGTACATGGACGCATCGACCCTATTTTATCATATATTATATACATATATATATATATATATATATATATATATATATATATGTTATATATGGCTTTGCTTTTGCTTCTGTTGTAATTATATTATTTGAATAAGTTCAGAGCAATAAATTATTTGCGCAATGCAGTCTGTATAAAATTAGATTCAATGTAAGACGTAACTTTGAAAATTATTTCAGCTATGTAATATATTTTGTGTATTTAAAATAAACTTTACTTAAAATATTTCTATTAGATTTTCAAACGTATTTTATCATATTATTGTGAACATCTTAAACAAAATGTAAATATAAGCAGTCATGTTTTAAACGTCAGCTTCAAACACTCCTCATTGAAAACTCGTCAAAACAGTGAAACAGCGGTTTCATTCTTGAATATATATATATATATATATATATATATATATATATAAGCGGCTAAATCAATATAAATTTAATTTACATAGACCAAAAGAAACACGCTCAATACTTAGATTTACATAGCTCTTACGACTACATTTTTATTTCAAATATCTGATGTTATTATTTTATTATTATTTATATCAGAACAAAGGTATTTGTGCTATAATAATGTGTATAGTATACCAAAGGTTCAAGTATATTTAAACACCAAAATCGCGCCATAGAGAAATAAGTAGAGTCCAAGTGAATTCATACATCACTTCAATGCGTAGAATTTATGAAGGCCATGAGAAAATCCAACAGTCAAAAAATCAACTGGGTGCAAACACACACTGATTCAATATAAGAAATAGCGATTTCTTGAACCATGAACGTTGCAAAATAAACATTATAATTTCATCTACTTTCGTTATGTAAATTGAGAGCTTAGAGTTAAGTACTATAACTACTGTAGTTACTGTCGTATTTTTTAATATTTGCAAGAAACATCAGTGTGTGTTTCATGTGGGATCCGTGATTCAGCGAGAATTATTACACAATAAATATTTAATAATTATCTCCATACGTATACGTTACATCCTTGCGGAATCATTAATGTAGAGGTAATTGTTGGGTACAACTCAGAATGCGACGCTTTAACCGATTCAGCCAGTATGAATAGACATACAAAAGACATGCAAAATAAACACATTTATGTCAGTAAGCGGACATTTTTATGAGCAGCAGTTCTACATTAAAAAACGCAGCAGTGTTACAGTTGTCTTTAGTCGCATTAAAGAGTCCAGCCATACAGGGCCTATAAATAAAACACACACACACATATATATATATATATATATATATATATATATATATATATATATATATATATATATATATATATATATATGAAATTGACAACATCTTTGAGACACGCATGTAAATTACGTGATTTAAGTGAAATATTTCGTGCAATTTAAATGAAAAAAATCATTTTTTTGTTAAAATTAAATTAAATAAATTAAGATAAAATAAATTATTTTTTCATTTAAATTGCATGATTGTTGATTTTTAAAATATTTCACTTTAACACATTCTCACGCGTGCCTCAAAGATGTTGTCAACTTCAAATATATATATATATATATATATATATATACAAGCAAAATGACGGACTAGAGTTACATCATATGATGATAAGCTGAAGCTCTATGTAGCTAAGCGAAATTCCTGTCATCAACAGTTGTTTCCAGAGGATAACAATACAATTGAGAGGTAAGATTTTCTTGCAACATGTCTATGCAAACACGACAAAACCCAATGGAAAAATAGAGGGGACACATATGAAAAAAAGATCTTAAATCTCAGAAAAATTAGATTGGAATATTCAGATAAAACTCTGATGCACATAAAAAAGCACAAGAAATTAACTCTCAGACATAAAAGCAAAGGCAGCCAGAATAACTGAAAAAAATAAAAATCTGTACATTTAGAACATACCCACTTATCTTTTCTTCCATTCGGTAGAATTCTCAAAATAAAAGAATTCCAAAGCCAAGAAAAACGTTTTATATTATCACGCACACACACACACACACACACACACACACCCACACACATATATATATATATATATATATATATATATTGACATGTAATAAAAATACCTGCATTCATTCCAATTAATATTTTGTTATTATCATCCAGAAAAGTCAACATCAATCAATAATACTGCATTTATATGTTTTAGAAATGTTTTAAATAATCTCCCTTTAGCAAAAACACATATATATGAATACTGCTGATGATGTAATAAATATTGTAATTGTAAAACTAAAATGTTCATCATTCATTACTTTAATTAATAACATAAAATTTAAAAATTTAAGAAATTAAACAATGAGTCGAAAATGCTATTTAAGAATTCTAAGATTAGAACATAATAACTCATGTATCGCCATTTACACTGCGGCAACATTAAGGTGTGGAGCAGTTTTTTTTTAATATAAGTACGATATAATATAACGACATTTTTTTCAGTACAGATTTCATAAACAGTCACTATATTTATTAAACATAATATAAATGTATAATCATATAATTATCTGCCTTAATGCTCCAAACACTTGTATATATTACAAATTAAATTGTTTAAACTCTAATACGTAGGTAAAGCAAACTAAAGTGTCTTGAACTATTAAAAGTATTTTAAATGGTATTGATAATGTTTCCTTATTCATTTAGTCATTTTTTTTATTATCGCTTAAGTTTGAATACATGTTTAGATTCTTGACGTAATACATACAATATATGACTTTAGGCTACAGCTGTAATTATGTTGTTAATGTAATGTTTAAAGATTTATTTATGAGATAATCTAAATAACTCAGTTCGTAGAATATCAGACTGAATATCTGAAGGTTTCGGTGTCGATTTTCGGCCATGGCATCCGCTTTATTTGTTGCGAATTTGTTGTTTGCTGTAAATGCAATATTTTTCCCTTTCTACACGATGTTATGATCTCTTGCATTTCGCAATTAAACAAATTCCGTAATGTATTTATCACGTTAAAAAAATGTGACTGACTGCAAAATTGTGACTGTCAATATGACAAATCTCTATTTATGTAAGATTATTTTTTAGGAAACATGAAATCACGAATACGACAAGACAAGCAGATAGATATACTGGGAGTAAGTTACTGATATAACATGGAAACACTCAATTGTAATATGTTTGTTTTTCTTTTCCTTTAAATATTGAGGTAAAACAATAGCATCGTTTAATATTATGCAAATTCTTATATTTGTAAAAAAATGTTAGGAATTATGAATATTTAGAAAAAAAAATATCGAAAAGTTTCTGTTTGGGGGAAAAGTATTTAAGCGGATTGAAAATTATTCTAAAATAGTTTTTTAAATTTTATTCGCCAAATGAAATAAAACGCATATTTTCTTTTCAGATTTTTTACAAGAATTTAAAAAAACAAAGGAATGTATTTGGTTTGAACGAAAGGTGTGATGTTCTTTGTATACAAATACGTTTGTATGTTCGTTTCATTTACAACTAAATGTATGGGAATAGACGAATACTTTTAATTAAGGCGTTAGATGATTTTTTTATAATATTTGTTCGTCTCAAACATAAAATGTTCACTAAAGCCGAAGAGGATGCAACCTAGTTGGGGAGTTAAGCATGAATACTTTTTTGTTCATATTTAATTGAAATGTTCGCAGGTTGGAACGATTGGTGAAAAGAGATGGACTTCTAAAAGCAATCGGTACAAGCTAAGAAGCTAGTAAAGTAGGGATCTCTACAATGGAGTGTTGAGATGTTGCAGCTAGCCGCGTGGGTCGAGTGTATTTACATAAAAAAGTGCAGAATATAATTAGTTGCAACATCTGTGGAAAAGCTTGTAAAACATGAATACGGATTCAACTCTGAGACGAGGCGAAATGGAATGGAGCTGGATAGAGAGTGCACGCCATACTAAGTTAGCTATTCTGTGTTACCCCTGTCTAAATGAGAGAGAGAGAGAAATATTAAGAGACAGATAAAGAGAGAGAGAGAGGCTAGTTGTCGATGCACTTTGCATGATGATTTCCTGCGGGAATGAAACATAAACGTGTTTGTGTATCTTACTTTTCATATATACATTTCATAACGATATTAAGCTCTACTAACGTATAGATCATTATCGTATTGAATACTGAATACATACATATATCGCTCTGACGTTAAGCCGCCGATAACGTGTTAAAATTATTTAAAATTGGCCGTGTGGTTAAGGGGTCGGATTTGAGTTGTAAAATACTCATAATCGGGGGTTTCGAATCGCATGACCAGTAATGAATAGTTATATTTCTATGCTGATGAGTCCCGATTATTTAAGGATGAAACGTATACGTACGGAGATAATAAACAATAACACATATGTATTATTATACATATATATATATATATATATATATATATATATATATATATATATATATATATATATATATATATATACAATCTCTTCTATCACCTTATAAAATTGTATGCGCATATATCAAATAGTAATGAAGAATACACACACACACACACACACACATATATATATATATATATATATATATATATATATACATATATATATATATATATATATATATATATATATATATATATATATATATATATATATATATATATAAGTAAATATGAATTGAGAATTCCGGAATTGAAAAGCCGGAAGGTGGAATACACAAAAATAAAAATAAATGACAAGATACGGTGAATCTCAGATCAATTCATTTATATTTCAAAATTTAAATATGAAGACAGTTAATTGTAAAATGGGCTTTCTGTTAAATATTTAAAGGTCCGGAATAGTAAAGACTTTGATCATTTCGAGAGTAACAACCTCTCTTTTTTCAAAAAGAAAACAAAAGTTGGACTGGATGTGTCAGTTGAAAAAAGCCAAGGGGACGCTGCTATTCAAAAAAAATATAGGAATATGAGATTCGCAGAATAAAAGACAAGTCCTCCAGAAAATGCAATAGTTGAGATATATAATAGATTACTTAGACTGATTAATTCAGTTAATCTTAAATAATGATATTTGGATTTAATTTATTTTGTTGTTGTTCTTTTTATTATTATTATTATTATTATTATTATTATTATTATTATTATTATTGTTATTATTATTATTATTATTATTATTATTATTATTATTATTATTATTATATTCATATTTTAATTTATTATTTACTTTTTTTATTATCCTATTATTATCATTTTTCATTTATTTATTTATTTATTTTCTTTTTATATTTAATATTTAAAATGTAATATTTATGTTAAGTGTGGCAATAGTAAATATAGGTTCGAATAGTCAGGAAGATAAAGGGAGATCATTCGGGATCTGCATAAAATGGTTAAAGGAAAATAAAATGTAAAGGAAAATAATGCATGGTCAGATAGAAGGATAGAATCATTCTATTTTAAGTCTTCATCTGTTGCATAATACTCAACCTAGAATGTGGGAGTAAGAGTTTGTTGGAAGAGAAAGCAATTAAGGGAAAAGGGTTAAAATTAATATTTATTATTACATAATGAACACATTATTGAATAGTGAATAACACTAATTATGTGTAAGTATACCATATTGGAATTAGGTCTAAATAGTGTGGGTGACATATTCTATTAATAGGAAGTTGTAGGAGTAGTTGGGAAGAGTATCGATAAGAAATATGAGGAAATAAACGTAGGGGAAGATGAGTGTCAGTTAAAGGGAGGTTGGCTGAATGAAAGTGTAAAAGGCATAACAAGAAAGTGAGAGTGTGGAGATCTAGATGTGTTAGGTGGATAGGTGGGTGAGATCATTCGACTCGGGTAGAGACAAAGGAGCAAGGAGTATAAAGCATGGTCCAAGTTTACTAAAGTTTAAATGATCTAGGAAGAGGAGTGTGGTTAAAGAATAAAAGGGGAACAAAGCTTGGATCTGCTATTTAAAGATTGTTTTTGTTTAGAGATAAGAATAACTTCGGATATTCTAAGATTATCGATGTTTCTAACTGAGGCAAGGATTCGGACATCGATAATGCGTTGTGTGTTGCCACATGATAAGATGTGTTTATAGAAAGAAGAACTATGGGTGTATATGTGTTCCTTGATGCGTTGGTGTAGAGGCCTAAAAGTGTTACCGATGTAGAAATTCTGCCACTTAACACATTGTAGTCTGTAAACTGTATGAGTACGAAAGCTAAGCCCAGAGTTGGGAATGGGGCAATTGGCTAAAGAGAGGGTTCAGAGGTGTGGTTACTGTGTTTTTAGTTAGGTGTTGTTGAAGGGTAGTGCCTGTGTGGGTGAGTTGAATATCAAAGTTCTCACTACGTATTACTTTGCGGATCGCAGATGTAATGTTATCGCTAAAGAAAGGGAGTTTGAGGAAGCAGGTGTCGGTAAGGGGGTTGTGTCTGCGTTTTTTTGGTGGTACTGATGCTGTCTATGGTAGAAGGAGGGAACCCGTTGGTTAAGAGTGTCTGATGGAAGACTTTAGTGTGTGTAGTTTTATCATTAGTAAAGGAGCATTTACGTTGTATACGAGCGATATATGTGTGTGTATAACTTAATTTTTCTTTAAGGGCTAAAGCGGATTTAAAGTTGATGAAGAGGTCTCTGCAGGCGGGTTTTCTGTAAAATGTAGTTTGTATTGATATATCTTCAGAGATACTAAGATTGAAATCTAAGAGTGAGAGTGAGCCTGAGGTGTTCGGGTGTTCGATAGTGAACTGTAGGTGGGGGCAGTATTATTGAACGTATTGAAAAAAGTAGTGGCTTAATCACGAGATGATGTGAGGATACGACCGTTAACCCCTCGGCTATAGGGAATCAGCTAATAATTAAAGAGGAATTTTACTTTGTAAATAGCGAGTCGGCGGCTAATTTAAACAAGCAGTTAAAGTAATCAACAAACTGTTTGAACTTTTGCATGAAGCTCTTTGTACTGCTTGTTATTAAACAGAAGTCATACCGTCTTTTCAAATCCAAATAAAAGGGACCTATAGTTGGTCTCCTATGCTGGACTATCTTAAGCCTCTTTAATATTTTAATTTTTCTTAAAAATCGAGCACTCTGCTGGGCATCTATTTTCTGTTAAAACCAATATAATTCCTGTATGATCCATATATATATCACGAATGGGTTCGACTCTTATTGAATGATCTTAAGGTGGCAAACACAAATAAACAAACAGCCGCAGAAAAGAAGAGGATATCAAAGGGCAGAAAGAACGCGCACATGAAGTCAGTTAGACGCCAAAAGAACGTACTAGAACTGTTCCAGGAAAGAAGTTAACAATTAAAATTCCGGAACACCAGAATTCGCATCGCAGGATTAAATTGTCTAACATATCATTATGTATTTTAAAATGTTGTTACTGGTTTCGTACGTAATGTTATTAATTGTTGTTTGTTGGGTTAGAGTAAATATGGTTTCGAGAATATTTAATTCATTTAAATTTAGCAAGAGTTAACATGATGCATGGTGAGGCGGCATGATAGCGTACTAATTGTAGGACTATGTAGCTAAAAAACAAAACTGCTCTGGTTTACGACAAATTGTTGTATTTATACAGACTACAGTACTATTCACCAATAGTGTAAAGTTAAAGATGAAACGGAACCTTGTAGTAACGCAATCCGTATCGCTTACAATTGCGCCACTTCCAGCTCTGAATATGTACAAACATGAAGATATATTGCATTATTTTCCAATATTAATAGTTTGGAAAGTTTGTGGATTGATCATGCTTCAGGCGGAGAACGAGTCATTTCGCTTATTTCGTTTTAATGTCGTTTTGCTTACTTTCTTCTTTTTTAATTATAGTCAATTTCCCACAATAGGCGGAAAAGATGGAATTTTATTCTACATTGAATTTAATCCAATGAAGTAAATATTATTTACTTCATAACGCTTGAAACAAATGTGATAATCCTAGTATAATGGTGATTACGTGTCTGTACTTACGCATGTAGCAAACAGCTGTCGATGAATCTAATAGGCGGCCGTTAACTGGTTACCGGTAATGACTTCTAGATTGTTGGAATTTGTTAAAACCCCCTCACTGATTGGCTGTTGCCATGCCCCTTAAGGGTCTCACGGATTGGCTGTCAGGCATTGCAACCCCTTTTCAGTAAAGGAGTCACGTGAGCCAGCCCTTTAAACCCCTTGTATACGGCTTCCCGGCCTCTTTTCGACGACTCTGCTCAAGTCAGCAACACATCGGCGGGTCTTCTAAGTGACAACAGCCCACGACGGTAGTCACAGAGAATGACCTCCCGCCGATACTCGAACTCTATGCAGGCTCTTTTTCAACGACTCCACTCCAGTCAACAACACATCGGGCGGCCTTCTCTGTGATACAGCCCACGACGAAATCACAGAGAATGACCTCCCACTTCTATACAGGCTCTTTTCGACATCTCCGCTCAAGTCAGCAATACATCGGGCGGTCTTCTGTGATACAGCCCACGACGGCCTCACAGAGAATGACCTCCCACTTCTATATAGACTCTTTTCCTACAACTCTGCTCGAGTCAACAACACATCGGCTGGTCTTCTCAGTGATACAGCCCTCGACGGCATCACAGAGAATGACCTCCCGCCGATACCCGAACTCTATGCAGGCTCTTTTTCAACGATTCCATTCCAGTCAACAACACATCGGGCGGCCTTATCAGTGATACAGCCCACGACGGCATCACAGAGAAAGACCCCCCGCCGTTATCAGAACTCTAAAACAGATAAGTTCTAGCGAACCACGTTTTCGCAACCAACCAACAAACCAAACACCAAACTACAAACACCAAACTCCAAACCTCAAACCCATCTCTCTACCATCCTCTTTTCCATCCTCTCTATGATTTACCAATGCCTAATGAACTGTTTGAAACTGTAAATACTCAATTCGAACTTTCTCTTTCTTACTAAACGATATGAAATTACACCCTTGTGTTTGTGTTCCTTCTTCAGACATACGTCCTATATATCTTTGATGAATGTATCTGCACATGGTTACCCCATTCTCATGTGGGAGAATTGAACTTTATTTCAGGATTATTTTAATCCCAACAAGATTGATGATAGTATTAAATGTTAGAAGGTTATTCGAGATAATTATCTGGATTTTATTATTTTAAAATTTAGATAGACTGATAGATTTACTGTACTAAAACGATCGTATAAAAAGAAAATTAGCTATAGTTTAAATACTTCAACTATTAAATAATAGTAAAATAGTTGACTTGTTTACGAATAAACCTAAATGCATACTGGTGGATAAAATCTCGTAATACGATTTTAATGTTATACTTTTTTCTTAATATAATAATTTAAAAAGATAATATAAGCACCGTGTTCTTAACACGGCCACTTAGAAAAAATCGATTTTATTTTTTTTAAAACAACAGTAAATATTTTCTAATATTTATTTAAAAATATTATTGGGGGTCTTAGTCTTCATTTAAACTAAACTCGACATCTAAAAGAGTCATACAATCTTGTTTCAATTTTTATTTATACCTAAGTTGCCTAGTTTTCCTACATTGCCAAAATTGCTAATTTTCCGTTGCCTAATTTTCCTAAATTCAGTGATAAGCTTTGAATCACTATTATAGTTATTGTTCACTTGAAATAAGTATAATAATATCAATTGGTTAATTAAATGCATATGTTATACGACTAGCCTAAGACAAATCATAATCTTATAAGGAATGATTAAATTGCCATTGCATTTAATTGGTAAACCCTATAAAGAATATACGACATAATGACGTTGACACACCGGTTTCAGTTAGATCACCGAAGTTAAGCGACGTTTAGCATGGTCAATACTAAATGGGTCAGCATTTAGGAATACCAAATGCTTTATGTGGCCTGGATAGAAGATGGGCTCCACCAGGTACTACTATGGTAAATGTAAAGTTATGAAAGATAAAATGTCTACATGACATCCCGACGACGTCCTTGTACTTTATGGTATATGGATGGATTTGTATCAAGATGAACATCCAATATACTTATTTTAATACTAATCTCAAATTATAATAGGATCGATATTGATAATTTAGTATTGCCTGTTCCCTAAGCGTCTTATTTTATTTACCTCTCCCAGATGGTTAAACAGATGGTCACGTGTTACGTTGAATAGCTAGTGAAGTAGGATTAGCGCACTATATCCCTTAAAATTGTCTGCGTATACTCGTTGTGCGCTTCGGGGTCTGGCGATATACGCACCCCTTCGCAAATAGAAGCTAAAGCCTGGGAAGGTTGACCTCCGAGGATTGACCAGCACCACACCGGCTCGACATCAACTAAGTCACTATCGGACTTATTCTCGAAGACGTATCCCCGACATGTCTTAAATTAGTTGGTTCAAATGTTATAAGTCAAAAGGAAAATAAAGCACTAACTAACTAATGAACAAGATAGATTCGGTGGTACTGTACATTTGATTAACTTTTTCGAAAATACAAAACTAAAAAGATATCTCCTTCACAATCTGAAATACATAGATAAGAATAGTCCACATAAATACTTCTCTTTCTTCATACTGATGTAGGAGGGTGATTATCTTCTGTGAATTTAAAATCGCAAGTGTAGGGGTTTAAGTCTGGAGTCAATGAAAAACGATTCTTTTGATAGATAAATAATCGGGACTATGAAACGGTATTCATACATAAGTATTTAGAGGTGCAAACACCTTTTATAAAATTGATATAATAGTGTTTTTTGTTTTACGAAATTAAGCTTCGTTTTTTGAAAAAAAAATATTGATTACAAACAGTTTTGCAGCAAGTAATAGCTATTTAAATATATCTCATCCTGGAATATGTGTTTGACTTCATGTTAGGCTAACCTGTTTGGCCTCTTACTTTTTCAGAGCATGTTCTGTCTCAGATGTATACATCTGAATAAGAATTGATACTGAAAAAATGCGCAAACGGCACAATCATAAATTCCTCAGCATGTACTCTAATGTAATAGTACTAAAAACGATTTTCTGAAACACGTGTACACATGGTAAAATATTGTTGTGATGAATTATGAAGCATAATTGAAAAACAGTCATTATGTCGTAAATTTTTCATTCTACTGAATTATATTATATAAGCCATTGAAAAATTATTGTTAATTTGGTATTCTAGTGAATTATATAATATAAGTCTTAGAAAAATAGTAATTATATCGTTAACTTTGTATTCTACTGAATTATATCATATAAGCTCTGTTTGATAAAACGTGCCAACTATTGAGCTACATGTTATCGGAGGAATGTAGTATATCATGAGCATGCATGATATATTATTGATTAATGGAATTGGTCTTGTGTAATCTTAAAGAAATATAGCCATAGTTCGAGTTTAACGTTTAACTTAAATTTTTCCTTGATATATATATATATATATATATATATATATATATATATATATATATATATATATATATATATATATAATTAAAATAACCTGCCCTCTCGGTAGTAATTAATTGGGACGGAGAGCGACGTAGAGTTAAACATATTATTTACTCGGAATGTAATAATTCTAACAACAAACTTTGGTAAATTAGCAGATTACCAACCTCCTTTGAATACTCCTTAGAAAATGAGATATTCCTTTTTCTTGTGTTCTCATGTACACCTTGAAAAGCTTTGCGATAATTTTGAGAGTTTCGTAAACGTAACATTTAAACTTATTAGAGCAGTTAACTATGTTATGTATTTCACCGCTAACTCTTAGTTTGAATGGCAAGATTGGAAAAAACACGTTATATTCTAAAAAGTAACCCCCTAAAATAATTATGCACATAATTTATCTGCCATAGCTACAGGGAACAAATGGGTTATTTCCGTAAAACGCAAGAATGACTCTGAAATTGAGCACCATTTTATGTTAAATTAATATGCGAAACTGATCTTCCACTCTAAAATCTAACTAAATGTTATGATTGTTTTTTTCTTTCTATCAGCTTTTTCAGTGTCTTCGCATAACGTCGCATCAAAACGTAGAATCTCATTAGTGGCTGGAATTAAGGGTGTTATTCTACAATAATACCTAAGCCTTTTAAATTTTTTTTATTTTCGCTTAAAAATAAGGTATAAACAAATGCTATTGTTTTTTCACGGTTTTCACACAACATCACATAAAAAACGTAGAATCTCATTTGGGGAGCTAAGGCTGCTATTATACAAAAACACGTAGGTCTATAATATTTTTTTTTATTTTCGCCTTAAAAGTAAGGTATTTAACTATCTAACTTGAAAAAAAGTTTGGATTTAATGTTTACTTGTGAACACGTTGGAAAACGTAGGAAAATATTAGAACATTATTTTAGAATTTAGAGTGGCAATCAATTTCATGAATCAATTTAACGTAAATGAGCAAACTGATGATATAGAGAATAAAGACATTTTTCCAGTTTAAAAATACATTAAAAAAGGTATTGATATTTTTGTGAATATAATAGGAATTAACCAGATGATATATTTAAAGCTTCAGAGAGGGAGAAAGATATCAAGCAAGAGATACAGAGAGAGAGAGAGAGAGAGAGAGAAATACAGAGAGAGAGGGAGAGATGAAGGAAAACAGAGAGATAACAGATGAGTTGGATCTTTAAGTAAAATTCAACTCGCATATTTGATTTTTGTTGTTTAATTTTTCAAGATTCACCTAAAATTGTTATTTTGGTTTAACAGATAGATTCACCCTGCGTCTGACAACAGTAGTGACACTATTTGTTTGTGAGAAGCCCAGCGATCAGTCAAGATAATAACAAAGAATCTGATTGGTTAACACACTGGGCTAAACACCACGTGTGTATACAAACACACCCGACAACAAACTCAATGAATTTTTACCTGACGATAGGTAAAAAACGCAGAAGCCTCTGTGTAGTTTATTTGCAAATAATACATTTGATAACTTACAACATAGCTCTACTCAAGTATTGAGCACTGTTGAAGTAAATACTGAAAATTGATACACAAAAGAGTATATTTCTTTATAACCTTTTATGTGGATTTATGAAATAATATATATATATGTATATATATATATATATATATACACTATATTAATTTTAAATGAATAATATAAAATTATGTTAACCTACATACGCCAGCGTTTCAAGCTTTCGCTCTCATAAATATAGGGAATGGTAATCTCAGACGGTTGCAAAGGTTCAACCCCATGCTACAAGATCAACCGCAAGCCAACGTCATAACCAATCTGTCACAAGAGCTTTCCACGTCAAGAAGGGAATTTAAGTTCAATTTATACGAAGGGAGTCACATATACAAGTTGCACATCTTTCCAAACACTTATCTGTGGAACACACGGTGCTGCTTCCCGACTGACTACAACATTGTCGTTTTCAAGTCCAGCGTAAACAAATTTTTGTTGAGCCGTCCTCTTAAATAATCAATTTCTGCCCCGTTACAACCATTGTTACTACTCGCTTCGATGTTTAACCGTCCATCAGACAAAATCAAGTACCCTTATCCTCGAGTGGCCTTTGGGCCGTGATAAGCGGTGATTCGTTAATAAATTATTTTTTTTAAAAACTCTAAGGGAGATTTCTGACTGAGAAAAGACGAGGGGTGTCACGTAGCAATTAGAGAGAAGACGAAGATACGGGGGTAAGATACGGAGATTCAGAGATAACAATTTTTGATGGAAGAGCGTTTTAAAATAAATGAATACTGTAATACGTCACAGGAGACAGAGAAATAAATGTTCCATTTGTTGACATTCAATTCTAGTTAAGGGAACCAATATGTTCCTCTGACGAAAGGAGGCAAGTAGTCGACCTAATGGGCTTGTGTCTCATTGTTTTGTGAGAAAAATTAAGAAGATACTTAAATTATTAAAGGTTCCATAGAAAAATGTAGCATTTTCCTCTTTGAGAGCAGGAAAAAAGAAATATAATAATGGACATTTGTTTCTTCTTCTCTACACCATCTTACTAATCCGTAGAAATAGACTAAGTCTAATTAATTTTTAAAAAGTGTTTTGAATGTTATTTATAGAATTAAAAAAAAAGTTATTTTTGTTTATATAGTTATTAAATGAATACACTCAATTTTTGTATAAATATGTTTTAGACTTTCGCTGTAAAACAGCATGATCAAGAAGTATTTATTTTTTTCCCTCATCTTGCTGGTGGTAAAATCGCTAGAAACTCCTATAGTGGTACAGAAATAACATTCAACGTCCAATTTTGTAGAAAGTGAAATATGATGTGCGTGTAAGTGTGCTTTGTCGCTGATTTGAATATACGATAGGTTGCAGATATTCAAGAACAAGTTTTGTGAAGGTTACTTATAGAATATAGGATAAACATGAAAGATTTTTAATATATATATATATATACAATATCAATTACAAGTGCATTTAATCTTTTATATGAGTAGGGTCTAATTAACCTTTTGTTGACTTTGATCGTAAGTCCAGCGGCCATTGGGCATATATTAAAAGATCGCAGGTAAAAATGAATATATTTCGAAACAATTCTGAATAAACAAAAGGGTCGGCAAGATTTGCCCCTGTAAATATATTTTTCAATTTCTTTTTAACAGATTAGACAAACTTTAACCCGTTTTTCTATCGATTTGATAACGAATCACACTTCTTCAATTATTTTTCAGTTATAATTTCAAACGAAAGGTCAGCCATGAAACTCTCTGGAGTATAATGAATTGAAAATAAGAGGGTGGGTATCAGTACAAGAGTTGCTCTCGATTTAATTCAAAATGTTCGATTACAAAATCAATTACGAATGCCAAAAACCTAGTAATAGAACACACAGTTAAAATGCCATCACGGTTGAAACTTGATAATGACGAACACTATAAAAATTGGATGGTAACATCGTTGTTTGGAACAATTGATATTTTCAAGTGCTAAACTATTTAATAAGAACTCGGCACCAAAGGGAAATAGATATTATTTCAAGACATTCATTATTTTCTCACTCTTACAGTCTAGAAGTCCATAAGAACGTATTAAAGTAGAGTGATGATTACAATATCTAGTATATATATATATATATATATATATATATATATATATACACACATATATATAAACGTATGTGTATATATATGCATATGTATGTGTGTGTGTGCAGATATATGTATATATATATATATATATATATATATATATATATATATGTGTGTGTTCATATATATACATGTATATATATATATAAATATATATATATATGTATATATATATATGTGTGTGTGTGTTCATATATATATATATGTTTATATGTGTCTGTATGTGTGTATGTATATATAGTAAGCTATAAACATATATTTATGGCTATAAAGCTACACAGAGGTTCCCGTGCTTCATCCCCGGGGTGAATCTTCAAGCTAAAATGCATTTTAGCTTGAGGATTCCCCCCCGGGGATGAAATGCGGGAGCCTCTGTGTAGCTTTATTTCCATAAATATATTTTCATAGCTTACTACCTAGCTCTACTCACGCATCGAACACTGTTGAAGGAAATACTGAAAATTGATACGTAAAAATTATATCTCCTTATAAAATGTTATGTAGATACATGAAATAGTAATATATATATATGTGTGTGTATATATTTATGAGTATATATATATATATATATGTATATATATATGTATATATATATATATATATATATACATATAATAAAACGAATGATGTAAATAAAAGTGTGATTAAATACAGTCTTATATTGCAATCATCATATGATTCTGTTATGACCTTGTTTAGGGTTTGGAATGAAAACACGGACACGGGGTTTCGGTAAAAGATATATATTGGAGAAAAGTATATACAGCACAGGAATAAGATAAATAGTAAATCAGTACTGGCTGCCAGTGTAGACTGGGGTTAAACTCAAACGCTGAGTAGCCTATGCTTCCAGCACTTATTGAGAATAAACGAATCGAAATGTTCGTGAGCCTTACCCCCTCAATAAATGTTTCTATCGTTTAATTTTGGGATTGATTTCGATTAGATGTAAAGACTTCCGTTTTCGTGTTGGATTGCCGCGTTTCCAAGGCTGTTTGGGGTACTAGAATGCTAGAAATATCAAATATTATGTTTATAACTTATTCTTCTACCTAAGTAGATTACTCAGTGTCATCCGGCAGTCTTTGCTTAATTTTATTGCGGTGTCTCTCATGAGAGAACTGAGGTCATTAGATTATATAAATCATATTTCTGATTCTTTTTTTGATCGTATCAAGTTCGCAGAAAGACGTGTTATTTTTAAACATCTTAAAATATACTATGCCCATTTTGATTCATCGTTTTTTTTCTGGTACAATAGAGGATCGACATTGTTTGGTCTGTTCAGGCAGTAATTTGTAAAAAATGAATCTCACTTTTTGCGCAAACACCATCTCTGCAGGAGATTATGATGGTGGTGTGTTCATATTTGGCGTGATCCTGTACACTTGTAAAAACTGCTGCAGGTTCGTTTCCGTGGGAGTTCCACAAGCGTTTTAGTGCTCTTTATAGAGTGTCTACAAAGCGTTCCGCCGTGCCGTTTGACCTAGGATGATACGGGGGAGTCGTAATGCGTCTGATCTAAAAGATTTCACAGATATCTTTGAAGTCGGAGGACGTAAACTGCGTTACGTTGTCACTGACCAAACAACCGACCCCCCTAACACGGGCGAACAATTCGTGCAGAACGTCGATTGTAACTTCCTTGATGTTTTTTTTTACCTCGTAACACTTCGAGCCACTTGGAAAAATATCAAATACAATTAAACAGTAAAATCCTTCCAATGATCCCGCAAAACCCACGTGTACTCGTGACGAAGGTCGGTCTGTATTTGGTTACGGACTATGTTTATCTTAAGTGCTTTTGCCGCCCAGGCACAGCGTTTACACGTATTTGCGACGTTACAATGTCCTAATCAACTCTAGACCAGTGCACGAAACTCTGCATCAAACTCTTAATTTTGTTTTTCCCCGAATCGCCAACGTGAAAATCCCTCAAGATTGTCTTTTGTATTTTTTTCGGAATTAAAACTCTCTCGTTGTACATGAGAACATCGTCGCATAATGCCAAACTTTGTACAAACTGTAGGCCCGTATCAGCCATTTTAGCACTTGTACTGATGACGAATTCATCATGGGATGTTTCCTTTTTTATTTAATGTAAAGTCACTGAGAGCTTTCTTACCATGTTGCGCAATATAACTTGTATATCCCCTTCCACTTACAAGCGATGGTGTCCTCTAGTTACACAGTCTTGACAATCCATCCGTGTGATGGATCTTTTTTTTTGGTAAACCACCTATTTTGAAATTATAGTTAAAAATTTGTTGCCCATTTCTGTAATCTATTTGCCATATACACCGCAGGCTTTTTTTCAAACCGAAAATTGTAATTAGCGGTCTATGGTCTCTCGGTAATGTGAACAATCAACCGTTTATATAGCGCTGGAACTTAGTTACAGCAAAAGTTATTCTTAACGTCTCCTTCTAAATTTGAGAGTACTGCTTCTCCGCCGGAAGCAGGGTCCTTGATGCATGCGCTATGGGTGCATGCGTACCATGCGGTATCAACTGAAAAATGCATGCTCCCAATCCATATAAACTAGAGTCGCTAGATACTATAATGTCTAAGTCCGGGTTATTATGCGTAAAGAATAAATCCGATGTCAGCATTTCAATAGCTTTGTTGAATGCCACCCACCTTTCAGGCGTCCACTCCCAAACCTTATCCTTTTTAAATAGTGCATTCAGTGGGGCGCTTAGATCATGTATCACTGGGATGAACGCCTGATAGTAATTTGCCAATCCTTGAAAGCTCTTTAGTGCCGTGACGTTTTCTGGCGCCAGCATGTTCTTAATCGCGGTAGCCCGTTCTGGTTCCAGCCTTCTGTCGCTCATGTCTATTATATGACCCAGATATTCGATTTAAAAATATCACATTTTCCTCTTTAACTTTAAACACTTGATTGACATATTTCCGGTGTTATTCTGTGTGTTTACTTTTGATTCGAATGTCGTCAAGATATGTAAAATAAATTTCGCTCAACATTGTGTCAGTCACTTGCTGAAAAATTGCGGGAGCAACTTTGACCCTGAAAGCTACCATTTCGAACTCGTATAAACCGCAATGCGTATGTATACACAACAGCTTGGCACTCTCTTCTTCTACGGGTATCTGGAAGTTCGCTTCACTTAGATCTATTTTCGAAAAAATATGCTTCCATTTAATTTTTAAGAAATTTCCTCCTGGCTATGCAGTGGATAGTGATGAACTTTTAGTGGTGCATTTAATCCCGTTATAAAATATGATCACACACGGATCATTGTGGATGTTTTTTACCATAGACCGTGGGTGCTGCCCACTGACTGTATTCTACTTTGGATAAGTTACCAGTCGTCAATAGTCGGTCAAATTCCCCATGTATTGAGTCTACCAAAGCAAAAGACATCTTTTTTTTTCTTAAATACGGGCTGAACGGTTTCGTTCAGTTAAAATGTGCCGGTGGTTTCTGTACATCGATCAAGACCACCGGGAAAAGATTCTTTTAAATTCAGTTTAAGTTTTTTTCTGATTAAGTTGTCCGACTATCTAATGTTTGGCAAAATGTATTTAGTGCTACCTCCCATAAATTGAACGCTTGCATCCAATCAGTGCTAAAAAAGTTAAATTAAATCTGTTTTTACACGAGCATTTTTAACTTTTTGCTATTTAGATTAGTAATTTAATCATTTCACTAGTCACTGCACTAGCTATACTGTTAGTTCGTAACAGGTAGAATCTATTTATCCACTTCCACGTATGTAGATTTAATATTGGCATGCCCGAGCGTTTACCTATGTTCTTATATTAATGAATTCCCGATCATTTATACTTACATCTAGTACCTGCAGTTTATTTCATTTATTCATCTTATAGTGCACACTTTTGTGGCCGACCCTCTTACAAGTCAGGCAGGTCTTCAAACGAAGTGAGCATTCTGTTACTCAATGGCCATCGATTACAGGGTGGTAATTTATTTGTAAAAGGCTGGCTTGTTTGTGAGGTTTGGAAATTCATTTTTGTGCTTTGAATAGTTTTTGGATGAAAGTTTATTTTTAGATTTTTTATGTACTTTTCGTATGTGTGCAATGCCTGACTGTTTGATGCCATTTGAATCATGCTTAACACTAATGAATCGTTTTAATTTTTCAGCTAATTTCTGCAGTGTTAACTTCGGTTTATTTTCTAATTTATTCAGAACTCTACGCCTTATTTCAGCGTCTTTTCTTGATACTAATCCTTGAACCAAAAGTAAACATTTAAACAAATCCGCACAAAGTGCGGATAATTTGAAGTCGTCGCAGTGCTTATTTACTACTAATGCGAACGTTGAATCATCTTCGTCGTCTTTTTACCAAGTCTAAACAGTTCAAGAGTTAGTGGAATAACGATGTCTTTTGGCTGAACATCTCTGTTAAAAGTTTGAAGGCTTCCGCAACAGTCAAATCGCTAGTCTTTTGAGGCAAAATGAAATCCACGAACTTGGTATGTTCGGTTGTTCCTGAATTCCTAAGTAACAGGCGAACCTTTTTTGAGTCTGCCCAGTTTTCGCCATCAATTTTATATGAGTCTTCACATCTTCTAAAATACGAAACCAAAGTTGTATCCCTTTCAGGGTGATACGTAAATTTGTTGATCGCACTCCACACGGCATTCCGTGGAAAATCATTATCGTGTTCGTTACTTAAGCCGCTTAGCGATATTGTTTACATTACAACTTCACTCTTTTTCTGATATTCTTTCTTTTCCTTTATAAGCCTTTCATTTTGTTCTAGAAAAAGCTTTTGAATTTTTACTTTAGTTTTCTGTTGTGTCTCAGCAGCCTCTGTATTATGTTCGAGTTGCTGTGGCATTTGACATTTTACTCAATCGTTGCTTTAAATGCTTCCTTAATTTAAAGTGTGTCTTGTTTAATTAAAGATTTATTGTTTCCTTTTAGGTGCGGCTTGTTATGATAATTTTCTCGTAAACTTATGCTGGCTAGACGTATTTCAGACGTTAAAGGTTATAAAACATTTTATTCTCGATGGAAAAAATCGCATCCTTTTTGTAAGCTTTTACGCAAAATGCGTAGCCGTAGAATAACCGGTCGGCAAGTAAGCCAGAGAAAACGTAAACATACGGTTTAAATTCTTTTTGTGTTATCAGCAGAATTTACGTATTTTTCTTCTTTTTGATTGTTTTTAATTAAGACGTTGACTGGTGAATTTGTAGTTGATTTCTCCAATTTATTTTTCTATTTAAGGTTTTTCATAATTAATTTAGTCGCCCGTCCATTTAAAAAAGTTATCCCGATTTCTTTTACTGTAACCACGCTCTCACTCTATTTTAGTGGTGTAAATTTTAAATTTGAAATCCCATGTTCCTGGTCGCTGTGTGGTCTTTTTTTAAGGTTCTCAAGAAAAATCCTTGATGTTTTTGTTCCCCGTGTGAATTCGAACATTTTGTAGCCAGTATTTTGTGAGGTTCCTTTTAAGTTGTTTGGAATTGTTGTAGTGTCCCGCGTAGATTTGAATATCTGGTCGACATTTATTGTTGTTGTGGTGGTGGGGTCCAGGGTAAGCTCGAATATCTCGTCGCCAATTTTTTATGGTCCAGTTTAATGGCCGGAATGAGACCACGGACACGGAGTTTAGGTAAAACTAATATATTGTAGACAAGTATATACAACAGAGGAAAAAAAGAAATAGTACGTCAGTACTGACTGTCAGTGTTGACTGGGGTTTATCTAAAATGCTGAGAAGCTTATGCCTCCAGCATTTATTGAGAATTACCGAGTCCAAATGTTCGTTATATGTACAGTCCCATAACAGATTAAAAAGAACTACATAAAAACATTTTTCCATCCTTAATCCATGGATTTTCATAGATATGATTGTATCATCAGAAGGAAACTTCAAATGATAACACAGTAAAGTTGATTTTATTGTACAGCAAACACCTAAGAATAAAGAAATATGAAAAATATTTAATAAATTGTGGCATAAAAAATGTTAATAAATGTTTAAAAACTTATTTTGTAAAGAAGATCATTTTACGTAAAGAAAAATAGAGTGCCCTTGTAAGCAATCCGATAAATCAAAAATATAGAGCACATGTAAGGTTTAAAATAGAGTATAATCCGAAGGAATCCGTATAGTGAAAAGTACAGGCTTAAGATATGTAACTAGTCAAGTCCAAGTTAAAAGATTGTTGGCAGTGTAGTAAATCAGCAAAATAAATATAATTATATATGTCCCGAGGATATTAGTAAAAATTAAAATGGCAAGAATGTCGAAATCATACTGATACCTCCTAGAGAGAGAGCAGACAAAATGTCAGTATCTGTTCAAACGTGAGGAAGAGTATAATTAAAGTAAATTTAAAACTGTAATGAAATAAAAAGGCAGAAAAGACAGAAGGGGTAAAATAAATGGAAGAAAATACTAATAGAAATAGGTAGAAAGAAAATAAAACGGAGAAGAAAGGCAAATCAGAGAAAAAGTAAAGAATATATATAATGGCGGGAAGACGGGTTGTGGAAGTAAAGAGAAGGGATGTTGTAGTAAACATTATTTTTTTTTAAATCAGCATCTTTGGTAGTATACAATAATATACATTCAATACAAGGGGGTTCGTGTTATGCAGAATTAGATAGAGATAATCTCTATGTGGGAGAGGATAAGTAGGGGAAGAAACATTTTTAAGCAAGAGTAATTACAAAATGAGTATAAAGCTAAAATTACTTAAAGTAGAAAGTAATCGTTAAAAGTATAAGGATATTTTAATTTCTTTAAAAAGTACACAATCTAAAAGAAAATACTTGTAAAAACTATGAAATAATTAGTAGATTAGAATAATTCAGAGACTAAATTAAAAATAATAAACTTAATTAAAAAGTATTATTTTACAAATATAATTTCAAAGAAATGTGAAAGTGTATGCATAAACATTGATAAGATGGAGTCACAATACTAAACATTATCCTATAAGTAACAAATTAAAAGATAGTTAAATAAGTGAATGTTATACCATAATAATAACGATAATAATTATAAGTATAATTCATATAATATGTTTAGTAAATTTAGGGAAGTTGTATATCAGTAAAAATTAATCAAATTTATTTAGGATATTATAAAACTAAAAGATACAAATTTACTAACGATTATTCTAACAGACGTAAACTAATCCCGAAGAAAGACGATTCTCTGATTTGGAAAAGTTTTAGTGGAGGAAACTGGTTTCAAAATAAAATAACTGTTGTAAAATAGTTTAAAAGTAAAAAGAAAGAACAGTGGTTTACTAGTCATATTATGCAACCTCATTAAAAAAAATGACTTACTTTAAAGGGTTAGTTCTATGGTGAAAATTAGCGAATGTATGATTATAGGGTTTAGTTTAATAACTTATACCAACTCATCAGATAGTATGTATTAAATAAACATAAACTTAAAAGTTAGTTAGATTAAGGCGTACATTAGAAGAGGGGCGCATACTTCAGATTATGTAATTATGGAGATTAAATTGATGGATGGATTTAAAAGCATTGGAAGTGTAAACTTTTTATGAAGAATTTATTTTACAGAATTAAAAAAAAATTGAGCGCCTAATTTCAAATAATATAAGTGAGTTTTAACTTAAAATGCAGGAGTAATAGCTGTATTGAGCGAAAGACATTATCAAAAGTATGTCAACCTACTTGTCATATTTTAGCGGTATACCCAAAATTCGTTTTTCAAAAAAGCTCTTTCTCAAATGTTGCTGACTCCACTAAAAGTTCATTTCTTCAAATGTTTGTCATACTTTCAAAGTGGACGGGTTGAAACGTTTTTAATCGATTTTCTTACTTCAGTTGCCTTAACTACAGTTTAATCAAAGTTATATCAATTAAAAAAAGCTGTCCAAATACGCATATATTTCTATGGTAAGGATTTACTCCCAAATGGATAAACCTATACGTATGAATTATTTTATATATATTATTGAGTAACACATTGAGTGAAGTTATTATTTTTTATAAACTTAACTTTTTAAATGGTGTATCCCTCAACTTCGCACATCTATTTTTTAAATAAGCGGGATACCAAAAAATAATAGAGAAAATAATTCTCTACATCTAATTTTGATCGGACCGGGGCGTGCATGTCTAAGTGTCAATAATGTCTATGTGAAAGTGGAACTGCTGAACAAATAAACTTATAATTATGAGTTATGGAATACATATTCTAGGGAACATGGTGAGTAACGTTAGCACATAATTTTTTCATTAAACTTTATTATCTAGGCGGTGGACACCCCCGAAATAGAACTTTTCTCCCTCACAAAAAAAATTATCGAGATACGATTTCAGACTAAAAGAAAATACTGTTTACTTACTAAAATTGTTTCCATTGATTAGGTACGACTTTATATCCTTGTAAACTCTAAGTATTAAAATGTGTAGCTCAAAATTCTATAGATATTGCCTTTAACCGTTGTATAACCAGTATTCTACGAGTAAATATATATATATATATATATATATATATATATATATACACACACATATATATATATATACATATATATATATAAATGCATATATATATATATATATATATATATATATATATATATATATATATATATATATATATATATATGCATGTATATTTAGGCAGCAAATAATTATTAATGCAGGCCTCGTTGAAGACTAGAGAACTTTTTCTTTTTGTAATTGTTTTGTTAATTAATCGACGCGGCGAGCGAGTTTCTGTTGTCGGGTGTTTATTTAAATATTGTGGCCCCGAGTGTTCTTTCATCGGCCATCTCTCAAGCGCTTTCGATCTGTCGATCTCTTGATCGTCACTACGAGGTTGTGTCTCATCCTTTGCGTTAGGCTGTCAGCCTTTATATATATATATATATATATATATATATATATATATATATATATATATATAATTGAATAGGAATAGGGTGATAGTGTGTGTGTATTAAATGCTATTTTATTTATGTTGGGTTTCAGTTTTTTTAATGTCTAGGGCTTCACAGTGGCTGTGCCCGGAACCTTTACCAGTAGACCACGAAATATCGCTAGCTGCAGAGGAGATATATTTTACTAAAGAATCACCACCTATCAAGGCGCAAAAGTCACTTAGGATGAGAGTTTATGAGTTTGAGCTGGGTGGTGAGACTACACCATGATGAGTGGTACAGATGATGAAACATTCACAGAATTTTGTTATTTAGGAGGACAACATAGCAAGAACGTGTTTACATTGGACTTGAAAACAACAATGTTGTAGTCAGCTGGGAAGCGGCCCTGTTACATTGAGATCCACAGACGAGTATTTCTAGGCAATAAACTTTGCCCATAGAAGGTTCGTTTTGTTTTAGGGGCACATAAAAAGAACTAGAAATTATTGAAAATTGTTTATTGCTAGACAAGTTATGGTGGATATAAATTGTATGGTTATTGTTTTGTTGCGATATTGACAATTGAACTTATTCAAATATCTTTTTATAAGAAAAGGTTAGAAAAATGTTAAAATAGGAAACATTGTTTCCTTTCACCAGTCTGATACCCCATGTAGAGAGTTTTTATATTTAAAAAATTATCCACGGACACGTATTTCGCCGTTTTACAACTCATCAGCGTAGCTGCAGTCCCACGCGATTTACACTGGGCCACGTGAGGTAACCTACTTACAGCGGTATCGTTGTCTTTAAGACTTTGTAGTGTTGCCAGACACGATCAGCACATACACCTTGAGAATTGAAACCGTAATCACAAGTATCGTTGTCCGAAATATTTCCTATTAGCACAGTTCTGTTTTGTGCTGTCTCTATGCCAACTATTATTTGAGATTTTTGTAGAATATTAATAATTTAATGTAAATAAAGAAACGTTATTTCAAACCTAACATTAAATAAAATGTTGTGTAACTTCAATATTACTAAAGCTGTGCAACCATTTCTTTGTCTGTATTTATGTGCTTGTGTATTCTACCTCTACGTGAATTACTCATCATTATGTTCTTCATTACTATTAGCAAGTTATCTATTTGAAAACAAATTCTTATTTACTACATGAATTCATTGAAATGAAACAAATTATGAGCAAAGAATACAAACCTAATGAATAAGAAAATGTAGCAAAATTGAATCGATAAAATGACCGCACTAAACGAGAAGAAAGTGAATACTAAACTTATCTATACGTACAAGAAGTCCATGTAATCGATAAAAAGACAAAGTTAATCGATAAGAAGACGATACAAATCACTAAGCAAAACGAATAAAAATTATTTTTGCTAATAAAAAATTATTTTACATACCCAATTATTCTTTAATTTGTAATGTTACTATTAGGGGATATATTTTAGATTAAGCTTAACCCTATTTGCTCAAAATTAAATTCGCATACGTGGTGTTTATACCTCGGGAAAAGCCGGGGAAACATAAGTTCCCTTTTGTTATATAGATTAAACGGCTATTGATTTAAAACAACATTGCAATAGTGAAAAGTACTAAAATTAACTTTTTAAAACTCTTAAAAATATAATTTAATTAGAAATGATATTTACCAGCGTACATTTCGGTTTATTTGTAATCTAGTAAGTAACGTTAACATTTGTTAATAGACTAAAAAAGGAATTAATAATTTAGTGACGCTTACAGTTTGTAAATAATTTGGAAGGATTTAAAATTGAATAGAATGTTTTCTATTTCTTATTTTATTTAATTCTTCCTAGAGTTCTGTGTGTTAAAAGATTGACATATTTTGGAGCTTTTATATTCAATAATTTTTTAGATTTAAATAATATTATCTTAATATAATGTTTCATAGTTTTATTATGATTTTGTTAAAAACAGATTTTGTAATCAATTGATGCCGTGATTACTTAATTTAACTTTTTGTAATCCTATTAAGATATAATTTTGTAAAAATAAAAACGGCATAGTTAGATATGTGACAATGAAATCTACCGTAACTATGTTGCGCTAAATGATAAAAACAAATATCACTAACTTTTTAAAAAAGCTTCCGTGAATTATTAAAATTGTAAATTATAATAATAAGTCATCTTTAAAATGTAAGTATATATGAAAGTACTTCTTTCGCACCGTTTTTTTATAGATAATTTGAAAACACTTCTTATGCTATCACGATAAAAACAAATATTACCAACTTTTTAAAAAAAGATTCCGGGAATTATTAAAATTGTTTTCTTGCATAATAAAAGTAGTTGCTTCGTTTCAGTTGAGGTAAAGTAAGTTTGTTTTTTACATTTATCCTACTTTCGGTTCCAGTAAGACGCTATTTTGTAAAAACGTCGATTTTTCTTGCATATTTACATATTTTAAATGGGTTCCTTCTGCAGATCGATGCGTAATACGAAATAGATTTTAACTCAGAATGGTTACTCATGTAATAATCTTTTAAATAAAGAACAAAATAAAACCATTTTCATCGCCTATACACGATTATTTTGTCGCATTCTGTTTAGGGTGTATCAGTTATCTTTTGGACTACGATCAACGTGTTGTTTCTGTTTTGATACACGATTTAATAAGTTGTAATTTATACGATAACAAGAAATCGTTTTAGACTGAGGCAATTGAAATTGTATGTCAAAACTGAGTGTGTCTTTTTGAGGGTGCTGTATTTTCCTACATCTGAAGTCAGGATTGGGTCAAATTCTGCCCTCGTAGGGAGGCAAGTTAATAGAAGCTCCGGGATACCGCTTGGTACGTACAAATCACAGTACATACACCACCCAAATATTGTATCATACGTTTCTTGTTTCGCTGACATTTCAAATAAATTCACCCGCTTTGAGTTTTCGAGTCCCCCCCACCCCCCCCCACCCCTAAAAAAACAGAAAAAAATAAACTTTGAAAATCTGAACATTAACCTCAATTGCGTCGAGCAAAACACCGGAAGGAAATGGCGGTATTTTAAGATGTCTGATGTTCAGCTCATACTTCCGGTGACATTTGAGGATGACGGGTTATGAACGGAAGAGCCGTTTGACGGGCATTTTCTCAGTATTTGTTAAATGATAGATTTTTCTTGTAGGTAAAGATAAATATTACACAGATTTAATTTTTCCGGTGTCAGTCCGTTCATTCAAATAGATGTTGTAATGCTTATACTTACAAGAACTTGAATGCTTTCGTTATATATAAGTTTCCTTGTGGATAGCGGTTGATATATATATATATATATATATATATATATATATATATATATATATATATATATATATATATATATATATGGTTTCGGTTGGACCTATTGTTTTACGGCGTATCACCACATTTAGGGTTATTTAATGCCAAATCCGGTCATTATTGTGAACATTTCATGGTTCATGTTCTTTATATGTTCAAGTATTCATTCATAGTGTTTGGTTTGTTTGTTTCGTTTTATGGCATATCAACCCTTTTCGGGTGATTTTATGCCTAATCCAGTCATTTTGGTGAAAGTTTTTATGCTTCGAGTTATTTATATGCTCAAGTATCCATTAATAGTGTTTGGTTTGGTTTTGTTGTTTTGCTTTATGGCATATCAACGCTTTTCAGGTTATTTAATGCTGAATGTGGGCCCTTTTGGTGAAAATCATGATACTTCATGTTCTTTATATGTGCAAGTATTCATTCATGGTGTTTGGTTGAGTAAAAAAATATGAAGAGATCGGGAGGGGAGAAAAGAGAAATAGGGGTAAAGAAAAAAATATTTTTAGTTTTGCAGTATATGATTCAGTTTTGAAAGAAAACTAACAATCAATAACACATCAATGCCTGGTGCATTTTAAGTCAATAAGTCAATAACTTTAGACAACCTGATGTGTTAGCGCCAGTAGGTTCTACTTTACCAATGCATGGTATTACTACTCAGGGCCAGAGTAGACCTGGTAGCAATGGCAACTAAGGGGAAACTCCACATTCCACACAGGTCCTAAATGGAGGGCTCAACACTGTATGTATTTTGAAGTTATACCCGGAACCTATATATAAACATACATATAAACATACATATATACATACACATATATATATATATATAAACATATATACATATATATATATATATATATATATATATATATATATATAGTTATACATATACATATATATATATATATATATATATATATATATACACGTACACACACCCACTTACACACACACACACACACATATATGTATATATATACAGGGTGGGCCAAAATAAGGGTCCTATCTTTAAATTTGAATAACTTGAATTTGAATAACTTCCACAAAATAAAAGTTAAACTCACCAAACTTTATGTGTGTGTAGACTGACACTTCCGAAGTTTTTTGAAATAAACAAAACAAATTTTAGCCGAAAAACACTTCTTAAAACTTACAAAAACTAAAGTATTGTTTTTTACACTGTTTTGAGTTTTTTAAGCAAAAATAATGTTTTCTAAATGAGGGTACGTTCCTTAGGGCTAATACGGCTCATGCTTGCTTCGGAAGGGGTCCTTTACTTATTCTAAAAAAAAAATTTTTTAAATCAATAAATAAAAAAGTTATGAATTTTTAAAAATAGGACCCTTATTTTTGCCCACCCTGTATATATATATATATTGTTATAAAAAACAGAAATTTACTTTCGAGAGCTTTGTCGACCGACATCTCTTGACGATACAATCATTGGAAAACACAATATCTGATTAGCGAGAGTGAGAAAAAATGGGGAACATTAATTGTCGACGAGATGAAGGAATAAGCGTTTTTTTTTAATATATTTAATATAAAAATAATATAAAAATATATAAATGTGTATATATTTTATCTTATTAGTTCTTATTTGTTGACGTATAGGAATACACAGTGTTTTTTTAAATGTCTTTTTCTAACAACCAGAATTTTCAGCCGTTTTTTTCTGTATTTTTCGGTGTATTGAGATGTATGTGTGTGTACGGTGGGTGGTGATACCGGGGGAAAAAAGAGTATTGCAAATAAGATCAAGAAATGTTTACATGTAACTATATATATATATATATATATATATATATATATATATATATATATATATATATATATATTAGCCGGTGAGACTTAAACGAGGAAATACGTGTTTTCGTGCCGTTCTTAAAACTGTGGACAACAGTTGAAGAATAGCCTAATGTAGTGTAGTTATATCTATCTCATCTCTCTTTTTATTCCTCTCTCCCACACACAATCTCAGTTTCTGTGTTGTGTTTTTTAATAAACATGTTTATAAACTAGTCAACAAGTGTCGGCCTGGTTTAGTATGAAGGAACGAAAAAGTAGCCCGGGTTCAAAACTATGAGGAGAGGAATGACGAGACGATCAACCCGCGTACGTAAAATACTGCATACTCTTATCGTAAAGGATGAGTAGAACATCAGTGTACGGGGTTATGGTTAGGGCTAGGGTTACGGGTAAAGAGTTAGTGTTAAGAGTTCAGACTCTCTAATTGTAATTATTTCGAAACAAATTAGAAGTGTTTTCCCGGCTCTCATACCGTCCTGATAGCAATATAAGGTGTAGATCGCATGCCAAAGTAGATGGACGACACGTTGTTGCAATGTAAGTGTACATATCATACCTAAGCTCACTCATTATATGATGATTACAGACGGAAGCGCCAGTGTTTTAAACTTCCAATTTGGTTTAATTAAATATTCAAAGAGATCATATTTTGAAAAAAAACAAAAACACATTTAAACTTGTTTTTATTCAGACTAGTAAAGTTACACAGGTCTAAACCAGTGTTTTTTGTGTGTTTTTTAACATGGTTCACCCCAAACAAGGCAGGCCGCCACTGTAGACGTAAGGGGCTACTGAGAAAAAAAGAAAGGGGAGAAGGTTGGGGGGTCAGCCTTAATTGGGATCTGCGCAGCGAGATTTCTGTTTACATTAGTTTTAAATTTCTGCATGTCAGTACTGTCGGGGAAACAGGGGGCAGGGAGGGAGTTCCAGAGGCTAGCAGCACGAGGAAAGAAGCTATTTGAGTAGAAGGGTATCGCGCATCTGGGGACCTCCACAGTGAATGAATGAGATTTAGTTGATTGTCGAGTTAGTCTAGTGAATTTACGTCGTTTGTAATGGTATCGTACACCAGACTTGCCTGTACAGTATTAACATTTTTAAATTATTCGAAAACAACAGCATTATCATCTGCATTAGTGATAGTTGAAATATTTACTATTTGTAACCATCTCTCCGGTAAATGTGAGATGGTGCTCTTAACATTTGCTTTTCTGAATCTTATTAATGTTAGTTAATGTTCGTGCTATGATCAGACAGGGTTGGACATTTAGACTTGAAAAGACAAGGACCCGTCGTGTAACGGATAGTGCTAAGAAATAATAAGTTCTAAAGGTTGACAAATACAGTTACAAATTGCTTTATAATTTAACCTGGTCTTGGCTGACGAGACGGAGCAAGTTCATTATCATGGGCGGCCCTGCCTTCGTAAGGCGTCGGCGACTATAGTCCTTCACATTGCCCTATTATCCATTGAACGAAATAGTCCGATTGTATTCCAAATTTTCCACCTACACATATTGTCCATAAACTTATATCTTGGTCTGCCTACTGGCTTACAGCCAGGTACTCTACTAGTAAAAGCAAAATGTTCATGTTTACTTGTGTCTATATATATGACCGATTAAAGTCATTAGTCTTTTCGTTAAACTCTGCATTAATTGCCCAGGTCAGTGTACAGCTCGTCTCCACACCTCCTCATTGGTTACATGCTGCTTCCAGTTGATATTCCGCATACGGCAAAAAAAAACATTTTTTCACGAAAAAAAAGTTTAGTTTCTAATTTAGGACATCTTCTCTAAGTCTCGCATCCATAGAGTAGAATTGACCAAGCGTACGCTTGAAGTATCCTCAAGCTGAGGCTACCCCCGTGAATTGAATAAAGGGTTCCGTTCGAATATATGTCCCGCGTTCGACAAAAACATTTCCGACTTCGACAATGTACACCTGAAGGAAATCGTAGGTTACATCGGCTAAAACATTGTGAGAATAACATCAAAAATGAGTACAGCAGTGCAAATAATCTAAATAATACAGTTTTGATTTTATTCTTCATGAAGACTAAGACGTCCATGGGCGACATTATAATGGACAGGACGAGATACGCTGTAACATCCAATCGGTCTCACGGGATCATTCCTACAAGTGGCTACATCCGTCGTAACTTGTACGTGAATCGTGCAAAATAAGGAAACAGTAAACAGTATTTATCAGTTATTCTAGTTTTTGCAACCTTAGTTGCAGTGCCGGCATTAATTTAATTATATATTCTTTAATTATATATTCTTTAATTATATATCGATATGTGTATATGTTTATAAATATATATATGTCAAAATGTTACTCGTTATCTCACTCGTCGAGCAAGGGTGACAGTGTGTGCATTTGGATAACGTGAGTTTGAAAACCCAGTAAAATTTGGTGAATGTTAAATGTTGCTTTTATCCCTTGAGTTTCTTTATATTTTTCTTTGTTTGTTATGGTTTTCTTTACAGCTAGTGTGTTTGAATTAAAGTTAGGCTGAATCTGAATCTTTTAGTTGAAAAGACAGAACTATTAAAACAGACTTCGTATACTGTTAGATTGAAGGTAAACTTGGGATATTTTTTACACAAGGTTCAGTTGCCATTAACTGTATCTACGTTTATTACAAATGAACAAAACACGCATATAATAGTAAACATTATTTTTATTTCAATTCACTTGAAACAAGGAGCATCACCACTGAACGGTAAAGAGCTACTGTGAATTAGGCGCCAGATTTATAGGATCATCTTAATACATTTAGCACACAGTTATTATGATTGGTGAGGATGTACTTTCAGTTTGAGGGAAAAATCTTCCCGCCTTTTCCAGCGAAGTTGACCAATGAAAAAGGAAATATCGATGATTATTAAAATATAAAATTTTCGAACCGATTGAAGATGAAACGCTTTCGTTTTTGAAACACTAATCAATAGATGAGAAAGATGGATGCTGAAATAGATTTTCTTTATGTTGTATTTGTTTAGTAGCCGAACAGATGTTACAAGCCTATCTCTCTCCTCTCTCTCTCGCTCTCTCTCTCTCTATCTCTCTCTCTCTCTCTCTCTACTCTATCGTAATGTTCATGGTAGGTGTTCGACTTATATCAAATCTATGGTAACTTCTGAAAACATTCACGACAAAAATTTGTCGAGCTACCACAACATCAAATAACTGTTTCTTTTCTCTTTCTCTTCATGCAAAATCAAACGAATCCTCCATGAACAAAGTTAATTTCTGATAACATCCCATCTGTGGAACAAGATACCATCATTATGCTTTCCAATCAACTACAGCATGCCCATCTCCAAGTTTAATGTGAACAAAAACTTGTTGAGTCGCCCTCTTAGATAATAAATTGCTCTTTCGTGATACTCTGCCCATCCCACCAATTGATTGCGGTCCTCTCTTAGAAGCGATCACCATCCGACTGTCGATCTCTTATACTCGAGTTGCCCACATGATTTGATTACAGGTTACCCATTAGTAAAAAATAAACTATTCCGGTTTTATTACTTTACTTTATATAAAGGATATTCACAATCGAAAACAAACAGAAACAAAAAGCGGTTTCTATTTCATTTAATTATATACAAAATTACCGGTGTAAAGTAAAATAATACAATATCAAAGAATGTTCCGGGTAATATTCATGAGCAGAAACATATAATTAGACATTATCAAAATAAAGAAACCTTATGTGTGTTATATGTCTGTTTTTTTTCAATTAAAATCAGCTTGAGTTGAGGAAATTGGTTGCATGGGGAGAAATGATATGAGCATCACGGATGTGTAATGTGCGTCAAAAAGACAGCCTGTATTCTGGTGAGCTCAGTGGAAGAATATATTTGAACACAAAAGGGAGATGTGTACATAAGAGTATACTTCGATAGTATGACCATGTTGAAAGAAAGGATAAGAATTATGTGATTAGTAAATGATGGACGATTTAGTAAGCAGGTCCAGTTGACAGCGTAAAGGCAAGGAAAACATTGGAGGACGTGATAAAAATCGCCATATGAGAAAAGGCGATTACTAAATACCTGGACAAAGATAAGTTTATTTGGAAGTACATTCTTACAGCGATTATTTGCCTACACCATGTAAAACGAACGTTAAACCAATCATCATGATCAACATTATCATCATTATAATGATCATCATTATTATTATTATTATTATTATTATTATTATTATTATTATTATTATTATTATTATTATTATTATTATGATTTTATACTGAAAAAAAAATCCTGAATTCTACATGAGAGAAATGACGAAACGTATCTTTTGTAAATTATTATCGAAAGTTTATCTTTAAATACCATTTCGTTTTTTTTTGCTTGCTGTTTTGGTGTATCTCCCTCTCACAGCGGTATGATGTGACACAAGGTCGGACAGAAGGATTGAAAAGCTAGCGCCATAGATGATAAGCACCCTGTCCTACAAAAAATACCGTGGCAGCCTCTTCACCATTCCTCGGTATGGGCACCTCAGCTGATTAGCAATAAACTAACCCCTTTCTCAAAGGGTGAGATAGCAAAGCCTGGGAAGGTGGACCCCTCGGACTGCACAGAACAATCCCTTTAACCGGCGAATCAAGGCCCGAAGGTCAAGACGAGCTCTAAACAATGTAGCATCAATAGGAACATATACTACACTTTGATCTCAGCCAAAAGGCCGAGAAAAATACATTTATTTATTTACCTCCCTCAGCGGTAAGATGTGACACAAGGTCGGAAAGTGGGATTTGATAAGTACGCACCCTAGAGAAATAGCAGGTATGAACTTACAAAAATTGCCTGAGAAACCCCGTCGGCATTCTCCGGTAGGAGCGCCTCAGGCGATTAGCAATAAACTAACCCCTTCTCAAAGGGTGTGAAGGCAAAGCATGAGAGGGTAGACCCCCTAGAACTGCACAGGACAACCCCACAGACCGGCGGAATAAAGACCCGAAGGCCAAGACGATACCGGTTTATAGGGTGTAGTATCCATCAGAACAGATACTACACTTTTCTCTTAGCCAAAAGACCGATAAAAATACAATTTCGTGTTTACAAGCTAATACTATTTAATTATGTATAATCAGTATCTCTTGAATTATTATTTTCAGTTGAGCTGATGATCTATATAAGAACAATTTAGAAACCCTTTAATTAATTTCCCAAAAGTGTGTAGTGGCACTGTTTTTGTACCAGTAGTTGTATGAATTTATTTTAAAGACTAATGCATGAGTTTGCAATTGACAGCGCCATCTTTAACTTTTCCATTTTCGACAGAACACCCATGGTAGCTTTAAAAAAGAGTTGATGCTTTGAAAAAGTACGAACTGGCTAAACCCTTGCCGTCAAAACAAGTGTCATGTTTTTGCGAACCTGAGACCCAGGGGACTTAAAAATATAAACTGGTATGCAAACAGCTGTAAAAAACAGTAAATAAAAACCAATATGTGCCCTTCCTTAGTTTCCGTGTGTGTAGTTCCCGTTTCACGTTTTTCGTTAACCGGATCTTTGAGGAAGGGCAGCTGTGGTTTTCATTTTCAACTTCTGGTATTCATTCTTCATTATTCTGGGACGCGTTTGCTAATTCGTAATTGGATCATGTTTACCGATGGCATTGCGGAAAATTGTTCACTGCGAGTTTAACTTAGTTCACTATGATTTGCTCTTATTCTTATTAAGCTTTAAAAAATTGCTGAACTAGAAACCGTGGAACACATTGACAAGAATATGAGACACCGGATGCTAAAATAGTTACCTTCATGGATTTTGTTTCGTGGAGAGTAGGAAGCACTTTCTCTGGAAAAATAGCACTAAAAAAATGAAAAGATATACTTACGATATATCTATTCACTATCTCCCTTTTAAGTATTTTTATCTTTTTTTGTTTATGATGGGACATCCTGTGAGATATCAGGCATACATCCGCCATTTCAGATACTATAAACTAGAAATATTTTAGGGGTCCTAACTGTCCTTTAAAGCGAAATGTTTGGATCGCTCTAGCACTTGGTTCACGGGGTATATTCGCCAAGTAGTTGTTGAAATTATTTCTCCCGAACCCAATAGCTAGTATAATTACAGGAATGATGATGATCTTCCTTAGAATCTTGTTTCTCCTCATGTCGTATTAAGTTATCTTCTCCCTGTCATGATTGTTTAAGCTAGCATCATTAGGGACACTGACTTTAACAAGTTTGTTTCTCTTCAATTATTGTCCCATATGACTATGTACGGTTCAACATCTTCGTTTTGTAAGGATGTTGCTGTAGATATTGTATAGTCATAATAGATGGTGTATGACTTACTCCCAACAGTTGTTTCTGTTTATATTCACAGAACCTTTTGCTACACTGGATATTCATTTTTTAATGATGGTTCAGTGGAGATATTTAAAAACTGTATTGTATCGCATTGTATAGTAGCCGTCCTCTAGCCGAAAAATGCAACTGGATGTCAGGCGACTCAAATTTCTAATTCTGTGTTGCCGAAACTGCAGTTGTTTTCGTTACTGAGACGAATTGTCTTCTTTAAAGATTTGGTCACCAAGCCTCAAGCCTCGATAGTCAGTATCATCTTCTTCTTATCGTAGTAAAGAGACCTCTTTAGAGCGAGTGTACATAACCTTTTTATCTATATATCCCATGGACAGTTTTTCCAGTTTTTTTGGGACACGGTGTTGGTGTTACAATTCTCCTTCTTTTTTACGATGGAAGGTCTTGATGTATTTTTGGCGGTTCGTTTGGCTATTTCGGTGTCATGATGGTTTGGTGTTTTTTTTTAATTTGTGGTCAGTTTTGTGATGGAGGTTTTTATACTGACTCTTGTTTCTTGGTGTTATGTATCATGAGTTTTTGGTTTGGGAGCTCAGCAGATATTGCCCAGTGATTACTATAGTAACTAGATGTTTATAGTTGATTACTTAGAAACACATACTAAATTTTCATCTGGGTAGGTACAGACTTGGTAGACACTGGTTAATTAACATTATTCTGTACAGTGTCACAATTTATCTTGTATTTGTGTCTAGTCTTTTAATATCATTTTGTGCCCAGTCTATACTGCCAAAGCTGTATTTTATCATTGGCATAGCAAGTTAGAAAATGCTATTTCAAAAGTAAGCGTGGCAGGCTAATGGCAGCCATTCAAAAGTTAAACATGAGAGACCGAGTTAATTATGGGCACTGCTCTTCGTGGTGAAAGTTGACCTATTTAAAACCAAGCATGAGATACCAACGAAAATGCCATTTCAAACTAAATTGTGACCAACCAACGAAAATATTATTTCAAACTTAAGCCTGACATGCCGATTTACGGATGGAAATATCTCTGCGTAGAGATGTATGGGCATATCTAAAAATGATATTTCAAAAGTCAGCCTGACAAACCCATATGAATGTAATTTCAAACTTTAGTGTGACAGACCAACGATGATGCAATTGCAAATCTGAGTTTACCGATAAACATAAATTCTATTTCAAACTAAAACGTGACATGCCGACATATAGGTATCCAGAGTTCTGCGGAGATGAGGGTAAACACATCTTAAAATTATTTTTATCAACTAAACTTTACAGGCATACGAAAATGATATTTAAAATAAGCGTAACAGACACACACACATGTTATATAAAGTTAACCCGTAAGCGTGAAAATGTTATTTTTAATAAAACCGGACACACGGACAGATAATCTTCTACTGATGCTTGACAAATAGTAAAAGTATAAAAACGAAATTGTAAAACCTGTTATAATACTTTAGTGTCAAGAAAAATAGACGACCTGTGACCCGTTGTAGACCCAATGTGAAATTAAATAGATGTATATTCGAATGCACATCGAAATAAATAACGAAAAACTTACAGGGAAAATAGATTTCCAGAATACGACAAAAGTAACTGGTTTTATCGTCTAAAACATTCCGTAATATACAGTTATAATTTTGCATTTATATATTTTTCTTATACATGTTTTTTTTTGCTAGTTATTGTTAAATTAACGAAAAATGATTTCATCTATTATTGTATTATCTTTTAATGAAGGTAGGTAGTGTAGTATCGGTTCTGTTCTGATAAGGCGTTCTTACCAGGAAGACACCCTCTTTTCGAGACGGGGTAATGTCGATATGTTCTGTTTTAATGAAACGAACTTCCCAGGAACAATGTTCTCCTTTTTGGTGTCAAGTGGTGGATGCAGTAGTGTAGTGTATGTTCT
>OY744515.1:123577629-123595129 GCA_963556195.1 Sepiola atlantica
ATATATATATATATATATAATAAGCACAATAATTAGTAGAGCTGGGTTTGTAAATATTTTTTCATTTATGGCTGCATATCTTAATGTTTCAGCTGCGACTTTATTAAAATTCTCGCTTGATCCGGCAGCAGCATATATACTGCAATATCCGACAGTATATTTACGGCATCATATTTATTCTTGTTTGGTGAATCTGGGCTTTTAATAATTTCATAGCTGAAACATGCATGCACATGTGTAGCTCACAATTTTGTATAAATTGGAATGTATAATATGGTTGAGTGTGTTTGTGAGAGAGAGAGTGGATGTGTATGTATTTATTTCACATCATAATATTTACACGCCTATTTTCACCTTAAACAAAGAATGTAATTAAGATATCAGCATTCTTGTTTAGAAATCTAAGTCTCAATGTATAACAAGCATCTACCGAAAAACTACCAATTCAGAATTACAGTTCGAATCAGTGTTTCAGCCTAAACAAAAGAAAATCAATCTGATAACGTATTTGGTTCAGCGAGCCTCATCAGTTTGTTATGCCAGCAAAATCTCTTGGGAATTAAAATTAATCAGATCTATTCTTATTAAGAAAGAAAGTTGTTATTTATATTTTTTTAAGAAAATCAGTAAATGTTTGCGATTAGCGATTCGGACAACCAAAGTGTCCCGTTCATATTAAGCAACTCAGTATCGCCAATGTTAGTCTTAGTGTTTTGAATGACATTGAGAATAATTGCTTTTTTTCTTATGTAAATGTCTCTCTGCTTGTATCACTATTATTACAGCAGCCATGATTGAATACACACTTGCACAACATTTATTATTGATGATACGGCTGGAAAGAGCGTTGAATACTTATTTCATACAGACACATCTAGCGAACAACGGTACTAGGTTTGCGTGATCTCTGTTTTTTCTGTGCATGCACTCTTATATTTTCACATACAAGTTTGTATAAAGGGTTCATGGCTTAGATCAAGAATCCACATGGTGTTTAATTTTCACTTACTAATGTATATATAAACCCTAAAATGCCCGTGTCGTCGTTGAATCCAGGTTATTTCTACTCTGTGGCAAACACACACTCGAGCGACGATGCTTTTCTAAATAGATATATGAATGGCTGGCTCTTTATGAACATATATTATGGTCTCTGTGGGGAACGGTTTTTGGTGGGAAATGTATGAAAAATTTTAAGATATTTTTGTTTATTTCCTTTTTCTTGATAATCTTATCCGGAAATTATATGGCGATTTTCTGATCATCTGTAGTAGCGAAACGTTCCCGGTAACTATATGTTTATTCGTCGTTCGTTTATGTAGAAATAATTGGCAAGAAATTTTGCAAGTACACATTTTAATTGTTGATATTTTAGAAGTACAAACATGAATCAATAGTTGGTTATTGGAATTTTTATCACGTTGTTTATCTATCTATCTATCTATCTATCTATCTATCTATATATATATATATATATATATATATATATATATATATATATATATATATATATAATCAAGGCAATATAAAAATCCTTGGGATAAGAATCCAAAAAAATTTAAGTGAGCTTACAAAATGTGCTTAATATCAAATATAGCTTTTATATATATATTATAATGTTTTATTTATACAGACAAGTGTAATTTTGCGACACTGGCATGTCGATGTTATCGATCAACAGCTGTTAGAAACTGAGATCTCACCAGGAAGATTAAAAATCCGATCTTAGTCGGAGGTAAAGATCTGATTCCATCCCATCTTCATGAGATCTAATTTTCTAACAGCTGTTGATCGATAACATCGACATGCCAGTGTCGCACATTTACACATGTCTGTATAAATAAAACATAATCATGTATATATATATATATATATATACGTATATATATATACGTATATATATATATATATATATATATATATATATATATATATATATATATATATATATATATATATATATATATATGAGTGTGCGTTGTGTGTGTGTGTATTTATTCATAGGACAGTCAGCAGAGACATCAGAAGATATAAAGGTTACTGTCGCACGTGTGAGGAAAGATATATATAGAGAAAAAGAAATACAGACAGGTAGATAGACGGATAGTTCGTCTTACTACACTTAGTTACATTGTGTGCACCCCATTGAGGAGAGCACCGCGAGACCCGTATTGCCTGTTTGAAGTTAAGCCAGCCAAAAGAGACAGAAAATGCTCGTAGAGAAGTCACATTGTTTCATCATTTTCCGTCTCAGGTCACCTCTGAACTTTTAGCTGTCACTCCCACCTTTCCATTCACACACGCATCTTAATATGTAACACTTATTCACATCTAATTGTTGTAACTAAACCAAGAAGAATGGTCATCAATAGATTTAATTACAGGGAATTATAACGAGAAATAACAATAATTTTAAAAAATGATTATAAATTTCAACTATATTTAGTACAACACACCCAATTTAAAAGCTTAGGTTTAATATCACACAATGTTTGTTTTATCGCAGCTGATTCCGTCATAATTAATGATAAGCTTGTTATTGATGAGACGTTTTGGACAGCTTTGCACGGTCAAAAAGAGGTTGTGAGGGATGGCTATTGGTTTCAATGGGATCGAGAAACTTCCGACACTTCAACTGATGTGTTGCAATGGCCGCAGTAAGAATTTGGTGATCATCTTATAATTAACAGATTTAATTCTAGAATGACTTTACACTCACCGAATTTTAATAGCTGGGTTATTATCTTTAATAGTTTCTGACAACTGTATCAGCAAGTCTACTATTAATGCTGCAATACTTATCCAATGCCTTTGTTCGTCAAAAGAGGCCGATTCTTACATTTGAATGTTCTCCCTTAAACACTTAAATGTCTTCTTGTTCTAGAAAAATGCGATCTTTATAGAACTTCAAATGTTTGTCGTTTCTGTTTAGTGTATGAAATATAATCTCTCTGTCTCTTATCACCGCTAAAATCGGACCCTGCGTAATTAAAATTGTCGACGACTAGATCAAGTTTTATATTGATTGGAGTCAACCTCGATAATTTGATAAAGCATCGTCTATTTATAACTAACAACAACTGGTGAAAAGAAAATCTGATACATGGTGTTTAACACTAAAAAAATGTTCTTATTTATTTTCATATATACCTATATAGTATTCCTGCAGTTCCGTCGTATATTAGTTCACTGGCGATCATTTAGAAAAATAGATTGATTTATCAACTGGTGGATAGGGAAATTGTCCATATATATGGTTAACCTGGGACTATCTTAGGCCGACTTCCGCGAGCGTTTTTTTTTGTGGATTGAGTTAAATTTAATGCGTTGGTGAAATAACAATATGTGGTAGAAAACAGTGTACTCTTTGATGTTATTTATTTTTAAGAACTTATTGTTCATCCCTTTTCAACTTCTATCTATAGTTGTTCGCAGACTCCTTTAAGAAGAGCATCCGTGTTAACTTTCCACGTCTCTGATATTCATAGCCTTACCTTTAACCATTGATCTTAACTCTCTGCTAACGTAAGCAATCGTGAATTTAAACGGATTTCGACAGAAAACATCTGCTCTAACTTGTCAAACAAAAGAGAAAAGGGAAATGACATCGAGGAATGATCAGTGAAACCATTTGAGTGCGTTTAATTTGTGGATTGGTTATTTGATCCCCTTCCATCTATCACCCATACATCTCTCTATCTCTCTCTTTCACTCACTCTCCCCCTATCTCTCTCTTTCTCCATAAAGTGTATGCGTTTGCATTTTGAAACGAACAAGTCCCTCTCCGTCTCCCGCCCGTACCCTTCTCTCTCTTTCTCTCTCTCCAATGTGCGTGTGTTTGCATTTTGGAGGTTAAAAGATATATCTCTATATCCCGCTCATTTCTATCTTTCCATCACTCTTTTTCGTCAACCTCTCTCAATTAATCAGCATGTCTCTCTTTATTTATATCTCTTGACTTTTATGTCTCTGTCTATGTCTCTGTCTCTGTCTCTGTTTCCCCTCTATCATCAATGTGTGCGCATTTGTGTTTTATGATAAACAGATCCCTTTCGATCTCTCGCTCAATCATATTCTTTTCTTTTATTTTTCGTACTTGTACTTTCTATGTGTGTATAGCGCTATCCTACTCTTTCTCTTATGTTCTTCGCTCTCTTGCTGTATCTGTATACCCACTCCTCCGCCTCTCTCTCTCTACCCTTCTCTCTACGATGTGTTTGAGTTTTGCGATGAAATGATACCTCTCAAACTTCCACCCATCTCTCTTTTTTTCGCCCCCTCTCTCTCTCTGTGTAGATAGATATGCATGTTTTTTCTTTATGTGTCTGTCTCTCTCTCCTTAGAATGTGTGTGTGTTTGCGTTTTGGAATGAACTCATCCCTCATTGGCTATCGAGAAATTCTGTATGAATAGTTTTAAAAGAGAGGAATTTTAATAGGCAGAAAGAAAGGTTTGACAAAACTCGTTTTAAAAAAAAAGTATCTGTTTCCTTGAATGTTGAGCGATGAGTTTGTGATCGGAATCTAGAGTAGGAATTAAAACGAGGAAATGGGTGGACGAAGGCTAGGAGAAAATAAGAATTTAACGAAAGAAAAAGGGACGAAGAAATAACACGGAAGAAAATAAGGAATTAATTAATAAACACAAGACGGAATAAGTGAACGAACGAATCCAATAAGGAAAAAATTGAAGGAATACAGAAAGTGGGGAAGTGACACAGAATGATATAAAAATGGCTGAACCGATGACAGGGTAGAAAATGGACCTTGGATTTATATTCGTCAGCCTCGCAACTCTCCCATTGTTTTTAGTCATCACATTCTGTGAGCGATGTTTCTAACAAAGGTGGAAATTTGCCGTGTCTTCAGTCGGAATTCATCCATCTAACACTTATTCTTGACTGTTGTATTTACCTTGTATATGTTTGTAATGTTTTAACTCCTTACATCATGGTGTGGCATGCCTTCTCTGGGGCAATTTCCATTTTAAAAAAGTATGAAACATTAGCAATAGAGAATGAAGAGAATATCAAAAGAAGGAAAAAAGAAGACAGAATATAGAAAGTAATTTATTAACACATAATTAAAGAAGAGTGAAGGAAGCAAAACAAGAAGTTAATGGAGAATGACTCCACATAATCAATAAAAGAATTAACAAAGCAAGTTATGAATTGAAAAAATATAAAAACGTATAAAATAAACCCATAAAGGGAGAGATTGAAGAATACACTAAGAATTGGACAATTGTAATAAAATTTATAGAGAAAAAGACGACTGAGGAAATGAATATAGAAAGGAAGTAAGTTAATGATAAGAACACAGAACACAGGAAAGGGGGACACTAAATACAGTATGACAGGAGAGAATAGAAATCGAAGAGAAATAACAAGAATTTAGAAATGGAGGAATAACAGATTTTATGAATAAGAGAATATTCACAGAAAGAATACAACACAGAATGAAAGTATGAAGGAAGGAAGAAAGGAAGTAATGAATTTAAAAAAAGAAGTAATAAACACAATAAACGATAACTAATACACACATGGTATAAAGAATAGAGTAATACACAAAAAAGAATGGGGATATACACAGAAAGGGGTAAATGAACACATACATTAAGGATCTGTAGAGATGGAGAGGAAGGGATGAGTAAAACAATAAATACAGATAGGAATAAATTAATGACTGAACACATAGTAGTATGTCCTCCGTCGAGCATAAGTCATGCATCCGTAGCTATATTTGTCCCGTCTGTCTGCTTAGCTTGGGCATCGCTGCTTGTAGCTTGAGAGACTAATCTGGGAGTTGCAGTCTGTCGCGAAGGTCACTGGATAAGCTGAAGTGTCCTCTCCAAGCTTTAGGTTTGTTTATTGAGTGTATTTGGATGCTAGCCTGGTTAGTGTAATATGGAGAACAGGCTGTTGACCGCGTAGCATCTCCCCAGTTCCATATCTCTGATGGATCTGAAGCAACAGCAAGACTGTTACAGTTTCGCACCAGCGGCGTTACAAGAGCTTGTAGAACAGAGTTGTAGGAAACGCCGAGATGCTTTACGGTGTCCTCGCTGGATAATTTCTCGACGTTTTCTCCTGAGGCCTGAACACTTGGATTAATGAAAAATGAAAGAATTATGAATGAGAGGAATGAAAGTATGACGACAAAAATCAAGAAAAGAACGGACTTAATACAGGAATGACGGAATGAAGGTAAACACAAAGAGAATAATAAATTAACAAAAAAAAGAAAGAGAGACGGAATAAAGTATACACACAGTAAGAGAGGAGTAAACGAATGTACACAGGAAATAAAGAATGGGGGAATCAGACTCGTAAGAAAGGAAGGAAGAAATCAACACATAAAGAAACAAGTAAAATAACTAATTAAGAAAGAACGAAACACCGAGAGGATTGAATGAACACCAGAAGTACTAGTGAAATAATCAACACAAGAAGAAATACACCAAGAATAGAAGAGACATTCAGACCGGATTAATGAACACAGGAAGGTAAGATGAACAGATAGAGGAAAGAAGACTAAACAAATGAATACAGGAAATAACGAATTTACGATTATACACAATAATGAATAAAGAATGATGGAATTCTAACAGGAAGGGATTGAAGGACGTTATATAGAAATGACGGAATTAAAGAACGGACACAGAAAGTGATAAATTAATGTGAGTCTATGGACTGCCCACATGCAGCCGGACCCGCTGAGAAATTGAAAGGAACTGAGATAAGAGGACATAATTAGGGACGTTTGTGGATATATAGAATTCCCCAGACGGGATGACGTCCTTATATATATATATTTATAAGTTTCTGAGTAGCCAGATAGCGATACTCTAAGAAAAAAACACATGTAGCCAGTTTCGATAACCAGCTAAGAGTGACTGGGAGAAAGACAGTACATCGAGGATTTCTGATCGATAGTATGTATATTGAAGAAACGAAGAAAACAGGGTGAACTTCGACTGCGATTGGGGGAGATATCCAGGAGGGTCCGAGTGGCAACAACTCGGCGTTAGACCAAGAAGATCGTTAAAAGGGCGTAACATGACCGAATAACGATCAACCCTACTTTGTTACACAAACGACTTGTTTCATGTCTTTTGTTATCGTAGCACGACACTAAGATGATATTTTGGCAATATTGGCAGAAAAAGAGAGATACACGAAATGAAGAGTTCACACAGAATAAGAAAGAATACATGAAAGAAAAATCAAGCATTTTTTACTATCTATTAATTTCTTACAAATTATAAAAGGCCACTCGAGGAGAAGTGTTTATGGTTTGTCAGGTTGACGGCGAAATCACATCGTGAGGATTAGTAACGACGGTTGTTATCGGTCAGAATTTGAATATGTTGTGAGGAAAACTAAAAAAGATTTTGTTTATCTTGGACTGTAAAATAACCATGTTGTAATCGGCTGGGAAGCAGCCCCATGGAATTGTGTTCAAATAGGGCTAATTTTAGGGCACACACCCTGCTCATAGAAGTTCCGTTTTAGGTATACAGATGAAGAAAGTAACATTATTGACAGTTATTTTCGCTAGCGAATGTAATAAGGTGGAGCATAGATTGGAGCTCAGTTGAGCACCAACGATTTAAATAACGATAGCGCAGCAAAATACTTACAACGTCTTTTCCTTCTGAAATATGTTACATAAAAAAGAAGGCCATCTCTACTAGATTTTGAACTCAGTTTTGAACTCTTTAAAAGTAGGAAAACGGTGTTTGGAGCCGTACCTTCCCAGATGGGGCAACAGTATTCTATCCTAAGTCGTATTTGACTTTTATACATGTAGACGATTGCTTCAGGCGTGAGATACTTTCTTGAGCGATAGTATTAAAATAAACATTGGAAAGATGCAATGACGGAACGAAAAGAAACGAATAAATACACAAATAAAAGAAAGAAAACAGCGTAATAGTGGAATGAACATAGAAAGGAAAGCAATGATAAAAAATGAATACTGGAAGGAATAACGAAGGAATAAATAAGGAACGGAAAAAATTAAGTAATCAAAAATATAAATAATTAATTAACAGATAAATAAAGAACGTAACACACGTAGCGGGAAATAATGAATGGAAACACGAGAGAACGAACGAAGAGTTTATTTTCATTGGATTTGCTTTTATTCAATTTGTTCACCTATTTTACTCAACATTTGATCTGATTCGATCCAAATTATGTCTTTTATTCTATATCAAAAATCAAAGGCTTTAGAAAAGCAGTTGATCTCAAGTACAAAAAAATATTAATCGAAATAGATTGCAATCACATCAACAAAATATGTATTCAATCTGATCAAAATTAATCCAACCATGAACGAATGTGGGAATACAGAAATGCACAAAGAAAGCAAAGACAGAAGATGGGAAGAAATTAATAAAGTATGAAGTGAGGAAAGAAGAAATAAATAAATAAAAATGTAACGGGTGAAAAAAGGAAAACAGGAATGCATATCTTCAGACAGAACGAACACAAATACAAATAAATGAACAGAGAAAGAAACGGGTGTGTATATAAGGGAAAGAATGAGAAAGGGAAAATTAAAAAAAGGAATTATGCGATAGATAAAAATGAAACGAGTGGCGAGGAGGAAAATAATAAGCGTTCTATCATCTAATTTAATTGCTTCTTTCCTTGAACTGCTTGCATTTAGAAATCGACTCTCAGTTTTCTCCGATTATACCAACGTTTAAAGATTTAAATAAAATGTCAACAAACATCTCGCAGCACAACTCCCACGTTAGGATGCCCACGTAGGTATGGCCCATAAGTCACAGAAGACCCTTTACGTCTCAGTGGCAATTTGCATTGTTTGGGGCAAATATATGTAAAACAGACTCTCAAGGTGAATGTGTATATCTTTTTAACACTTGCTACCGCTTTAAAATGTAGAAGAAACATCTTGAGAAAAAATAGATTAGAAAAACAACATGTTTCGAGAAAAACTTTAAATATTTTTGAAAATATATCTTCTCTTCCAATAAGCAGGAGATTGTTCGGTCGAATATGCGAAACTTTGCGAAAGCAGTGTTTTTTCTGCGTTACCGCAATACCTGTCGGAAGTAGGGTAACACTGTAAACACACGATTGCGATCTCTTGCCACGCTGTAACTGAACCATTAAATTTAATTTATTGCACATGAAGAAAAACAGGAGAAAAATACAGCTCGACGAATGACTTAGTTAAGCGTAAAAGTTGTTCGTAGTGCATGATAACAATGCTACGGTTAACGTTTATTTTTAACTAACTACAATTAGAACGGCGTGTAAGGTAACAATGGGAACACCGAACTATTTCTAGTGAAAAAGCAATAATAGAACAAAAATGCAAACGCCAATTTGGTATTAAGTACTTTTTGTATGTGAGGTAAGTGTTAGGATTATGGTTTTAATAGCAATACTCATTAAAATACGCACCACACCTCAAATCACGGAGAAGGATACCCGCAATCAAGGTAATATCTACTATTTTTTCTACAATAACTTATATACATAAGGGTGCACCGTCAGTCCCACCAATTGACGCGTTAATAAAATACACAACTGCAATGCAACTATATTGTCTGCAATGAAACTATATTTGGTACAAATATACGTCAGTCTGTGTCGTACCGTCAACCAAATTTCGAACATGAATGACGCATAGTCTTTTTTATCGCCAGTTGATGAAATGCTCCAAATGGGCACCCTTGCATTGCGGGCAAACCTAGATACGACAGATGTAGGTTGTAATAACCTTCTTAAGTAAAAAAAATAGGCTGGGAAATGTTTTAAAACACATCATATGTGAAAGTAAATCTGGGTTGGTAAGGGCCCGGTAAGTGTGGAACCGATTCAGGCTCACAGCTTGTATTGATGAGAAAGTCACCAAATTGTCCTCGCAGCTACTCAAGCGAGTCAGTTATCGTTTAGGGAGTTACGCCACACCGTTAAAATCAATGTTCATCCATCGCGACACGTCATCGTCTACACCCGGTTATCTAAAAGTGTGTTACGCCCATCAAGTAGTGTTCAATATTGATCAACGAGGATGTGCATTTTTGGAGCATATACTTGAACAACGATAAAATGAAGACTGTTTGGAGATTAATGATTGGAACTTAGTGGACAAGTCAGACATGTCCGGAGTTCAAATAATGCGCCTGTGTCACACTCTGATGTATGGAGTAGTATTATTCATTGAGGTTACTGACAAAAATAGATATTTTTACTTAAATTATAGGTCTACTTAATGTGACTTGTTCTAGATTACAAGTGTGCTTTTCGACCGAAAGACAACAGCAAGCGGACATTGTTTATATGCTTACTTACTTCTTAACACAGCAACAGAAAAGGTTGCCATTTTTTTAAAATATGAAGCAGGACTTCCCGTTGGATAGGCAAATTTATAATTATTATTATTATTATTATTATTATTATTATTATTATTATTATTATTATTATTATTATTATTATTATTATTATTATTATTATTATTATTATTATTATTATTATTATTATTATTATTATTATTATTTACTCACTAGGAGTTATCACACTGGTCATCGTAAGTGATCGCCCACTGCCAACAACCTGTGGTATTTCCTGGAGTCTGAGTGACAACAAGTCTCCTTAGACTTCCAGTATGCTCCCCTCTTTTCGTTCATCACCGCTGATGACCTTGCGGTATCTCAACAGCCACCCACCACCGCTTTCCTGCTGATAAGGGCCATTGGTACCCTCTCGGGCCCGAGTGGCAACAAGCCTCCCCAAGGTGCCAGAGCTGTCCGCGCTCTTCCAGTGGAGGTCTGGTTTGCGCTTTCCCTCCTCGACCTTCTGTCCATAATTTTCGTGGCGTCAGCCTATGCTTGCGCCTCTCCCGTGCGGTTGTATTTTCCCCAGTTCTGTTGTCTTGTGCTTCCATGTGTTTGTACTCCATTCGTTGCTTATGTGGGTTAGTTTCCGCATTCGAGGACATTTCTCAGGATTGTAGCTGTTTTGATCATTACTGTCCTTTGTATGGTCTCAGTTATCCCTTTGATTCCTATTTCTCCTAGTCTTTTCTCCATGTTTTTGGGGACTGTTCCTAGTGCTCCTACGATTATTGGTGTTATACTGACTTTCTTCATGTTCCATATTCCTTTCAATTCTCTGGCAAGTTCGGTATATTTGCTTCTTTTTTCCGTCTCTTTGATCTTCACTCTGTGGTCGCTGGAACGGCGAAGTTCACGATTTTGCAGGATTTTTCTTTCTTGTTGATTATTATCATATCCAGTCTCCTTGCTGTAATGGGTTTGTCTGTTTGTACATTCATATCCCATATGATTTTGTGTTTTTCGTTTTCTAGTACAGTTTCTGGTTTGTGTTTGTACCGTTTTTTTGCATATTCGAAATTCAGTTGTTTGCACATTTCCCGGTGTACGTTTTTCCCCATGCTGTCATGTCTGTTCTTGTATTACTTTTGGGCTAGCTTGCTTATTACTATTATTATTATAATTACTATTACTATTATTACTATTATTACTAGTATTACTAGTATTATATGATAATAATTAAAATAAAATTATAATAATAATGACATTAATATTAACATTGATGATGATGATGATGATGATGATGATGATGATGGTGATGATGATGATGATGATGATGATGATGATGATGTTGTTGTTAATACTACTACTATTACTAATACTTATAATAATACATATTTAAAAAAAAAACAAATACAAAAACAAACACGACTGCGTGAGAAAATAACTTTACAAAGAACTGTGAAGTTATCTATTGTAAACGTGCAAACAAATGGCAAATACACAACAAGGAAAATGAAAATAAAAATCATCTGAGACAAAAAAAAATGCGACCGTACCCAATAAGAAGAAGAAGCAAATTAACACACAGTAGAGTTTCACGGCTCAGCCGTGCGAAGACGGAGGAGACAAGGCTAAAGAACAAATGAATAAAGATTGACAGAGAACTAACAGGGACATGACGAATAACATTTCCATGATACCAATAATCGTATGAGCACTAGGAACCATCCAGAAAAAAAAACATGAAAACAAGCCGAAAATAAATCAAAATCCAAGGGAAAATTGAGACCATAAACCTCCCAGCATTAATGAATACGGTAGAAATCTTACGCAAAATCCTCGGATGCGGAAACCAACCAACATAACATACGAAAGATATCAAGCCACAGATGAAGTGAAATAGTAGTAGAACAAACATATATAAAGAATATTACACCACCCCCCTTCAAAACTGAAATTGAAGTAAGTTTCTTTTATCACATTTTGAACAGTTTAAATGAAATATTCCATAAAAGTTTTAAAATCTATATTTATTAAACAAATACAACGAACTAATATTTTGGATTCTTTCAATAATAGTAGTACTCGTCTTAGTAGTTGTTGTTGTTATTAAAAAAAGAATTAAAAAATCTTAAATCCAGATATTACGGGTTACCCTATACTACCAGTTAATAATAATTATACTAATAATAATAATCGGAAACCAACCAACATAAATTACGAACGGTAACCAGTCACATTCATGTTGCAATAAGAATCACCCAAAACCACAGGGACAACTCCACTACATGAACCAAGGAACAAAAACTGCAAGAAATATAATATGCTGCCTCCCTGCATAAAAATGGAACCTGCCTTGGCTGACACTACACAAAATAGGCGTAGAGGGTCAAGGAGGATGCAAGATCGAGGAGGGTCAGTACTTACCTGATCTCCACTGGAATAGTGTGCATAGTGCTGGGACCATGGTGGGGGACTTATTTCCAAAAAAATCTCCAGGGCAGACCAATGGTCGTTGTATGCGAGATATCAATGGTAAGCGGCTGCTGAGATACCGCAAATTCATTTCCTGTGGTGGTCGAAAAGAGGTGGAGAGCACTGAACATCTGAGGAAACTTGTTGTCATTCAGACTCTAGGGAACACTACAGGTTGTTGTCAGTGATTACTCCTAGTGAGTATAAATAATAATAATTATTATATATACTCTACCATTATTGTGTAGCTGAGTTTTATTTTTTGTAACAGCCCATCCTTTATGTACCTGGAATAGTACACCTTATATGTCATGAAACTGAGAAATACACTCTAACCCTGTGACACGAATGTAATTGAAATTAAACAAAATGTAAGTGGGGCACCAGAACATCTGGAAACAACGAAACTCCACAAAAAGACTAGCGAAACACAAGCATTAACACAGCAGACCAATAACTACGAAATACAAAAATCACCAAGTAAGAAGCAGTAGAAATTGAACACATCGAAATATTATGAACAAGATCTAAACAAAACTCCCAAGTCTAAAGACAAGAGGATTAGAATACATTAACATTAGAAACGGAGAAAGTGAACATACTACTTCAATATATCTCAACAGATTATACCACACAAAAAAAGAAAGAACCTAATTTATGTAGTGGTCGAAGCAGTAATTACGAGATTAAAGATAGAAACACAATCTCATGAAAATCGAACACCAAAGCCCGGATAGGTAGACAAATGAGAAACTCAGATAAACAAATTACAAAAAGAAGATAGAGCGATAAATGAGGGTAAATATAACAGAACACAATATAATTGGTGAAATATGACGTATAATGATGAAGACAAAACAATATACATGAACAACTGAAACAAAGGACATTAGCAACAGAGAGAACATTATGTCGATACCAATACAAATATGTCATGTAAAAACAAAACAAGACTTTTGAAAACAATCAAAGCCACTTTTACAAAAGACGAAGGAAGTACAAGAAAAAAAACCTTGACTCAACAGAAACAAAACACTGCTGGTGCAATATATAGGAAAACGAAAAGCAACAACAAAAATGCCGAATAACTGAAAAACATTACAGAATACATTCAGGAAATTGAAAAATAGGCAGGAATAGTAATTAAATAAATAACACTACAATAACCACACTGGATTAATATTTAATATAAGATCCTTCCTATCCAATATAAAAGACTAGGTTGTCCCTGATTGCCATTTATCCAATTGTCATGACATATATGAAGACGTAGCCTATGGATAGATCTTTGGACATTAATTGTACCTCCCTGATGACATTGTGTCTGAGATGGGTATAGTTGCTGATGACACTACAATCTACTCTCGTCGTGTGAGACGCGCACATAACCGAAACAATAGCTGAAACCTTAGAAAATGACCCCAGTCTATCGTAGAACTGGGTGATAAATGGATGCTAACATCTTATACTACTAAAACAAAGCTCTTTCCTTCAATCAACTACAAGAAACCTCTTTCACCGCCGATGGCCATTGTAAATATTACCCTACCCGAGGCTTCAACGTTCAAACTCTACAGGTAACATGAATTGGAACACATACATAGAAGGAAGCTGCTGCCAAGAAAGTGGGCTCCCTCTATCATGCTAGAAAACTTCTAACATTTGACAATATCCTATATCTCTACAAATCCGTCATCTGCCCATGCATGAAATATTGTTGTAACATCTGGACTAGTGCACAATTAACTAGTATCTCTTTTTGACAAAGTCCAAAATAAGTCTAAAATCTGATAGGTAACTCACTATTCACCGTGCTCTAGCCTATGTCTCATCGCCGCAATGTTGCATACTTGTGCTTGTTTTACAATTATTTCAATGAAATGTACTCCGAAGGACTTGCTGCTCTAGTACCCTTCGACGTAAACACACTTGATCAACTCGACCATTAGCTAAATCCCATCAATTTATTGTGGAGGTTCCCAGATGCTGAAGAGCCTTCTATCACAATTGCTTCTTTCCTCGATCGGGCAGGCTCTGGAACTCCCTCTTTGCTCCCTGTTGTCACGAATGCACCGACATACAGAAATTAAAAACTTAGGTGAACTTACATCTCGCTGCACAGCTCCCAATTTAGGATGACCCACTAAACGTTGACCATAAATCTCCGTTACTCCTTACGTCTACATTGGCAACTTGCCTTGTTTGGAGACCACTCATTTCAAACAATTTAAAATAAAATAAGCGACTCTAAAATGATAAAGTGGAAAGCACTGGGTCACGATGGAACATATGGATACTGGTTTTAAAAATTCACAGCCTTACATGAATTGTTGAAGCAAAACGTGAGATGTATACTCTTAACTATCGTACCAACTTTCGTTACCAAAATACGAAATCCGTTAATAGAAAACGATACCGAGAAAGCGAACCATCTCAAGCATCTACCGAAACTATAAGTCAAATCCCAACAGAACAATTAAGAGAGCATTACTATCAATCCCTGAATAATGGTATATTACTCTCCGATCACCAGAAAGGATTCGGAAAACGAATAGAGGGACATTGATAATTGAGTACTTAAATATTTACAAGATATCCGATAAAATTATCAATCCTGTAAATAAAGCAATAGAAACATGGGCCCCGGAACTAAATACCGTAGCACAACAGCTGACTGAGATAAAATACAGAGATACATTTCCCAGCCACTACACACGGAAGAGATATACTAGTTGATACAAATTTACAGACCAAGAAAAAAATATAAACCACCTGATAGAGACGAAAGGAGTTATTTGCCAAAAAAAAAAAAATAATAATTTAAAATAAACTGATTAACATTAGCATAATATTCATCCGGGCATTTAAATTAAATTCTGAATGGAAAAGTGTGAGCTACTAAAGATGGAAAGGAGAAAGTTCGAGACAGCGGAGGGCAGAGAACTACATGATCATCAGTAGATGAGATCAGTTGGCGAATATGATACAAACAACTATCTGGGAATACTCGGAGCAGCTTTCATGAAATATAGAGAAATGAAAGAGAATATTGGAAAATAATACCCGAAAAGAACAATGAAACATGAAACGGTAGAGGTTAAATTTAAATTCATTGTAAACACAAAACTAGCAGCATAACTAAAGAGCTACTTGCAAGATGATACCCAGTTAGACATCAAGATGTCTAGAAATTAATTCTAAAAGAAATATCAGAGTGTTATAAAACAATCAGTGATAGTTGTTTAGTTTTACGTAATCAGAAATACAAATACAACTTTATATATAACAATATTCGATTACTGACGTAATTATATGATTTTATATAATTATCAGTACTAACACTGGCGAAGCATACTTTTTCCGTCACGTTTGAATCAAATATTAAAGTAATAATTAAACAACTCAAAATGTACATTGTTTCGGAAGGATAATTTTTAAAAGTAAAGGTCAAGAGATCAAATTAAAAAAAATGTTGAACACGATACTTTCAACTCAACTTCATGAAGAACAACTTGTTAGATGCCAATAAAGGAGGGAAGTGGTTAAAATATCGTTTAATACACAACTAGTAACACACCTCCAGAACTAGTAATTAAGTAAACTTGTGTTTTATGACTGGAGATGTCTCTTTCCGTGAGATGTAAGAGGATTTGTATGAAAAAACATCTTCATTAATAGATATGGTATTCTAAATATCAAAGAGGTTTCTAAAAATGCATCCTTGGCAATGCTTAGCTGAATCTCTTGTCTCAATTGTAGAGATTCCGTCCCTCAGAGGTATACACACACGATAAATGATTTCCGACGTCAATGAAATAAACTGTAAAAACAACATAAGAAACAAGAAGAACAAAGAACAGAATTAAATAAATAGTAATCCATTTACGATTTCACATATTGGATTACATCGTTATATAGCAGGAGAACCGACACGCGTGATCCCAACACATATGAAAACTAGCTGACGTGTATGTTTGCGCTGGTTCAGCACATTTCTTTGAACATTTCAAACATAGCTATGAAACATAGCTAGTGAATAGACTTTAATTTATAAAAAGCAATATTACTAACTTTACTCTATTAGCAACGATTTTGACAGAGTACGACTCTATGCCGTTTATTTTCGTAGTATTTCTATTGCAGTATTCACATATTTTGTGAAATAGTAATCAAAATTTAATAAACATTTTAAGTATATAAAACAAATTCAACTCATTACATAATAAAAATATGTTGTATTCTTGATTTTAATAAAAGGTAAGACGTTTTGATTGTAATATAGGAGTGATAAATGAAAAAACTGTTGCATTTATTCATTTATATATATATATATTATATATATATATGTGTGTGTGTGTGTATGTGTGTATATTACTGTTGAAAATATTAACAGGAATAAGAATCGTTAATAGGAAAGGCAAAATAATTGGGGGTATCGGAATCGAAATAAATATTGTATGATTTCTATATAAAACAAATTCAACTCATTACATAATATAACAAATATGTTGTATTCTTGATTTTAATAAAAGGTAAGACGTTTTGATTGTAATATAGGAGTGATAAATGAAAAAAGTGTTGCATTTATTAATTTATATATATATATATATATATATATGTGTGGGTGTGTGTGTGTGTACTACTGTTGAAAATATTAACAGGAATAAAAATCGTTAATAGGAAAGGCAAAATAATTTGGGGTATCGGA
>OY744515.1:123600129-123677629 GCA_963556195.1 Sepiola atlantica
AATAAGAATAACAGAAGAAATCGTGTACATTTTTACATGATTGTTTTATTACATTTCACACACCAAACGAGGCATATTGCCACTGAAGTGTAAGGGGAACTCTAATAGTTGTTAGATTCATAGTGGTTAACCTGGATGTGGTACTGGGCAGCCAGATGTTTATTTCTGCATTGCATTTCAATTAATGCTTGTTGGTAAAGTCGGGTAAATCTGAACAATTCGGGATTTCTATGAGCAAAGTGTCCGAGGAAGGAAGCTATCCTAGTAGAAACTCATCTGGAATTTGTGGTTTTAGCGTGAATTAGCATTTTCTCGGTAACTATATTTTATCTTTAGTCAACTCAACCGTTTTTTTTTAACTTAACATCGCCCGTATATCATTCACGCACTAGTCTTAAAAAGCATTTTCGTCGTTGACAGCGCAGATTAAAGATGTGTACCTTAAATTACCCTTTCTTGTCGCTGATTATCATTATTATTATTATTATTATTATTATTATTATTATTATTATTATTATTTTATCATTATAATTATTTTTTGCATATTATCATTACTATTTTATTATCATGATTTTGCCTATTATTATAATTATTATGATGATGATTATAATTGTTGTTGTTGTTCTTATTAATATTAATATTATTATCATTATTATTATTATTATTATTATTATTATTATTATTATTATTATTATTATTATTATTATTATTATGGTCACGTTATATTAAACATATTTTTTTCTTTCAATCGTAATATACTTTACAGTCATGAACTACCATCGTTCAAACTGACAAAACCTCGAAGCCAACGCTTGCCGCAACATCATAAATACAAACATCGTAATAACACGAAAACACCGTCGGAAGCCCCGACCAAGGCTCATCTCATAAAATCGACCCAAGGTTCTTAATATCTTTCACAGATTCATGAATAATTAACAGTTTTTACTTTTCTCTGCTCATTCTTTAAATTACCTCAAACACTTTTCTTTTTAAACAACTTATTTTAAACTCGTTAAGCACTTATAATAAACCCTATCATTTTGAAACATCTTTTCTTTTTTTAAAAACATTTCTTTAAAAACATAGTACATTTTTTCGTTCTGTTTTAACTCTTTCAGTTCATCAAATTATACCCGAAAATGTTCAATTGTACACAAAAATGTACCTTATTATATTTTCTTCGTCTACTGGTCGTCGTCGATATCTGTGCCGTTGGTTTCATTGCGTCTCTGGCTGTGATCGATTCTGGTGGCATTTGTTCTGTGGGAAAACTTTCTTTTCATGCAGGAGACAAACTTCGGAGACAAGTTTTTTAGAGAGAGATTCGATTCATTTATTCTTCTGTCTTGGTTGTGGGGGGATTCTCATTCATTCGTCTCTTCCATTCGTCTCATTCATACCTGTTGTGGGGTGCAACGGATGGCTGGGGATATATGGCGGATCTCATTCGAGATCCAGACCATAGGACGAGCGGCTACGTCCTGGACTTATCGCTCTCACTACCAATGCGTTCTCTTTTGAACCCCAGTTTTCAGGAGAAACAAATGACGTAACAGACACTTGCCTCGCGTCGACCAATAAGACACGACATTCAACAATCGTACCATATCTGACCTTCTCTGACCCGAAATTCCATGTGTCTGTTCCGAATTTTTCACCTTGTTATCGTTTGACAAAATGATTCACTCATAACAATCCGCTCCAGTTCATGTAAGCTTAACCCGCACTTGTTGTCTCAACTGACCCCGGCCATGATTCATACTATCTAACTTAATCGTTTCCAAAAATATGGGGTTTATCTATAATATAAGATTATTATCATTATTATTATTATTAGTAGTATTATTAGTATTATTAGTATTATTGTTATTATTCCTTTGCATATTATTATTATTATTATTATTATTATTATTATTATTATTATTATTGTTTTATGATTATAATTATTTTATTATAATCATACTTATTTATTTGCATATTATTGTTATTTTATTATCATGATTTTACCTATTATTATATGATGATGATTATTATTGTCGTTGTTTTTATTAATATTATTATTATCATTATTATTATTTTTATTATTATTATTACTATTATTATTATTATTATTATTATTATTATAATGCCTTTGCATGTTATTATCATTATTATTGTTTTAATATTATTATTGTTTTGCATATTATCATTATTATTATTATTATTATTATTATTATTATGAATATATTAATAATTATTATGCCTTTGCATATTATTATTATTATTATTATTATTATTATTATTATTATTATTTTTTTTTTTTTTTTTTAACGTCATTATTATGTTAGTTGCATAGTATTATTTATATTATTATTAGTATTATTGTTTTAGTTGTTATTATTAATAATATTCACGCGGTGTTTGCGCACAATCATTGTATTCCTAGTTAAAATTGCTTTTTCTTAAGTTGGAGTTAGAGGAACTCCTCCAACATATTCAGTAATATTTCGTTCATGTTCTTGCATCAACCGTTATCACGGATTTCTAGCGGTATTTCTTCTAGTGTTCCCTTGAATAATTAATTTTAAAATGGGAAATGTCGGAACTTTTCGTGGACGAACGTAACCAGATTAATAACCAATTAACGCTATTTTTGCTGATTGGACGATCCCATTGTTTAGGTGTGTAATAGGGATGACGTACGTACGGACCTAACATGCTTTAGCGCATTTTTATATAGATTATTTGTGATTAGCCCTGAACGTGATTGATTTGCACGGGTGAATTCTATCGACTTAGTAAAGTCGTATCCATGTCATATCGCACTTAATATCGTTGTCAATCGAATTTACACAGTATCGGTAACTGCGATATTCGGTAAACTCAGTCAATGGTTCGTTGCCAACTAAGTTTCTTAAACGATGCAAAGGCATTGCCGATAAAGTGAGTTATAGATTCCCTGGAAATGCTTTGTCTTTGAATCAATTACTGATGCTGTTCACATCGTTCGACAGCAAAATAAATTACCTGGTAATTCTTTTTCGGTAAAGCTGTAAGCATGATCCTGGATATAAATTGTCCGTAAACTATGTTACCTAACCTGGAGATAGTTGATACAATTCTCTGAAAAGGTTTTCCCGGGAACCGCATCTTTTGTATACTAATGCTGGGCTTTGCCACCGTCTTTTTAGTGGACGAGACTTTCAGAGCATATCTAGAGACGTTTTTTTCTTGTTTTACTTTTTCTTCTTTTGGCGGTCTTTGAATTTGAAGCTTGTGATCATATGACAGTTTCCTACCTTTTTTACGCAGTACTTTGGTAATTTATTGTACACTGCAAGATCTTTTAAGATGTACCAGTTAAACAGTAGAGTGCAGACAATGCAGTGTTGCATTGTATAGTTCTCCTCTCCACATTTGCAGAATATTGGGTCGGTTCTTCAGCCCCATTTTGTTATCACAATGTTTGATCTCTTAATTCTGATTCCCAGGCGGTTGAATGTTTTCCACTGGGCTTATGGTGTGTTTGATCCTTTGACGGGTTGTCAGTATAAGCAACGGAGATAGTCTAGTCTGTAGTCTGGTCTCATCCTGGAATGATTTTTGTAAGTTCAACATAGATGTGTAAGCTTCTGCTTCAATTAAGTTGTTCGGCCTTTGTTTCATGTCGATGAAGTAGATAGGTGTTATCAGATGTAGTCGTTGTGATCTCTCGCCGGCTGGCAAATCACGTCTAGCATATGCAGGGGCAATGCTAGTTCGGAGATGCAGGTTGTTCCAGTGATCAAGCGGCATATGCATTTTTTTATTCTGGGTCTAATTTAATGCATGCGCTGATCTAACCCAAGAATACAAGACCAATGTAATACATCTTATTTTGTGTTCTGTAGTACCTCAATTAGAGTTAATCAAATTGACTTGATGTTGTTGTGAAAGCTCACTTTCATTTTGGGCGTATTCATATTTAAATTGAATTTAAGGGTGCGCTCTATGATTACGTTAATCAAGACAGAGTTGGTTCGACTCTCAAGTTGTATTTCAGACTACGAAATATTAAGGGGTCGGTTACCCTCTCGGCCCATGGGAGATAACGATCAGTACAATGATACTTTTAAAAACTGTCTCGCCGTAGAATATGAAATGATAATTTGAACATTGTGTAACGAAAATAAAAGTGCATCTTCTTCTGGTATGAGAATTGATGATTGCACTGCTTGAATCCTGACCCCAATGAGTCCGTTTTAACACAGGACCAATAAATATAAGGAGCGCCTAACATTATGTGTGTTAATGTTTCGTCAGCATATTAAAATAAGACATCTCCACTTAAAATAAAGTAAGCTTTCCCAATTGACAGCAGACACAAATAGAAGAAAATGAATGTTCACTCTGATCTTAAAGAGAATAATAATACAACTCATAACTCATAACTCATCTCTTAAGAGTAAAATAATAATCCAAATTATTTCTATATCTATTGATCTCAAAATCGACTCATTAAAATAACTCGATTTTCTACCAGGAATGTTTTCATATCACTGATCCTGCAAAACAATATGTCACACAAACCGACCTGTCTCGTCTTTACTCTGTCGGATATTTAAAATAAAAACGTTACTGTCTGTTATTACTGGGGAAAATGTTCAAATCATCTTGTTTTCCACTATGAATTGCGCAAAAAACATACATTATTTCAACGGCCAGTCCATTCACTATTTCAATGTACCATTTGTATAAGCTTCTTGCAGTTTATTATCATCAGTCTTTGGCGAAGTTTAGTAGAAATAGAAGAAGACGTGTAACATTTATTCTATTCAAAGAATGACAAGAAGCGACACTACCTGTTGCCTTTATTCCTTGTATATATTGGTGTTAGTATCTTTGGTCTGTCTTTATTTTGATGCGTTTTCGTTGTGTACACTATGGCCTCAACTTTACACCTACCTGGTTTTAATACTAATCTCTTATTATGTTCCTGGTACAGTTAATTATTTTAAATAAATTCAGGTTGACGATGAGAAAAAATGCTAATGTTCATTGTTTTTATTTTGTTTTTTTAGCAACACATTTCAAATGTGTATAATGATACGCTACGTCAACTTCATTTTCGTACATCTGTTATTACCCCCATTCTTTTTTTTTAAGATGGAATTATCCGATAATCGAAGATACAATGCAAAATAAAGAAATTTAAAAACTCATCTGATGCTCTTGTTGTGTCGAGCGAAAAACTCAGAATAAAACGCACTATTTTTGCCCTTCAGATTAGGATAAAATGTACATTCTGTTCTGTCTAAATATGGTACAATAAGATTGTAGTATCTGCGTTCGCGTCACACGTACATCTTCCGTAAATTAAAAAAAATATGTAGTTTAGAGTTTAACTTCGGGTCATTTATTACGATATAAATCGTATAACGTAAAAAGATCACCTACATTTTACCATACTTAAAGTTTACACTAATCTCTACTCGGACAATACAGGTACCCACTTTGTTTGTTCTTTAAAACTGACTTTCACATTTAAAGAAATCGGGATAGTTTCCGTCCATCAGAGTGTCGTTCTGTCCGTTAAGCGCAATATTTGTAAAACGTAATAAAAACATTGTGTAATTTGTCTAATTTACAAATATTAGACATCTTAACTGCGTTTAGAAATGTAAAATATTGCAACAATAAAAAATAATGAATTACAAATAAATAAACCGGAGATCATGGCCGAATAACTATCCGATACCTTGAGATCTTTGGCGAGACATTCTACCAACTGATCTATTTGCACTTTCTTAAATAATACGTCTTAAAATATTACCGTAACATAATAACTATAGCTTTGGTGTAACGTCATAGATTAATAATTTACGTCATGTTTGAAAACATGAATTCACACATAAGCGATAATTAAAATGTAATAAATAAATAAGTAAACTTAAACTTACATTATTTTAATAGCCAAACACAATTTTGTTTAGCTTTAAAAATCTATGGTATTTTGTTTTTTCAAACTTAAATAATTCTAGACAAGTAAATAAGTAAAGTATAAAGTGGACGTTCAGTTTACTTCCGGCAATCTCGTAACTCTCGCTTCCCTTATTTTATCTTCTAGTCCTAACATTCCATAAGCAATGCCTCTGAACGACGGGAAGTATTGCTTTTTTATGGCTCGGAATCTATCTTACTCACACTTATAGTTGGCTAGTTTTTGACCATGAAGTATAATTTTTGTTAGCTACATACATGAAGTGGCTTTATGTTTTGTCTAGAGCGATTTCATAAAACATCGGAAAACCCTCTCGCAGACAGCAGGAGCGAAGGGGGTGACAGACTAGCCTAGCACAAATATGCGACTTGTTTGCTAGTTTAATAAAAAGTATTTCTTTATCAACGGTTTCTTTTCAATTATCTTTTCATGCTTCTGTTCTCATGTTGAAAAACCACTCTCATAAGTGTTTTTTTCTTGTCGGTTGTAATCCTAGATCTTTAGATTTCTTCGCAGACCCATCACACACCAACGAAGATAGACAGTAATGCATATGTATTAATTTATTTTCGTAATACTGAGTACACGTTATTTTGTACCATACCCTATATAGAGGTGCTACTAGAAACCTTTATTTATCTTCCTCCCACAAGGTAAGATGTGATACAAGGTTGGGAAAGTGGGATTTGAAAAGCCAGCGCCCGAGAAGGTGAGCACTCTTGCCTACAAATAATGCCTGGGCAGCCCTGTCGGCATTCACCGGTAGGGGTGCCTCAGGCAGTAAGCAATAAACTTAACACCCCCCTCCCCCAAAAAAATGGGAGACAAAGCCTGGGAGGGTGGACCTTCTAGAACTGCACAGGAGAGACCCATAGACTGGCGTACATCAAGTCCCGAAGGCCAAGACAATACCAGTCTATGGGGTGCAGTATCCATCGGAACAGATACTGCACGTTCTTCTTAGCCAACTAGAAACCTAAGTGGAAACATTCTTACAAGTGATGAGATCATGTATCTTTACATGTGTCCTCGTTCCATATGCATGAAGTTCTTAGTGTTTGCAATTCTGAATCTGACAGTCTGTTTATTATTTCAGATAAAATAAAAAGAGAATATTTAACAATCTGAGTCCAACCGTCAAAGACTTGCATCATGTTGCTAGCTGTAATACATATTCTAATACCCCCTGTTTGTCAGATTGTACTGCCGTCGTACTTTCGTTTAACCAGCTTTTTCGTATAACTTGAGTATTTGTAGCAATTCATCGTGTTATCGTCAATGTTGCCGGTTATCAGAAACGTTTCTTATCTGGTAGCTTCATTCCGTATGCCGCTTCACCTCCAGAAGAATTATCCTGCTTTGCGTGTCTCCGATAGTCATAATATTCAAATATTCAAATAAAATATCGAAAGAATGAAATATGTTCTACTTTCACATTTTTGCTTAATATTACTTATCTGAATAGATGGGGGCGCTTCTCTTTTTATGTTATAATGCCTGTTGTCATATTTTGGGCAAACCTTGCTTGCAAACCGCCACCCCGATATATTGTATCTCATTTTCGACTTTTTTCTACAAAAGATGGCTGTAGTTTTGAACCAACGGGAAAAATAGTCTGTACCTGTTATAGTTATGATGGTTTCTTTAAAATAATCATACTGAGGATGACTTACAATAAAGACGAAACGTTGATGAATGGATACATTATATTTTTTTGATTTTCTTTTTTTAAATTTCCATTATGTCGGAAAATGTTCTCCTTTCCTATACACACACACACACACACACACACACACATATATATATATATATATATATACATACATATATATACACCTATATATTTGCATATATATATGCATATATATACATATATATGCATATATGTACATATATATGCATATATGTACATATATATTTATATATACATATATATATATATATACATATATATATGCATATATATATACATATATGTATATATATATGCATATATACATATATATATGCATATATATACATATATATATATACATATATATATGCATACATATATATATATACATATAAATTTATATATACATATATATCTATATATCTATATATATATGCATATATACACATATATATATATACATATATATACATATATATTTATATATACATATATATATTTATATATACATATATATATTTATATATACATATATATACATATATATGTATATACATATATATATATTTATATATATGTATATATATTTATATTTATATATATATATATATTTATATATATATATTTATATTTATATATATATATTTATATATATATTTATATATATATATATATTTATATATATATATTTATATATATATTTATATATATATATATGTATATATATATATATATTTATATATATATATATATATATATATATATTTATATATATATATATTTATATATATATATATATATATATATATATATATATATATATATATATATACACACTCTTTCTGGCATCAGTTTTGGTCAATTCTCTACACAGACGAGCGTTTATTTATTTTGACAAAGGGAAGATATCCCGAAATATTAAATAAATTATTTTAATAGTCATCCGGACAACACACAAACAGCCAACACCACATATATATATATATATATATATATAAACTTTTTAAAATTCATCGATAGAACAAAAATATATATTATTTATATATAAATCAGGAGGTGGTTGGAGTAAAAATTTAAAATCCTGCTTTCTTAATTTTCTAAATATTGATTTATAAAATTAATTTTATATTTTTGGGACTTCCATAAAAACGCGTGTTGTATGTGAATAAATTTGGCAAACTCAGGTCGATCTTTCATTCTATATGTTCTATGATATTTATGCCGTATTTGATTAAAAATAATAATTTGATAAACTTATTGTGAAATGTGCATCTATATTTTTCGTTTGTGCTATTTTACTGCGCTATTTTCTCCGGTGTCATTTTTACCTAAAACTGTACTAATGATCTAGTTTATACTCTTAGTGTAATAATAAATAGTTATATTTATATCATTATTACTACTAAGGAAAAAAATTAATTTATAAACAAAAAAAATTATTAAAATAATAATTTTTTTAATCAGCAAATATACTTACATTTTTGTAATTATAATACCCACCAAATTATGAATTTTTCATTCCGTATTTCAATTCCGATTTATCGTAGCACTATCGATAATTATGTATTTCTAATACACCCACGTTGGTTACAACTATTCAATCGTTTCTGTGTTGCTTAAGTTTACCATGTGAACAATATCATGTTAATGTGTATTGTCAAAAACTCACTTATAGCATAATAGTCTGCAGTATTGGAGGTATTCCTGAATTCGATTTGCACACGCTAATAACAGCAATCTTTGTTTTTGAGCATACACCAATTGAACGTAAATTTAGAACTGTGAAGTTTTATTTCTTGCATAATGCTTTTGTTTGGTCCCTTCCCCAGCTAGTTAAGTGTTATTTGGTTGTCTCTGAAGCAATACCAGGTGTCATCCTATTTTTCCTCGGAACCTGCTCATTATTATTAGTCGCTGACTGTGAAATATGTCTATGTGTCAGTTCAAATCTATCTGCCTTCTTTCTATGTTGGCGTGCTTCTTTATATAACAAATCAAAATCGTGGTGTTCTTTTTTTGTCAGTTGCGGTGAAGGAGTGTTGAGTAGTCAAAAATGAAGTCGCCCGGACAGGACTTCGATGGGTGGTATTTCTTGGGCTCACATCGCCGATCAACTACCGATAGCAATTACGCAACAATTTGTGATAATTTGCTCTTACCCGCAAACGCCCACCTTGAAACTTCGCCTTTAATGAAGCCACGCACCTAAAGCGTTTTTTCTACAACGTGGTGGTTTGATTTTGCCGCAAATATTTTGCAGCTGGTACCCAATCAACATTTTTTTTGGACAATCTACCTAATGTGTTTTTCACAGCCAGGTGCCCCGCCTTCACATACGATTATGTTATTCTTGACAATACTCATATTATGTTGTGTTGATCCGGCCAGGCGGACCGCCTTCTAGTAATGCTTATTTTAGTTTTTTCAATCAATAACGTTATGGTGTTTTCTTCCGGCGAGGTCTCTATCCGTGCCATATCACATACTTCTATGAAATGGCTATTTTACTTTTGGGATATATAATAGTGGGTTCATCTAAGGTAAAACCCACAGGTGTGACAGTGAGACGACTTAATTCTTTTTATCCATATCTTCTCATTTTCGAATGATTCTTTGCACAATGTTTTTTTTATATGTAAATTTTTGGAAATATGTCTTCGATCGTCCAGTCAATGCTAGTGTTCATAAATTAAATCTATTTGTATGTTATAATTTATAATAATAAAAAAAAGTTTAATAGTAAAGTATTTAATCAACTAACGCACCTTATTGTGCATACGTTAAACACTGAAATATAATAATATTTTCGAGTTTTATAAAGAAGGACTACGCAATAAATTAAAAACTGAAAGAGGATGATATTTTCGAGTTTTATAAAGAAGAACTACCCAATAAATTAAAAACTCACAGAGGATAATATTTTCGAGTTTTATGAAGAAAAACTACGCAATGAATGTGTATGACTAGAAAGATGAGGATTTATGTAATCGACGTAAAACGTCATAACATTAAAATAAGATCAAGGAGAAGAACATAACACGAGAGTAATGAGATAAAAGAAAAACAAAAAGGCGGAATCAAATAATACGATTAATAAATAAAGATATTTGATCAAATAGAAAGAACTAGGTAGATAAATGAAATGTAAGAATATAAGAATAAAGAAAAATAATGTCCGAACTAAAATGATTTTTGATGTCGAAAATGAAGCGAATAATGAAATATAGAAATGAATGAAACAATATATATATATATATATATATATATATATATATATATATAATGTATATATATATATATATATATATATATATTTATAAATAATTATTTATAAATACTATTTCCAATATACCCCATATACACATGTGTTTCATGCCAAACCTGCAATCATCAGTATGTGAAGAGACAATAACTGTAAGTCGCACTGTTCGAACCCTGATACGAAAGTCATATTTTAAATCGTCGTTTGAGCGTGTACCGATGTGTCTACTACGCATTACTTTAAAGTAAATGCACGTCTAAATGACAAATTAAACGGCCATATGAGTAAGCCGTTGGGGCCTAAAGTATTGCATTACACAAAAATTAACGGTTGTTAACTCAATTAAAGTGCTCACTATATTGAGATCTTTGAATGATTATATAATTTAATAATAATAATATATATATATATATATATATATATAAATATGTTGTTGAATATATTTAATAATATAAATATATATATATATATATATGTGTGTGTGTGTGTGTGTGTGAGTATTACAGAATATCAGTACAATATAAGTATCGTCGGTTTTAAATTCTTTCCAAGAGGATATATTATAAGCCTCTTAACCGGACTCTATTCAACCTCTGCTTATGTCTGTCTCCTCGGAATATAAATAAAAGATTCCTAGTCTAATTTTCTATGTGTTTCATGTCTACCTCTGCATGATCTTTCGTTTGTGCTGATCGTATTAATTTACCATTGCTCATCTGTATTCTCTTGTATATATATATAAATATATAGGATGATGGTCATGGAAATTATCTTCCAACGTAATGGAAAATAAAAAAAGAGAAATATTAATCATTTGTGTTGTCTCTTTGTACATTTTCCACACACACCCCCACATACGAACACCAACATCGATCGATCTATCTTTCTATCTATCTATCTATCTATCTATCTATCTATATATATATATATAAATATATATATATATATATATATATATATATATATATATGATACTCTGTTAGATAAGTTCTGAGAGTCATAATATAAACAGTATATTATCAAAATTAACATGAAAAAATGTATTAATTAGTAATATAACGACGATATTCATTAATTACACACTCACAATGACGTAATAATTTTTCTACTTTCTCATGATATTCATCTTCTGGAATGTCTCTTAGCACTCGCAGCGCCTCAATCTTCGCTTCCTCGGAATTATGAAATGTAGTTTTCCGTAGTTCTGTCTTCAATTTATGGAACAACCAGCGGTCGCATATGTTGAGATCAGGTGAATAAGGGCTCTGCTTCAATGTAACAATTCCTCGACTGTCGAAAAATGAACTGGTCTCGCGTGAAACATGACAGCGTGCATTGTCATGTTGTCATGCAACAGCACGGAGATTAATTGGATTTTTTATTCAAATTTCGCCACTTCTTACCACAAACACATAACAACTCTATTTAACCAGCACTATTGAGATAATGTGTACATGTGTACACATTTTCATAAGCAGCCAATGAACAGAAAAAAGTTATTAATACACTCTCATTACTTACCTAACAGAGTATTTTATATATATAAGAGTTCAGACTTCGGGCTAAAATATTATTCGTGTATGGGGTTCAAACCGTATGACCGACAGAACAATTATCCTCCAGTCTCACGTTTTCCGAAAAAATGATAAAACATATACGTATTCAGATAATAATTTAAATATATATATAATATTATTCAACAGCTCTCTGACAGCTTTTTTTAAAAATAATTAAGACGTAATTAATGCGTTAATGCGAGTATCGTCTGTTTGTGATGTCAAAAACTGTGTGGCAGTTTTCAACATAGCTGTCAAATTTGTTTCATGGACCATAGGGCTCACCCTTTAAATTTAAATGTGACTCGTGTGTGGGGTTAAAACCGTGCGACCGGCAAGAGAATTATCCTCCACACTGACGTTTCTCGAAAAAAAGGATGACAGGTATATGTATGCAGATAATAATTAAAACATATATCTATATATATATATATATATATATATAAATATATATATATATATGTATATATATATATATATATATATATATATATATATATATACACATAGAGAGAGAGAGAGAGATAAAGAGGGAGAGAGAAAGACAAGGAGAGACGAAGGAGATATGTGTGTGTTTAAATAAAACCTTATCTATATAATTTATGCACATTAAAGAAAAAACTATATGTATCCGATATTACTGAAACTCAAAACCCTACTTTATATAGACCATCGCAAAGACACGCAATTATCAGGAAAACTAACACTTACATATACTTTATAGCGGAAATTTCGAACTTCTTCAGTTATAACCCTCATTTCTGAAGTTTTCCCTTGAAAACCTTGGTTTAAAATATTGTGTTATCCCTCTGCGTGCCTTAAAGTAAACACAACTTCCATGAGCCAAACTTCTTTCCAATAACTACACGTTGTGGAACACGATACTTCCTGGCGGCTTCCAGTTGACTATAGCATGATCGTTTTCAAGTCCAATGTTAACAGATTTTTGTTCGGTCGTCCTCTACAATGATATCATTTCTGTCCAATCTACACCATTGTTACCAATACTTACGATTTGTCGCTGCTCTCCTGACACATTCAGTAAGTCTTATTCTCGAGTTACCTATCAGGCCTTAATAAACTATTACTTCTCAGTGCATAAAACTATGTCTTTTACATTTCAGAAACCTCATTATTAAGCTCTATTTTGTGAGTTATGAATATCGAGCTTCCCATGATGTTTAAGTATCGATTCATATATTTCAATCTAAGCTATTATACTAATTTGACTGTAACTATACGGGATATTGAAGTTCGATCGTCGAAGTTAAGCATGCCCAAGGTATAAATGAGTGACAAATGTAGAGTAGAGGCACTGAATGTGAAAATACATTGAAACGCCTTTCTACAGGTAAAATACAGCTTGGAAGATACATTCAGCAATAACATACTAATCAACATATATGTTGACAAAAAATAACAACCGCAATCACTCGCTTTCTTCGTGATATAACAGAACTTCCATAAGGCAAAAAGGTCGAGCAAATAATATATTTGAGGAGAAAGTGTTCCGATATCTGGGCACCTCTACACACACACACACTCGTGTATATATATATATATATATATATATATATATATATATATATATATATATATATATATATATATATATATAATATGAAACTAAACGTATACATTTAGCAGATAGACACTATAGAGAAATGGGTTAAGCTCAATATACGAGATAGAGACATTATGAAGCTAAATGAAGGAAGATATATAAATATATACGAATGATAAAATCTATTTCAACTTCGATTGTTCAATGCAAGGTGTACGCGGTAAAACCTGTTTATTTTTCTTTCCTAAAGCCAAGGCTTTGCAAAGATTAAAATCTTATCATCAGAGGAATAACATAGATGGATAAGTTGGCAGTGGAGAAGCCAAAATTCAAAATTTCAAAAAAATATAAAGTAATGGAAGGTAAGAGTATGCGTGTGAAATATATATTATCTCCAGTGGGTGAATGCTCGTTGATAAGTTGTCCGGTGAAATGAGATGTAAAGATGGAAAAAAGGGTTTCGTGAAGGCATCGTTAAAAATGTTCAAAAATGAAGTACATCCAATAGAAAGGTGTTTAGTTTAATTGTAGATGGAACGCACTTATTCGCATGTAATTCTGAGAATTAGCGCTATTTTATAATACTTCCGTGTACCGGGAATTGAAGTAGTTCTTCACAAGTTGAGTTTGAAATGTGTATATTAAACGCAGGCAGTCGGGAATTAAAGTGGTAACTTCGATCGAGTCTAAGAAAAGCGATATAGCTCTGGTCTGGAGCAAGGTCAAGTAAAAAAAGTGGGGTGAGTGGTAGAGATTAAGGAGATGGGTGAGAGTGTTAGTTACGTGACATATGGCTGATCCTGGGTTAAGAGAAGAGGAAGGTTTTGTTTGGTTACTGCTCATTGCTAGTAAGTAATAAATCGATGAGAGTTGTGGTGGGATTTTCATTAGCTAAAAACAGAGGTGTTTCAGGTCAGTAAGTAATTAGTTCTAAAAGCGCTGTATTCCCGTAATAAAAACGAATTGATATACACACTTATATAAAATTCAGAAAGGTTAAAAGGGGTCAAATTGGGAGATTAGGATTCAGACGATTGGAAATCTGGAATTTACATGTTTTATATGTAATAATTCGGATAAAAACTAGTATTTCAGAGTTTAATGTTTAAAGAATTTACAAAATTCCCAGTTAGTTAAATATTTAATGCATGACTAAATAAGATACTTTAATGTATAACTGAAGTTAGGATTGGGAACTGCGTTAGTCTGCTTGCAACAATTGAGTTCTAGTATAAAGATTATGGGGTAGGATTGGGTTGAATTATGTAACCTAAGTGATGAACTAGTGTGTTAAAATTATAAATATATTTTAAAAAGGAGGCAAATGGGCCAATATAGGAGTAACCAGGTAGTGTTGTTTTAAGGTGAGGGTAATGGAATCTATGAGAAAAATATTGTCGGTAGAGCGAAGCTTATACAGAGTCGCTGGATCGAATACAAGGGAGATAAAAAAGCAATGGATGATTGTGTACGAGGGTTGTCCAATAATTGAAAAAAGGGGAATAAATATTAGAGTGTTAAAGTAGAAGGAGTTAAGGATTAGTGGAGTAGAGGAGAATTATATTAGTTCTAAATTTATATTAAGTGCTATGATTAATAGAGTTATTAGGTGCCCAGGGGATGGTACGCTATCTTTTGGGGATGGTTATTTGTAAGGTTAATCAACAAATTATAGAATTTAAGAATTAGTCTGATGTTAGAGAGGGGTGGTTGGCGGGGAGGAGGTGTGTTTGATGGACTAATGACATTTATCTATTAACATTTTCGCTTGCGCCTGTAATTTGAGATTAGTTCATTTTTAGAGTTAATAATATTTTTACTTTTAGCTGCTGTAGCTATCATAAATGTTTCTAATGTACATAGTTAGCAGAAAGCGGATCATGGATTGTATGATTTAGACCTTTTTAATATTGTCTAATGTAGGGAGTAGGGAGTGTTTTTACTGTTAAAGCTTTTTATAAGATTGGATAGAGAGGTGGCAGTGGCATTGTTATTATTGTGTTTGAAATAGTATATATGATTTGAGATTCGGGTCTTGATAAAGAAGGCACTTGCCATAATGTATGTGTGTATTTTCTTTGGGTTGTTATTATAGTATTTGTGTTATTTATGTTTTGGGGGTGCATGTTTAAGTTCTGGGCCAAAGTAAAGTTGAAATTGTTGGGTAGAGAAAATGAGAGAATTTACCAACGGACATTGAACAACTGGTCAGATTCCATACTTTTTATACGCATTTCAATTACTTTATATTTTTCCAAATTTTGCATTTTGGTTTTTCTACTGCCAACTTAACTATCTCTGTAATTCCTCTGATGACAAGATTTGAACTTTTGAAAAGCCTTGGCTTAATGGAAAGAAGAATACACATATTTTTATCAAGTACACCTTGCATTGAGAAATCAAAGTATAAATAGATTTGTATTCGTACATCTTTATCTCTCTACCTTAATTTATATATATACATATATATATATATATATATTAAGTACATTCCAATGACAAAGAGAACAATATATCCATGAATTTCACGGATGAAAGGTATAGCTTAATACCTTTCATATGTTATAATTATGGATTGATAATTCTTTTGGTCATTAGAATGTAGCAATATATTTATATATATATATATATATATATATATATATATATATATATATATATATATATATATATATATATACATATATAATATATATATACATATATATATATATGTATATATATATATATATATATATATATATATATATATATATATATATATAGCGGCTTTCCAAGTTAGCAGGTTTCCAAATATATATATATATATATATATATATGTATATATATATATATATATATATATATGTATATATATATAAATAATAAGTTATGCATAGGTCACGTCTTTTTTATTGTAGCGTATTTCTAAGGTTTTAATGTTTATATTTAATTTTTATATGAAATTTTAGATGCATATGTATGTGCATATATATATATATATATATATATATATATATATATATATTGTAATTTGTATCTGTTGTTTTTGTTGTTTTAGATATCCCATATTGTTATTATTAGGATTAGGATCTCATATTAATAAAGGAACAAAGCGTGAAACAATTTTTGTTTGGTACGGGAATAGTATCTTGGGGCTGCGGCTGGTCGATATTTATAAGTGGGATTAAATATTTGACACGTTTATAAAGGAAACCCATTCTGGAATTAAAACATATACTTTCCGCTTACTCTTCGATAATTGCCCTGGAAATGTGTAAGATTGTTTGTAACATTTTCTCCAACACAAACGGGATCATCTTATGCCTGCCGGGCAATATATTATGTCCATGAATGTTAGTAACAACATAAAGAATGGCCCCTACTTCTGTAACAAGTTGATTCTTGTAAACAAAAGATGTAAGGCAGCGTTCGTGTGTGTATTAGTCGCTTATTGCTGCGTCCTTTCTCCAAAATATTGTTTCATTCGAATTCACATATTTTAATATTTTAACAGCTCAGCCGTTTTCTCTTTCATTAGTTATTTAAGCCTGGAAGTGACTAACCACCGACACAGTAATATGTCTTCCTGCTACGATTCACGAAACGGTAAAAGATATACGTTAGAAATATAATTAGTCACTTGTCTGTATCACACAACCCGTCCGTTGATTGCCTATCAATCAGTACACCGAGCTATTATTACACCGCTCTTAAAAATGACTTTCTTAATTTCCCTTCATAAGATAAAACTTATACACAAATTTCACAATCTCTTTCCGGCGACGTTTTTAAAATATGCATCACAAAACGTCTCTTATATTTTTTCGTTTTAAAGTCAACTATTATATATAATGGTTCACTATCTTTCGAAATATATACGCTTGCCCTTTCCTTAAATACAGTATAGAAAAATTACTTTATTTATACAGTACATTTAATCATATAAACAAGTACCTCTCTCCCAGTGCTTATGCCTTGTTTAATTTCTATTTATGTTCTACTTTAATTTAAATTTAATTTAGTTTTATTTTTTTTAATTTAGTTTAATTTTAATCAAAAGCAGTATATTCTTAATAGAGTTCTGATCATTTTTAAAGTAACACTTAGAAAGATGTCTTTCTTTTCACATAATATTATCCTATACAATAGTTTCTTTCTCCCAGTGTTTTTATATAAAAAAATATTATTTAAAAGAACTCCATCCCACAATTAACAAAAACAATTCGCCTCTGAGGAAGTATATTAATGCTAAATATTGGGTGAGTACAATTTTGTTAGTTAGGGATTACAACAAATGGGATTCGGTCAGCGTGAGGTTAGTGTGCTGGAAGGTTAACCAGACCCACTGTGATATTCAGAGAAGAGGGCTGATGTCACATTGCCTAAATAGGTTAAGATGGGGATAACTAAGTGTTCTCTGTGTAGCTTTGTGGTACAAACACGTGCGTTCGTTAAAATGTGATTAAGCAGTAATTACCAAGCTCTGTCTGTGTCTACCTCCCGTCAATGTCAATATGTTTATAAAGCGATACTAGGCGAATAAACCTTTTTTTGTCTTGATTCTCTTTTCTCTTCTTGGTCTTTTCAGGAGAGGGACGTATAAACGAACTTGGTTGCACGTGGCGTTTTGCAGTCGAGAAGGATTACAATGAGGGGCGCGTACTGAGACGAATTGCTAAGAACGTATGTTATGTAGCGTTTACGTATATTAATTGATTGTAACCTAAAGGGGAGGTGCGTGTAACATTAATGCGAGTGTCCTATTTCCTAACTATGACATAATACGTTCGATTAAACGTCCATTATTATTGAGAATTTTAAACTTAAAAAACAAATAAAATTTTTAGATAATAAAAAATGAGTAAAATACTCCTATAAACTTTAGAACTTGGAGAATGAGTTTCTTAAGTTTTAACATTGTTTTGTCTGCTTGTACTAAATAGTCGATATATGTTAATCATTGTAAGGTATTCCTTTCAATTCTCAATAAAACTGAATCCAATTTCCGAAATAAAATTTTAAAAAACGTATTTCATGCAAAAGCATATATACATATAATTCATGTTTAATATCTACATACGAATATGTTTCAACTTTACCAAAAATAATCAGTGTGGCTAGAAATAACTGTTCCGCCGGTCGCACGATTGAAACCCGAGAATAACAGCCGCGGTTACTCTAGTCTGACGCCTTTCTTGCCCGGTAATACTGAGAGCTACACGAAATAAAAAGAAGTAACATTTTAATTCTTTAAGCGAATATACAGTAACCGCCGAGAGTGTTCGGGAATCTAAAGCAGTGAAATTGAGTCCTTTTTCATTAGTCTTCTAACAGTGCTCATTTGTGACAGAAACTTTATATAATTATTTTAAAATAACAATATTCATATCTGAGTATATATATATGTATATATATATATATAAATATATATATATATATATATATAAATATATATATATATATATATATATATATATATATATATATATATATATATATATATATATATATATATATATAATCTTTTGTCGTTACTACGAATCGTCAGTCTAGGTAAATATTGGTGTTTTGCTATATATATATATATATATATATATATATATATATATATATATATATATATATAGTATACATTTTTATTGATGCAGACATTATTCTTTACATATATGCATACATGTTTCGGTTGTAGTCTTCACAGAGAGTCCACCTTTTCAGACCATAGAAGACTAGGAATTGAGATTTATTTTTAAAAAATTCCTCTTAGATAATTTTTTTTTTGGGGGGTGGGATATGTTTTTAATGTTCACCGGTCAAGATCAGCATCGGATTACATTCTTTACTTGTTAACTCCTTCAAGTAGTGTTTATCTTTTCTTTTCCTTTTTTAAAATTATTTTTATTACATTCATCGTTCGTGCTTTTACTTCTGTTCCTTCCATTGCCTTCTCTTTTTATTACCTACTATGCTGGGATTCCCTTATTCTCCATTTAACACTTCAAAGTGTTAATCTACATACATATATTTTAACGCATACATATCTAATAATATATATATATACACGAATATACAAACATATCAATATATATATATATATATATATATATCTATATATATATATATATATATATATATATATATATATATATATATATATATATTCTGATCTCCATATAAAATACACACGTTCTATTTGGTCTTAAGAGCTGGACTCTATATCAATAGTACAACCGAATCATGTATGTCCATATGTAACCAATAATGCTTGTATACATAAAAACGGTATACTAAATAACATCGCTACTTGTTATTGAGCACTTTTTATAAACACTGTAGTTTCTACAGAAACTTATATAATACATGTACTATATATGTGTATATATATATATATATATATATATATATATATATATATATATATATATATATATATATCGTCGCCTACTACTCGTATCAAAGTATCGGGTTCTCCTGTATGTCTGCTATCCTCTTAATTACTTTTTTTATGAGTGATGTGGCTTCTAAGGCTAAGTTTATGGTGGAAGCGCCGAAATAGTGTTCACAGGGAAAGGTAGGGCGGTCGAGGTTGTTCAAGCCGCTCTCTTTTTTCTCTCTCATTTTGTCTCTTCAGTATTCCTCCTCTTTTTTGCGATTCCTTGACATGTTTATTTTTCTACGTGTTCGGGTCCCTGACAGTTTGTTCATACGAAAGGGAATTGGATGTTGGTTAAGGCGAAGGTACGCTTCAAGTGGTCTTCATAGCGTATCTTCGTGACTACTCGTGGTCTGGTCACATTGGTAAGCTAGCCATAAAGCATTTTGTTGTAGAGTCTAAATGGATCAATTCTGTCGCCGTATCCTGCCAGGCAGAGTTGGTGATAGATAATGATGGCCTCAAAACTGGTCACTTACGCTCGATTAAAAATTTCAGTTATGTGTGGCCTTTCCAAGGGTATTTTAACATTTCCCTATGTTTTGTTGCATGAAGTGCTTTATGTTGATTTTTTATATCGCTTCTGTATAGGCTCCATGTCTCCAACGCGTATAGAATTTGTATAGTAGTATTACCCGGAAGATCATGATTTTAGTTGTCATGTTCAGTGCATAGTTGTTGAATACACGGCAGCTTAATTGACCAAAGAAGATATAGCGGCCGTGTTCCTGTCTTCCACATCTTTCGTACATGTAGACAATCTGTTAAGATGCTCCCTAGGTATGAAAAACGATTCACTTCCGCTAGTGGTAAGTCATTTACAATGGTGTTGTGGTTTGAGGACAGATAATCAGGTGGATGTTGGTCGAGTTTATTGGTCTTGTTCATATTTACTTGAACCTCAAAGGTTGGTAGGTTGTGTTGTTTGTGTCCGCTAACCTCTGTAGCTCCTCTGTATTCTAAACTAGGATGATATTGTCAACAACGTACGGCAGTTCCCGGTCTGAACACATTGTTGTACTAGTTCTGGGGCAGTCGAGCGAAATTAAAAACGCCTCCATCCGTGTCAAAACGAAGGTCGATTGAATGCGTGTCTGTGGAATCTCTTTAAGCATTGCTGCGGTGTAGAGAGCGAGAAACACATTGGAGCACAAAAACAACCCTGCTGACGGACACTTATTGATAGGTAATGGGTCAGAGAGAGAGAGAGAGAAAGAAAGAGAGACAGAGACTAAGACAGAGATAAAGAGATAGTGATAGTTGTGATGACACACTGTCCCCACTAATCCGCGTAATGTAACGAAATCAGGGGGACAGCCGATCTTCGAGAGAACTGGCAATGAAATGCCCTTTTGAAGTCTCAAATAATCAACATGACGGGGTGCTGTTGTTCAAGGCTCGTTTCTTGCAGTTTTTGCACACAGATCATGTATATAGTCTTGTGGGAAGGTTGAAAGTCGCATTGGCTCTTGTGTAGCACGTCTTCTGCGAGGACGAGGTGGCGGTCAAAGAAGATTGTAGGCAGATATCTTACTTAAGATGCTCAGTAGTGATATTGTTACAAAACTCCAGGTGCCTCTTTTTAAAAACTGTTACTATGGTTGAATCGCTAAAGTCACTTTCACCCAAATTCTGTAATATGAGAAGCTTACGACGTTTCCTCAGTACAAGGCTACCGTGAGCGATGGGCTCCAGTGGGACTGGCTCAGGCCTAAAGGTGTTGTCCGGGTTTCATCCGTTTCAGGGATTTGTTAGTCCTGGGTAGATGGTGAATGTTCCATACAGTGACGGACATTATGCTGAAGGGTCATTCTCAGGAGAGCAGATAGAGTGTCAACGTGATCGTGAAGGAGGATTTTAAAGTGTGGCTTCTATGTTTCTAGAATGCCATTTCTGTCGGTGATGGTTGTGACCACATTTACTTTATACAAACTACCCACTGAAAACAGTGTAATACCGAAAATTACATCGGTTGATGCATAGAAGCTGTGCATATCTCTCTTGACAGCGTAATTTTGTATCTCTGCAGCTTTTATTTGTTCTTGGCTTCTCGTGTCGCTTTTGACAGTCTACTGCATATTGCTTGTAAGCACTTTTATTAGCACTTGTAGGTTTGTTCTCTAGAGTAAAACATGATTTCTGTTAAGCTTCGATCAGATAGAAGATGGTGCTATCGTTCTTGTTATACCAGTCCTTTTTCTTAGTTATATATCAGACTAGCGGGGCTACCCGGCGTTGCTCGGGGTCATTAAAACATATAATTGAAGAAAAATCGTGTGTGTAACATCTTTATATACAAACTTCTATTTCTCCCCCCCCCCCTTCTCTATAGCCGTCTCTTTATCTTTCTACCTTTCAATTCCCTGGTCGCCGCATTTCACCGCTACTTTCTAATTTTGCCTTTTGCGAAAGCTGTTCTTTCCCCACAATTTCTCCTACGTTGCCCAGGGCAATAGTATGATATATTTCTATAAAAAGTAACACCTCTATCTGCGCCTTCTATATAGGTACTTATCTCCACCCCGGTGTTCATGCTATATACGTATCTATCATCACCCCGGTGCGCTTACTATATACGTACCTATCGCCGCCCCAGTGCACATACTATATACGTACCTATCGCCGCCCCAGTTCAGATACTATTTAAGTACCTATCACCGCCCCGGTGCGAATCCTAAATAGTACCTATCGCCGCCCCGGTGTGCATGCTACATAAGTACCTATCGCTGCCCTAGTGGGAATAATTAATATGTACATATTGCCGCATTGGTGCGAATTTCTAAATACGTACCTATCACCACTTTGGTGCGAATGCTAAATACGTACCTATCGCCGGCCCGATGCGAATGCTAAATACGTACCTATAGCCGCCCTGGTGTGAATGCTAAATACGCACCTATAGCCGCCCCGGTGCGAATGCTAAATACGTACCTATCACCACCCTGGTGCGAATGCGAAATACATACCTTTCGCCGTTCTGGTGCACGTGCTATATACGTACCTATTGCCGCCCCGGTGCACGTGCTATATATGTACTGATCGCCGCCCCGGTGCGCATGCTATGTACGTACTTATTGCTGCCCATGTGTACATGCTATATACGTAGCTATCGCCACCCCTGAATTCTGAATACGTACCTATCGCCGCTCCTGTGTGAATTCTAAATACGTACCTATCACCGCCCCGGTGCGGAAGCTAAATACGTACATATCACCACCCCGATGCGAATGCTAAATACATACCTATCGCCGCCCCGGTGCGAATGCTAAATACATACCTGTCGCCGCCCCGGTGCGAATGCTAAATACATACCTATCGCCGCCCCGGTGCGAATGCTAAATACATACCTATCGCCGCCCCGGTGTGAATGCTAAATACATACCTATCGCCGCCCCGGTGTGAATGCTAAATACATACCTATCGCCGCCCCGGTGTGAATGCTAAATACGTACCTTTCGCCGCCCCGGTGCGCGTGCTATATACGTACCTATCGCTGCTCCGGTGCGCGTGCTATATATGAACCGATCGCTGCCCCAGTGCGCATGCATAATACATACCTATCACGTACTTATTGCCGCCCATATGCACATGCTATATACGTACCTATCGCCACCGCTGAATGCTAAATAAGTACCTATCTCCGCCCAGGGATGAATGCTAAATACGTACATATTGCCGCCCAGGTGTTCATACACCATATGTACCTATCACTGCCCCAGTGCGAATACTAAATATGTACATATCGCCACCCCGGTGCGATTGCTGAATACATACCTATCGTAACCCCGGTGCGAATGCTAAATACGTAGCTATAGCCACCCCTATGCACTACTATATAGTACCTATTGCCACCCCGGTACACATACTATATATAAACCTATCGCCGACCCGGTGTGCATACTATATTCGTACCTATCGCGGCTCTGGTGCGCATACTACATACTTACCTATCTCTGCAAGGGTACACATACTATATATGTACCAATCTCCAGCCCAGTTCGCATACGTAAGAACTTATATTTATTCGGCCCTGTCGTGTTAGAAAAACAAAATAGTGTTCATTTATGTATTGTCACTATCATAAATATAAATATTTTTAGTTACAAACAGAAAAAAATACATTTGTTTGCCTCCCCACAGGAAAATTTTTTTTCTATCCTCCCACATACTTAGAAATATTTTTAATTTAAAGGAAAAAAAAAAGAAAAATTTTTGACCCCTTACACCCCAAAAATTTTATGTTCCCCCCATACATAGATATATTTTTATTTTAAAAAAGAAAAAAAAAATTTTTTAGCCCCCTCCCCCGAAAATTTTTTTTTTTCATTCTCCCCCATACACATAAATATTTTCAATGAAAAAGATAAAAGAAAAAATAAATGTTTTGCCTCCCCCCCAATTTTTTTTATACTCCCGATGCGCATGCTATATACATATTTATTGCCGCCCATGTGCACATGCTATATACTTCCTATCGCCACCGCTGAATGCTAAATACGTACCTATTGCTGTCGCGGTGCGAATGCTAAATAGGTTTTCAGCGTAGATGCTCTTAAAATATTATCCAAACCTATCACTACAGTAGCTCTATCTAGGACATTGAACAATTTTCTCCCGGACAACGCCGAGTACTTTAAAAATAAAAGAGGCCTCATGAGCACTACTGAAATAACTTAGGTATCCTCTCTCCTTCTGATCTGCCAAATAGTCCAAAGGGAAACGAAGATGGCATTAAAATATTTTCCAAACCTATCACTACAGTAGCTCTATCTAGGATATTGACCACTTTTCTGCCGGACAACGCCGAGTACTTTGAAAATCAAGGAGGCCTCCTGAGCACTACTGAAATCACTCTTATCGATTCCCCCATCCTTTTCAGCGTAGATGCTGTTAAAATATTATCCAAACCTATCACTACAGTAGCTCGATCAAGGACATTGAACACTTTTCTCCCGGACAACGCCAAATACTTTGAAAATCAAGGAGGCCTCCTGAGGACTACTGAAATCACTTAGGTATCCCTCCTTTTGATCTGATAAATAGTCCAAAGGGGAACGAAGATGGCGTTAAAATATTTTCAAAACCTATCACTACAGTAGCTCTATCTAGGATATTGACCACTTTTCTCCCGGACAACACCGAGTAATTTTTAAATCAAGGAGGCCTCATGAGCACTCCTTAAATAACTCTTATCGATTCCCCCATCCTTTTCAGCGTAGATGCTGTTAAAATATTATCCTAACCTATCACTACAGTAGCTCTATCTAGGACATTCAGCAATTTTCTCCCGGACAACGCCGAGTACTTTGAAAATCAAGGAGGCCTCCTGAGCACTACTGAAATCACTTAGGTATCCTCTCTCCTTCTGATCTGCCAAATAGTCCAAAGGGGAACGAAGATGGCGTTAAAATATTTTCCAAACCTATCACTAAAGTAGCTCTATCTAGGATATTGAGCACTTTTCTCCCGGACAACGCCGAGTACTTTGATAATCAAAGACGCCTCCTGAGAACTACTGTAATAACTTATATCGATTCCCCCATCCTTTTCAGCGTAGATGCTGTTAAAATATTATCCAAACCTATCACTACAGTAGCTCTATCTAGGACATTGAGCAATTTTCTCCCGGACAACGCCGAGTACTTTGAAAATCAAAGAAGCCTCCTGAGGACTACTGAAATCACTTAAGAATCCTCTCTCCTTCTGATCTGCCAAATAGTCCAAAGGGGAACGAAGATGGCGTTAAAATATTTTCAAAACCTATCACTACAGTATCTCTATTAAGGACATTCAGAACTTTTCTCCCGGACAACGCCGAGTATTTGAAAATCAAAGACGCCTCCTGAGCACTACTGAAATAACTCTTATCGATTCCCCCATCCTTTTCAGCGTAGATGCTGTTAAAATATTATCCAAACCTATCACTACAGTAGCTCTATCTAGGACATTGAGCACTTTTCTCCCGGACAACGTCGAGTACTTTGATAATCAAGGAGGCCTCCTGAGGACTACTGAAATTACTTAGGTATCCTCTCTCCTTCTGATCTGCGAAATAGTCCAAAGGGGAACGAAGATAGCGTTAAAATATTTTCCAAACCTATCACTACAGTAGCTCTATCTAGGACATTGAGCGCTTTTCTCCCGGACAACGCTGAGTACTTTGATAACAAAGGAGGCCTCCTGAGGACTACTGAAATCACTTAGGTATCCCTCCTTTTGATCTGCCAAATAGTCCAAAGGGGAACGAAGATGGCTTTAAAATATTTTCCAAACCTATCACTACAGTAGCTCTATCTAGGACATTGAGCACTTTTCTCCCGGACAACGCCGAGTATTTGAAAATCAAAGAGGCCTCCTGAGCACTACTGAAATAACTCTTATCGATCCCCCCATCCTTTTCAGCGTAGATGCTGTTAAGATATTATGCAAACCTATCACTACAGTAGGTCTATCTAGGACATTGAGCACTTTTTTCCCGGACAACGCCGAGTACTTTGAAAATCAAAGAGGCCTCCTGAGCACTACTGAAATAACTCTTATCGATTCCCCCATCCTTTTCAGCGTAGATGCTGTTAAAATATTATCCAAACCTATCTCTACAGTAGCTCTATCTAGGACATTGAGCACTTTTTTCCCGGACAACGCCGAGTACTATGACCTGATATAACCGGACACAATTTAGGGCAAGACCGGGTACATCCAGCATAGGATTATTGGACAGGTGCGGATGTGATTGAGCAACCCTTGTTTCACTACACACTTATAACGTAGGATTCCTATGTTGTTATTGATTTATCCGGACAGAAGTTATTGGATGATCTGATACAACCGGGCTGAATGTCGGGCAAGATCGGGTACATCCGGCAAGGGATTATGGGATGTTTACAGTGATTCTGCATTTTTATCGGATTAGTACATAAATACATTAGATTATTTCGAATTTACTATATATTAACGTTGAAAAAGTGGTGTAAAATACGAAAAAACTGCTACCTTTTGTCGGAAAGTGGTCCGGTTGACTGTCAGCGAGTGAATCGTTTTTCCATAGACCGGCGGAATGAAGCCAAGACGATTATGGAGTGCATAATCAAAACAGATACTACACTAAACAGAATTAGAGAAAAACGGCTAGGGAGTCTAAAATTCATTGTTGCTCATCAAAACTCATTTAAGAACTTGTTAAATAGTATTATACAATGTTTGTTCAACAAAATCATAGTTATTTATACTCGTTAATTTATTAATGTAATTTGAACAGTGTCTAGTGGATAGACCGCTGTTCAGGTGTAGATTGGTTATAAATAGTCCCGTAAATCACATTAAGTTTTTGAATTTCGGCCTTTTGGCTAAGATCAAAGTGTAGTATCTGTTCCGATGGATACTGCACTTCATAGATCGGTATTGTCTTGCCCTTCGGGGCTTGATTTCCGCCGGTCTATGGGTCTGATCTGTCCTGTGCAGTTCTAGGAGGTCCACCCTCCCAGGCTTCGCCTCCCCTCTTTGGGGAGGAGTAAGTTTATTGCTTACTGTCTGAGGCGCCCCTACCGGGGAATGCCGACGGGGCTGCCCAGGCAATTTTTAATGGCCAGAGCGCTCACCTTCTCGGGCGCTGGCTTTTCAAATCCCACTTTCCGACCTTGTGTCACATACTCCCATTGTGGGTGGGTGTTAAATAACGCCTTTTGGCTAAGATCAAAGTGTAGTATCTGTTCCGATGGATACTGCACTCCATAGATCGGTATTGTCTTGGCCTTCGGGGCTTGATTTCCGCCGGTCTATGGGTCTGATCTGTCCTGTGCAGTTCTAGGAGGTCCACCCTCCCAGGCTTTACCTCCCCTCTTTGGGGAGGAGTAAGTTAATTGCTTACTGTCTGAGGCGCCCCTACCGGGGAATGCCGACGGGGCTGCCCAGGCAATTTTTAATGGCCACAGTGCTCACCTTCTCGAGCACTGGCTTTTCAAATCCCACTTTCCGACCTTGTGTCACATATTCCTATTGTGGGTAGGGGTTAAATAACGCCTTTTGGCTAAGATCAAAGTGTAGTATCTGTTCTCGGCATTATTGCCTTGAGATCAAGTGTATATCTAGTCCTATCCGATAGGTGTCGATCTTACACTGTCGAATCAAAAATCAGATTATCATTTTATTTTTTAATCCCTTTTCCTTTAGCTCACTTCCTCTCCCCTAAAGTACCGGTTGATATACCCCCAAAGTCGGGATCTGTCTCACCGACGACTCCCCCCAAATTTCGCCCGAGGCGCTGACACCGGCGAATACCGACACTCCCCCTCCCCCAAATTTCGCCTGCCTCACCGGCGTATGCCATTACGCCCCATCCCCAAATTTCGCATGAGGCGCCCCACAGGCGATCGCTCATACCGCCGAATGCCGACATTTCCCTCCTCCCCTCCCCAGATTGGCCTGAGCCGCCGAATGCCGACATTCCCCCTCGCCAGATTTGGCCTGAAGCGCTCACACCGGCGAATGCCGACACCCCCCCGAAAGGAGGAGGGAATGCCTATCATGATAACAGAACGGCCATAGGGAGGGGGGGGGGGATATTAGCGTCTATTAATAATTAAGAAAGAAAGTGTGGGAGTGAGCGGGAAAAAAGAAAGACAGAAAAAAATGGTTGTAGTGTGAGTGAATTTCTTCCTGCCACTCTCTGACGTCAGGGTACCCACACATAGTTCGTGTGGTCGCAGGGTACCCACACATAGTTCGTGCGGTCGCAGGGTACCCACACATACTTCGTGCGGTCGCAGGGTACCCACACATACTTCGTCCGGGCGCAGGGTACCCACACATACTTCGTACGGTCGCAGGGTACCCACACATATTTGGTTCGGTCACAGGGTACCCACACATACTTCGTGCGATCGCAGGGTACCCACACATACTTCGTCCGGTCGCAGGGTACCAACACATATTCGTCCGGTCGCAGGGTACCCACACATAGTTCGTGCGGTCGCAGAGTACCCACACATACTTTGTGCGGTCGCAGGGTACCCACACATACTTCGTGCGGTCGCAGGGTACCAACACATACTTCGTCCGGTCGCAGAGTACCCACACATATTTCGTGCGATCGCAGGGTACCCACACATACTTCGTCCGGTCGCAGGGTACCTATACATACTTCGTCCGGTCGCAGGGTACCCACACATACTTCGTGCGGTCGCAGGGTACCCACACATACTTCGTCAGGCAGCAGGGTACCCACACATACTTCGTGCGGTCGCAGGGTACCCACAAATACTTCGTGCGGTCGCAGGGTACTCACACATACTTCGTCCGGTCGCAGGGTACCCACACATACTTCGTGCGGTCGCAGGGTACCTATATATACTTCGTGCGGTCGCAGGGTACCCACACATACTTCGTCCGGTCGCAGGGTACCCACAGATACTTCGTGCGGTCGCAGGGTACCCACACATACTTCGTGCGGTCGCAGGGTACCAACACATACTTCGTGCGGTCGCAGGGTACCTATATATACTTCGTGCGGTCGCAGGGTACCCACAAATACTTCGTCCGGTCGCAGGGTACCCACAAATACTTCGTGCGGTCGCAGGGTACTCACACATACTTCGTCCGGTCGCAGGGTACCCACACATACTTCGTGCGGTCGCAGGGTACCTATACATACTTCTTGTGGTCGCAGGGTACCCACACATACTTCGTGCGGTCGTTGGGTACCCACACATACTTCGTCCGGTCGCAGGGTACCCACACATACTTCGTCCGGACGCAGGGTACCCACAAATACTTCGTCCGGACGCAGGGTACCCACAAATACTTCGTGCAGTCGCAGGGTACCCACACATATTTCGTTCGGTCGCAGGGTACCCACACATATTTCGTTCGGTAGCAGGGTACCCACAGATACTTCGTGCGATCGCAGGGTACCCACACATACTTCGTCCGGTAGCAGGGTACCCACACATACTTCGTGCGGTCGCAGGGTACATATACATACTTCGTCCGGTCGCAGGGTACCCACACATACTTCGTGCGGTCGCAGGGTACCCACACATACTTCGTCAGGCAGCAGGGTACCCACACATACTTCGTGCGGTCGCAGAGTACCCACACATATTTCGTCCGGACGGAGGGTACCCACAAATACTTCGTCCGGTCGCAGGGTACCCACAAATACTTCGTGCGGTCGCAGGGTGCTCACACATACTTCCTCCGGTCGCAGGGTACCCACACATACTTCGTGCGGTCGCAGGGTACCTATACATACTTCTTGCGGTCGCAGGGTACCCACACATACTTCGTGCGGTCGCAGGGTACCCACACATACTTCGTCCGGTCGCAGCGTACCCACACATACTTCGTGCGGTCGCAGGGTACCCACACATACTTCGTGCGGTCGCAGGGTACCCACACATACTTCGTCCGGTCGCAGGGTACCTATACATACTTCGTGCGGTCGCAGGGTACCCACACATACTTCGTGCGGTCGCGAGGTACCAACACATACTTTGTCCGGTCGCAGAGTACCCACACATATTTCGTCCGAACGCAGGGTACCCACAAATACTTCGTCCGGTCGCAGGGTACCCACAAATACTTCGTGCGGTCGTAGGGTACTCACACATACTTCGTCCGGTCGCAGGGTACCCACACATACTTCGTGCGGTCGCAGGGTACCTATACATACTTCTTGTGGTCGCAGGGTACCCACACATACTTCGTGCGGTCGCAGGGTACCCACACATACTTCGTGCGGTCGCAGGGTACCCACACATACTTCGTGCGGTCGCAGGGTACACACACATACTTCGTCCGGTCGCAGGGTACCCACACATACTTCTGTCCGGACGCAGGGTACCCACAAATACTTCGTCCAGAGGCAGGGTACCCACAAATACTTCGTGCAGTCGCAGGGTACCCACACATATTTCGTTCGGTCGCAGGGTACCCACACATATTTCGTTCGGTAGCAGGGTACCCACAGATACTTCGTGCGATCGCAGGGTACCCACACATACTTCGTCCGGTAGCAGGGTACCCACACATACTTCGTGCGGTCGCAGGGTACCTATACATACTTCGTCCGGTCGCAGGGTACCCACACATACTTCGTGCGGTCGCAGGGTACCCACACATACTTCGTCAGGCAGCAGGGTACCCACACATACTTCGTGCGGTCGCAGGGTACTCACACATACTTCGTCCGGTCGCAGGGTACCAACACATACTTCGTGCGGTCGCAGGGTACCTATACATACTTCGTCCAGTCGCAGGGTACCCACACATACTTCGTGCGGTCGCAGGGTACCCACACATACTTCGTCAGGCAGCAGGGTACCCACACATACTTCGTGCGGTCGCAGGGTACCCACAAATACTTCGTGCGGTCGCAGGGTACCCATACATACTTCGTCCGGTCGCAGGGTACCCACAAATACTTCGTGCAGTCGCAGGGTACCCACACATATTTCGTTCGGTCGCAGGGTACTCACACATACTTCGTGCGGTCGCAGGGTACCCACACATACTTCGTGCGGTCGCAGGGTACCCACACATACTTCGTGCGGTCGCAGGGTACACACACATACTTCGTCCGGTCGCAGGGTACCCACACATACTTCGTCCGGACGCAGGGTACCCACAAATACTTCGTCCGGACGCAGGGTACCCACAAATACTTCGTGCAGTCGCAGGGTACCCACACATATTTCGTTCGGTCGCAGGGTACCCACACATATTTCGTTCGGTAGCAGGGTACCCACAGATACTTCGTGCGGTCGCAGGGTACTCACACATACTTCGTCCGGTCGCAGGGTACCAACACATAGTTCGTGCGGTCGCAGGGTACCTATACATACTTTGTCCAGTCGCAGGGTACCCACACATACTTCGTGCGGTCGCAGGGTACCCACACATACTTCGTCAGGCAGCAGGGTACCCACACATACTTCGTGCGGTCGCAGGGTACCCACAAATACTTCGTGCGGTCGCAGGGTACCCATACATACTTCGTCCGGTCGCAGGGTACCCACAAATACTTCGTGCAGTCGCAGGGTACCCACACATATTTCGTTCGGTCGCAGGGTACCCACACATATTTTGTTCGGTAGCAGGGTACCCACAGATACTTCGTGCGATCGCAGGGTACCCACACATACTTCGTCCGGTCGCAGGGTACCCACACATACTTCGTGCGGTCGCAGGGTACCCACACATACTTCGTCAGGCAGCAGGGTACCCACACATACTTCGTGCGGTCGCAGGGTACCCACAAATACTTCGTGCGGTCGCAGGGTACCTATACAATCTTCGTGCGGTCGCAGGGTACCCACACATACTTCGTCCGGTCGCAGGGTACCCACACATACTTCGTGCGGTCGCAGGGTACCCACACATACTTCGTCTGGTCGCAGGGTACCCACACATACTTCGTGCGGTCGCAGGGTACCCACACATACTTCGTGCGGTCGCAGGGTACCCACACATACTTCGTGCGGTCGCAGGGTACACACACATACTTCGTCCGGTCGCAGGGTACCCACACATACTTCGTCCGGACGCAGGGTACCCACAAATACTTCGTCCGGACGCAGGGTACCCACAAATACTTCGTGCAGTCGCAGGGTACCCACACATATTTCGTTCGGTCGCAGGGTACCCACACATATTTCGTTCGGTAGCAGGGTACCCACAGATACTTCGTGCGGTCGCAGGGTACTCACATATACTTCGTCCGGTCGCAGGGTACCAACACATAGTTCGTGCGGTCGCAGGGTACCTATACATACTTCGTCCAGTCGCAGGGTACCCACACATACTTCGTGCGGTCGCAGGGTACCCACACATACTTCGTCAGGCAGCAGGGTACCCACACATACTTCGTGCGGTCGCAGGGTACCCACAAATACTGCGTGCGGTCGCAGGGTACCCATACATACTTCGTCCGGTCGCAGGGTACCCACAAATACTTCGTGCAGTCGCAGGGTACCCACACATATTTCGTTCGGTCGCAGGGTACCCACACATATTTTGTTCGGTAGCAGGGTACCCACAGATACTTCGTGCGATCGCAGGGTACCCACACATACTTCGTCCGGTCGCAGGGTACCCACACATACTTCGTGCGGTCGCAGGGTACCCACACATACTTCGTCAGGCAGCAGGGTACCCACACATACTTCGTGCGGTCGCAGGGTACCCACAAATACTTCGTGCGGTCGCAGGGTACCTATAAAATCTTCGTGCGGTCGCAGGGTACCCACACATACTTCGTCCGGTCGCAGGGTACACACACATACTTCGTGCGGTCGCAGGGTACCCACACATACTTCGTCCGGTCGCAGGGTACCAACACATACTTCGTGCGGTCGCAGGGTACCCACACATACTTCGTGCGGTCGCAGGGTACCTACACATACTTCGTGCGGTCGCAGGGTACCCACAAATACTTCGTCCGGTCGCAGGGTACCCACACATACTTCGTTCAGTCGCAGGGTACCCACACATATTTCGTTCGGTCGCAGGGTACCCACACATATTTCGTTCGGTCACAGGGTACCCACACATACTTGGTGCGATCGCAGGGTACCCACACATACTTCGTTCGGTCACAGGGTACCCACACATACTTCGTGCGGTCGCAGGGTACCTATACATACTTCGTCCGGTTGCAGGGTACCCCACATACTTCGTGCGGTCGCAGGGTACCTATACATACTTCGTAAGCCAGCAGGGTACTCACACATACTTCGTGCGGTCGCAGGGTACTCACACATACTTCGTCCGGTCGCAGGGTACCAACACATACTTCGTGCGGTCGCAGGGTACCTATACATACTTCGTCCGGTCGCAGGGTGCCCACACATACTTCGTGCGGTCGCAGGGTACGAACACATACTTCGTCAGGCAGCAGGGTACCCACACATACTTCGTGCGGTCGCAGGGTACCCACAAATACTTTGTGCGGTCGCAGGGTACTCACACATACTTCGTCCGGTCGCAGGGTACCCACACATACTTCGTGCGGTCGCAGGGTACCCACACATACTTCGTTCGGTCACAGGGTACCCACACATACTTCGAGCGATCGCAGGGTACCCACACATACTTCGTCCGGTCGCAGGGTACCTATACATACTTCGTGCAGTCGCACGGTACCCACACATACTTCGTCCGGTCGCAGGGTACCCACACATACTTCGTGCGGTCGCAGGGTACCTATAATACTTCGTCCGGTCGCAGGGTACTCACACATACTTCGTGCGGTCGCAGGGTACCCACACATACTTCGTCAGGCAGCAGGGTACCCACACATACTTCGTGCGGTCGCAGGGTACCCACAAATAGTTCGTGCGGTCGCAGGGTACCCAAACATACTTCGTTCGGTCGCAGGGTACCCACACATACTTCGTGCGGTCGCAGGGTACCCACACATACTTCGTGCGGTCGCAGGGTACCCACACATACTTCGTCCGGTCGCAGGGTTCCCACACATACTTCGTGCGGTCGCAGGGTACCCAAACATACTTCGTGCGGTCGCAGGGTACCTATACATACTTCGTGCGGTCGCAGGGTACCCACATATACTTCGTGCGGTCGCAGGGTACCCACACATACTTCGTGCGGTCGCAGGGTACCCACACATACTTCGTCCGGTCGCAGGGTACCCACACATACTTCGTGCGGTCGCAGGGTACCCACACATACTTCGTGCGGTCGCAGGGTACCCACACATACTTCGTGCGGTCGCAGGGTACCCACACATACTTCGTGCGGTCGCAGGGTACCCATACATACTTCGTCCGGTCGCAGGGTACCAACACATACTTCGTGCAGTCGCAGGGTACCCATACATACTTCGTCCGGTCGCAGGGTACCCACACATACTTCGTGCGGTCGCAGGGTACCCACACATACTTCGTCCGGTCGCAGGGTACCTACACATACTTCGTGCGGTCGCAGGGTACCCACACATACTTCGTCCGGTCGCAGGGTACCTATACATACTTCGTGCGGTCGCAGGGTACCCACACATACTTCGTGCGGTCGCAGGGTACCCACACATACTTCGTCCGGTCGCAGGGTACCTACACATACTTCGTGCGGTCGCAGGGTACCCACACATACTTCGTCCGGTCGCAGGGTACCCACACATACTTCGTGCGGTCGCAGGGTACCCACACATACTTCGTCCGGTCGCAGGGTACCCACACATACTTCGTGCGGTCGCAGGGTACCTATACATACTTCGTCCGGTCGCTGGGTACCCACACATACCCTACCTCTACACTGCTCAAAAAAGGAGGAGGTAATGCATGGGAATAGTGCATCATGACAACGGAACCGATACGACCCTACCTCAACACTTCTCAAAAAAGGAGGAGATAATGCATGGGATGAGGGCATCATGACAACGGAACCGATACGACCCTACCTCAACACTTCTCAAAAAAGGAGGAGATAATGCATGGGATGAGGGCATCATGACAACGGAACCGATACGACCCTACCCCTACACTTCTCAAAAAAGGAGGAGGTAATTCATGGGATGAGCACATCATGATAACGGAACGGATACTATTCTACATCTACACTTCTCAAAAAAGGAGGAGGTAATGCATGGGATCAGTGCATCATGACAACGGATCCGATACTACCCTACCCCTACACTTCTCAAAAAAGGAGGAGGTAATGCTCACACCGGCGAATACCGTACCCCCCCCCCCCAATTTGGCATGTAAGGAGGAGGTAATGCCTATCATGATAACGGAAGGGAGTGGGAGGAATATTAGCGTCTATTAAAAGGTTGTAGTGTGAGTGAATTGCTTCCCGCCACTTTGCATTATTTTTCAAATTATCTGCCACTCTCTGACGTCATGATGACCTGATATAACCGGACACAATTTAGAGCAAGACCGGGTACATCCGGCAAGGGATTATGGGACAGGTGCGGATGTGATTGAGCAACCCTTGTTTCACTACACACTCTTAACGTAGGATTCCTATGTTGTTATTGATGCAACCGGACAGAAGTTATTGGATGATCTGATACAACCGGACACAATTTAGGGCAAGACCGGATACATCCGGCAAGGGATTATGGGATGTTTATAGTGACTCGGCATTTTTATCGGATTAGTACATAAATACATTAGATTATTTCGAATTTACTACATAATAACGTTGAATTTTCGTGTAAAATACGAAAAAACTGCTACCTTTTGTCGGAAAGTGGTCCGGTTGACTGTCAGCGAGTGAATCGATTTTCGCGATTTTTAGATATTTTACATCCGGGATTTGTGCGGTCCTGTAGATGTCAACTTTTTGACATGTCGTCGGGTAGTTTTTGAGGAGATACTGGACATACAAACAAACAAACAAACAAACATACAAACAGACAACTGCCCTTTATATAAGAGACTAGCGGGGCTACCCGGCGTTGCTCGGGGTCATAAAAACATATATTTGAAGAAAGATCGTGTGTGTAACATCTTTATATTCAAACTTCTATGTCCGCCCCCTCTCTCTATAGCCGTCTCTTTATCTGCTACCTTTCTCTTCCCTGGTCGCCCCATTTCGCCGCTACTTTCTAATTTTGCCTTTTGCAAAAGCTGTTTCTTCCCCACCATTTCTCCTATTGCCCAGGGTAATAGTATGACATATTTCTATAAAAAGTAACACCTCTATCTGCGTCTTCTATATAGGTTCTTATCTCCACCCCGGTGTTCATACTATATATGTATCTATCATCATCCCGGTGCGCATACTATATACGTACCTATCGCCGCCCCAGTGCACATACTATATACGTACCTATCGCCGCCCCGGTGCAGATACTATTTAAGTACCTATCGCCGCCCCGTTGCGAATGCTAAATAGTACCTATCGTTGCCCCGGTGTGAATGCTAAATACATACCTATTGCGCCCCGGTGTGCATGCTACATAAGTACCTATCGCTGCCCTAGTGCGAATACTAAAGACATACCAATTGCGCCCCAGTGTGCATGCTACATAAGTACCTATCGCTGCCCTAGTGCGAATAATTAATATGTACATATTGCAGCTTTGGTGTGAATGCTAAATACGTACCTATCGCCGGCCCAGTGCGAATGCTAAATACGTACCTATAGCCGCCCTGGTGCGAATGCTAAATACGTACCTATAGCCGCCCCGGTGCGAATGCTAAATACGTACCTATCACCACCACAGTGCGAATGCGAAATACATACCTTTCGCCGCCCCGGTGCGCGTGCTATATATGTACTGATCGCCGCCGCAGAGCGCATGCTATGTACGTACTTATTGCTGTCTATGTGTACATGCTATATACGTAGCTATCGCCACCCCTGAATTCTGAATACGTACCTATCGCCGCCCTGGTGTGGAAGCTAAATACGTTCATATCGCCGCCCCGGTGCGAATGCTAAATACATACCTATCGCCGCCCCGGTGTGAATTCTAAAAACGTACCTATCGCCGCCCCGGTGTGAATTCTTAATACGTACCTATCGCCGCCCCGGTGCAGAAGCTAAATACGTACATATCGCCACCCCGGTGCGAATGCAAAATACATACCTATCGCTGCCCCAGTGTGAATGCTAAATACATACCTATCGCCGCCCCAGGGTGAATGCTAAATACGTACCTATCGCCGCCCCAGTGTGAATTTTAAATATGTACCTTTCGCCGCCCCGGTGTGAATTTTAAATATGTACCTATCGCCGCCCCTGTGCGCGTGCTATATATGAACCGATCGCTGCCTCAGTGCGCATGCTAAATACATACCTATCACTGCCCTGGTGCGCATACTATATACGTACTTATTACTGCCTATGTGCACATGTTATATAAGTACCTATCACCACCGCTGAATGCTAAATAAGTACCTATCGCTGCCCCGGTGTGGAAGCTAAATAAGTACATATCGCCGCCCCTAACTTTGGGCAGACCCCTAAAAAATTGGGCCTGACCCCCAAAATTTTCCCCGACCCCTAAATCTCTCCAGCACCAAATTTTTCACTCTCCCCCAACCATGAGAAATATTTTGACTTCAAAACAAAAAAAAACAAAAAAATTTGGCCTGACCCCTAAAAAGTTCGTCCTGACCCCTAAAATTTTCCCCGACCCCTGAATCTCTCCAGCCCCCTAATTTTTCCCTCTCCCCCAACGATGAGAAATATTTTGACTTCAAAACAAAAAAAGAAAAAAATTTGGCCTGACCCCTAAAAAGTTCGTCCTGACCCCTAAAATTTTCCCCGACCCCTAAATCTCTCCAGCCCCCTAATTTTTCACTCTCCCCCAACCATGAGAAATATTTTGACTTCAAAACAAAAAAAAAACAAAAAAATTTTGCCTGACCCCTAAAAAGTTCGTCCTGACCCCTAAAATTTTCCCCGACCCCTAAATCTCTCCAGCCCCCTAATTTTTCACTCTTCCCCAACCATGAGAAATATTTTGACTTCAAAACAAAAAAAAACAAAAAAATTTGGCCTGACCCCTAAAATTTTCCCCGATCCCTAAATCTCTCCAGCCCTCTAATTTTTCACTCTCCCCCAACCTGTAAATCTCTCTAGCCCCCTAATTTTTCACTCTCCCATAACCCTGAGAAATATTTTCAGTTCAAAACCAAAAAAAAGAAAAAAATTTGGCCTGACCCCTAAAATGTTCCGCCTGACCCCTAAAATTTTCCCCGATCCCTAAATCTCTCCAGCCCCCTAATTTTTCACTCTCCACCAACCCTGAGAAATATTTTGAGTTCAAAACCAAAAAAAAGAAAAAAATTTCGCCTAAACCCTAAAAAGTTCGTCCTGACCCCTAAAATTTTCCTCGACTCCTCAATCTCTCCAGCCCCCTAATTTTTCACTCTCCCCTAACCATGAGAAATATTTTGAGTTCAAAACCAAAAAAAACACAAAAATTTGGTCTGACCCCTAAAAAGTGCGTCTTGACCACTAAAATTTTCCCCGACCCCTAAATCTCTCCAGCCCCGTAATTTTTCACTCTCCCCCAACCATGAGAAATATTTTGACTTCAAAACAAAAAAAACAAAAAAATTTGGCCTGACCCCTAAAAAGTTCCGCCTGACCCCTAAAATTTTCCCCGATCCCTAAATCTCTCCAGCCCTCTAATTTTTCACTCTCCCCCAACCTGTAAATCTCTCTAGCCCCCTAATTTTTCACTCTCCCATAACCCTGAGAAATATTTTCAGTTCAAAACAAATAAAAAAAAAAATTTGGCCTGACCCCTAAAAAGTTCGTCTTGACCCCTAAAATTTTCCCTGACCCCTAAATCTCTCCAGCCCCCTAATTTTTCTCTCTCCCCCAACCATGAGAAGCATTTTGACTTCAAAACAAAAAAAAACAAAAAAATTTGGCCTGACCCCTAAAAAGTTCGTCCTGACCCCTAAAATTTTCCCCGACCCCTAAATCTCTCCATCCCTATAATTTTTAACTCTCCCCCAACCCTGAAAAATATTTTCAGTTCAAAACCAAAAAAAAAGAAAAAAATTGGGCCTGACCCCTAAAAAGTTCGTCCTGACCCCTAAAATTTTCACCGACCCCTAAATCTCTCCAGCCCCCTAATTTTTCACTCTCCCCCAACCATGAGAAATATTTTCAGTTCAAAACAAAACAAAAACAAAAAAATTTTGCCTGACCCCTAAAAAGTTCGTCCTGACCCCTAAAATTTTCCCCGACCCCTAAATCTCTCCATCCCCCTTATTTTTCACTCTCCCCCAACCATGAGAAATATTTTGACTTCAAAACAAAAAAAAACAAAAAAATTTGGCCTGACCCCTAAAAAGTTCGTCCTGACCCCTAAAATTTTCCCCGACCCCTAAATCTCTCCAGACCCCTAATTTTTCCCTCTCCCCCAACCATGAGATATATTTTGACTTCAAAACAAAAAAAAACAATAAAATTTTGCCTGACCCCTTAAAAGTTCGTCCTGACCCCTAAAATTTTCCCCGACCCCTAAATCTCTCCAGCCCCCTTATTTTTCACTCTCCCCCAACCATGAGAAATATTTTGACTTCAAAACAAAAAAAAAACAAAAAAATTTGGCCTGACCCCTAAAAAGTTCGGCCTGACCCCTAATATTTTCCCCGACCCCTCAATCTCTCCAGAACCCCTAATTTTTCACTCCACCCCAACCCTGAGAAATATTTTCAGATCAAAACAAAAAAAAAGAAAAAAATTTGCCCTGACCCCTAAAAAGTCCGTCCTGACCCCTAAAATTTTCCCCGACCCCTAAATCTCTCCAGCCCCCTAATTTTTCACTCTCCCCCAACCCTGAGAAATATTTTCAGTTCAAAACCAAAAAAAAGAAAAAAATTTGGCCTGACTTCTAAAAAGTTCGTCCTGACCCCTAAAATTTTCCCCGACCCCTAATTTTTCACTCTCCCCCAACCATGAGAAATATTTTGACTTCAAAACAAAAAAAAACGAAAAAATTTGGCCTGACCCCTAAAAAGTTCGTCCTGACCCCTAAAATTTTCCCCGACCCCTAAATCTCTCCATCCCCCTTATTTTTCACTGTCCCCCAACCCTGAGAAATATTTTCAGTTCAAAACAAAAAAAAAAGAAAAAAATTTGGCCTGACCCCTAAAAAGTTCGTCCTGACCCCTAAAATTTTCCCCGACCCCTAAATCTCTCCAGACCCCTAATTTTTCACTCTCCTCCAACCCTGAGAAATATTTTGACTTCAAAACAAAAAAAAACAAAAAAATTTGGCCTGACCCCTAAAATGTTCGTCCTGACCCCTAAAATTTCCCCCGACCCCTAAATCTCTCCAGCCCCCTAATTTTTCACTCTCCCCAACCCTGAGAAATATTTTGACTTCAAAACAAAAAAAAACAAAAAAATTTGGCCTGACCCCTAAAAAGTTCGGCCTGACCCCTAAAATTTTCCCCGACCCTTCAATATCTCTAGCCCCCTAATTTTTAACTCCACCCCAACTCTGAGAAATATTTTCAGATCAAAACAAAAAAAAAGAAAAAAATTTGCCCTGACCCCTAAAAAGTTTGGCCTGAGCCCTAAAATTTTTCCCGAGCCGTCAATCTCTCCAGCCCCCTAATTTTTAACTCTCCCCCAACCCTAAGAAATATTTTCAGTTCAAAACCAAAAAAAGAAAAAAATTTGGCCTGACTTCTAAAAAGTTCGTCCTGACCCCTAAATCTCTCCAGGCCCCTAATTTTTCACTCTCCCCCAACACTGAGAAATATTTTGACTTCAAAACAAAAAAAAACAAAAAAATTTGGCCTGACCCCTAAAAAGTTCGTCCTGACCCCTAAAATTTTCCCCGACCCCTAAATCTCTCCATCCCCCTTATTTTTCACTGTCCACCAACCCTGAGAAATATTTTCAGTTCAAAACAAAAAAAAAGAAAAAAATTTGGCCTGACCCCTAAAATGTTCCGCCTGACCCCTAAAATTTTCCCCGATCCCTAAATCTTTCCAGCCCCATAATTTTTCACTCTCCACCAACCCTGAGAAATATTTTGAGTTCAAAACCAAAAAAAAGAAAAAAATTTGGCCTAACCCCTAAAAAGTACGTCCTGACCCCTAAAATTTTCCTCGACTCCTCAATCTCTCCAGCCCCTTAATTTTTAACTCTCCCCTAACCATGAGAAATATTTTGAGTTCAAAACCAAAAAAAACAAAAAAATTTGGCCTGACCCCTAAAAAGTGCGTCTTGACCCCTAAAATTTTCCCCGACCCCTAAATCTCTCCAGCCCATTAATTTTTCACTCTCCCCCAACCCTGATAAATATTTTCAGTTCAAAACAAAAAAAGAAGAAAAAAATTTGGCCTCACCCCTAAAAAATTCCGCCTGACCCCTAAAATTTTCCCCGACCCCTAAATCTCTCCAGCCCCCTAATTTTTCACTCTCCCCCAACCCTGAGAAATATTTTCAGTTCAAAACCAAAAAAAAAAAAAAAATTTGGCCTGACCCCTAAAAAGTTCGTCCTGACCCCTAAAATTTTCCCCGACCCCTACATCTCTCCAGCCCTCTAATTTTTCACTCTCCCCCAACCCTGAGAAATATTTTGAGTTCAAAAAAAAAAAAAACAATAAAATTTGGCCTGACCCCATAAAAGTTCGTCCTGACCCCTAAAATTTTCCCCGACCCCTAAATCTCTCAAGCCCCCTAATTTTTCACTCTCCCCCAACCATGAGAAATATTTTGACTTCAAAACAAAAAAAAACAAAAAAATTTGGCCTGACCCCTAAAAAGTTCGGCCTGACCCCTAAAATTTTCCCCGACCCCTCAATCTCTCCAGCCCCCTAATTTTTAACTCCACCCCAACCCTGAGAAATATTTTCAGATCAAAACAAAAAAAAAGAAAAAAATTTGCCCTGACCCTTAAAAAGTCCGTCCTGACCCCTAAAATTTTCCCCGACCCCTAAATCTCTCCAGCCCCCTAATTTTTCACTCTCCCCCAACCCTGAGAAATATTTTCAGTTCAAAACCAAAAAAAGAAAAAATTTGGCCTGACTTCTAAAAAGTTCGTCCTGACCCCTAAAATTTTCCCCGACCCCTAAATCTCTCCAGGCCGCAAATTTTTTAACTCTCCCCCAACCATGAGAAATATTTTGACTTCAAAACAAAAAAAAACAAAAAAATTTGGCCTGACCCCTAAAAAGTTCGTCCTGACCCCTAAAATTTTCCTCGACTCCTCAATCTCTCCAGCCCCTTAATTTTTCACTCTCCCCTAACCATGAGAAATATTTTGAGTTCAAAACCAAAAAAAACAAAAAAATTTGGCCTGACCCCTAAAAAGTGCGTCTTGACCCCTAAAATTTTCCCCGACCCCTAAATCTCTCCAGCCCCCTAATTTTTCACTCTCCCCATACATGAGAAATATTTTGACTTCAAAACAAAAAAAAAGAAAAAAAATTTGGCCTGACCCCTAAAAAGTTCCGCCTGACCCCTAAAATTTTCCCCGACCCCTAAATCTCTCCAGCCCATTAATTTTTCACTCTCCCCCAACCCTGATAAATATTTTCAGTTCAAAACAAAAAAAAAAAGAAAAAAATTTGGCCTCACCCCTAAAAAATTCCGCCTGACCCCTAAAATTTTCCCCGACCCCTAAATCTCTCCAGCCCCCTAATTTTTCACTCTCCCCCAACCCTGAGAAATATTTTCAGTTCAAAACCAAAAAAAGAAAAAATTTGGCCTGACTTCTAAAAAGTTCGTCCTGACCCCTAAAATTTTCCCCGACCCCTAAATCTCTCCAGGCCGCAAATTTTTTAACTCTCCCCCAACCATGAGAAATATTTTGACTTCAAAACAAAAAAAAACAAAAAAATTTGGCCTGACCCCTAAAAAGTTCGTCCTGACCCCTAAAATTTTCCTCGACTCCTCAATCTCTCCAGCCCCCTAATTTTTCACTCTCCCCCAACCCTGAGAAATATTTTGAGTTCAAAAAAAAAAAAAACAATAAAATTTGGCCTGACCCCTAAAAAGTTCGTCCTGACCCCTAAAATTTTCCCCGACCACTAAATCTCTCAAGCCCCCTAATTTTTCACTCTCCCCCAACCATGAGAAATATTTTGACTTCAAAACAAAAAAAAACAAAAAAATTTGGCCTGACCCCTAAAAAGTTCGGCCTGACCCCTAAAATTTTCCCCGACCCCTCAATCTCTCCAGCCCCCTAATTTTTAACTCCACCCCAACCCTGAGAAATATTTTCAGATCAAAACAAAAAAAAAGAAAAAATTTGGCCTGACTTCTAAAAAGTTCGTCCTGACCCCTAAAATTTTCCCCGACCCCTAAATCTCTCCAGGCCCCTAATTTTTCACTCTCCCCCAACACTGAGAAATATTTTGACTTCAAAACAAAAAAAAACAAAAAAATTTGGCCTGACCCCTAAAAAGTTCGTCCTGACCCCTAAAATTTTCCCCGACCCCTAAATCTCTCCATCCCCCTTATTTTTCACTGTCCACCAACCCTGAGAAATATTTTCAGTTCAAAACAAAAAAAAAGAAAAAAATTTGGCCTGACCCCTAAAATGTTCCGCCTGACCCCTAAAATTTTCCCCGATCCCTAAATCTCTCCAGCCCATTAATTTTTCACTCTCCCCCAACCCTGATAAATATTTTCAGTTCAAAACAAAAAAAGAAGAAAAAAATTTGGCCTCACCCCTAAAAAATTCCGCCTGACCCCTAAAATTTTCCCCGACCCCTAAATCTCTCCAGCCCCCTAATTTTTCACTCTCCCCCAACCCTGAGAAATATTTTCAGTTCAAAACCAAAAAAAAAAAAAAAATTTGGCCTGACCCCTAAAAAGTTCGTCCTGACCCCTAAAATTTTCCCCGACCCCTACATCTCTCCAGCCCTCTAATTTTTCACTCTCCCCCAACCCTGAGAAATATTTTGAGTTCAAAAAAAAAAAAAACAATAAAATTTGGCCTGACCCCATAAAAGTTCGTCCTGACCCCTAAAATTTTCCCCGACCCCTAAATCTCTCAAGCCCCCTAATTTTTCACTCTCCCCCAACCATGAGAAATATTTTGACTTCAAAACAAAAAAAAACAAAAAAATTTGGCCTGACCCCTAAAAAGTTCGGCCTGACCCCTAAAATTTTCCCCGACCCCTCAATCTCTCCAGCCCCCTAATTTTTAACTCCACCCCAACCCTGAGAAATATTTTCAGATCAAAACAAAAAAAAAGAAAAAAATTTGCCCTGACCCTTAAAAAGTCCGTCCTGACCCCTAAAATTTTCCCCGACCCCTAAATCTCTCCAGCCCCCTAATTTTTCACTCTCCCCCAACCCTGAGAAATATTTTCAGTTCAAAACCAAAAAAAGAAAAAATTTGGCCTGACTTCTAAAAAGTTCGTCCTGACCCCTAAAATTTTCCCCGACCCCTAAATCTCTCCAGGCCGCAAATTTTTTAACTCTCCCCCAACCATGAGAAATATTTTGACTTCAAAACAAAAAAAAACAAAAAAATTTGGCCTGACCCCTAAAAAGTTCCGCCTGACCCCTAAAATTTTCCCCGACCCCTAAATCTCTCCAGCCCATTAATTTTTCACTCTCCCCCAACCCTGATAAATATTTTCAGTTCAAAACAAAAAAAAAAGAAAAAAATTTGGCCTCACCCCTAAAAAATTCCGCCTGACCCCTAAAATTTTCCCCGACCCCTAAATCTCTCCAGCCCCCTAATTTTTCACTCTCCCCCAACCCTGAGAAATATTTTCAGTTCAAAACCAAAAAAAGAAAAAATTTGGCCTGACTTCTAAAAAGTTCGTCCTGACCCCTAAAATTTTCCCCGACCCCTAAATCTCTCCAGGCCGCAAATTTTTTAACTCTCCCCCAACCATGAGAAATATTTTGACTTCAAAACAAAAAAAAACAAAAAAATTTGGCCTGACCCCTAAAAAGTTCGTCCTGACCCCTAAAATTTTCCTCGACTCCTCAATCTCTCCAGCCCCCTAATTTTTCACTCTCCCCCAACCCTGAGAAATATTTTGAGTTCAAAAAAAAAAAAAACAATAAAATTTGGCCTGACCCCTAAAAAGTTCGTCCTGACCCCTAAAATTTTCCCCGACCACTAAATCTCTCAAGCCCCCTAATTTTTCACTCTCCCCCAACCATGAGAAATATTTTGACTTCAAAACAAAAAAAAACAAAAAAATTTGGCCTGACCCCTAAAAAGTTCGGCCTGACCCCTAAAATTTTCCCCGACCCCTCAATCTCTCCAGCCCCCTAATTTTTAACTCCACCCCAACCCTGAGAAATATTTTCAGATCAAAACAAAAAAAAAGAAAAAATTTGGCCTGACTTCTAAAAAGTTCGTCCTGACCCCTAAAATTTTCCCCGACCCCTAAATCTCTCCAGGCCCCTAATTTTTCACTCTCCCCCAACACTGAGAAATATTTTGACTTCAAAACAAAAAAAAACAAAAAAATTTGGCCTGACCCCTAAAAAGTTCGTCCTGACCCCTAAAATTTTCCCCGACCCCTAAATCTCTCCATCCCCCTTATTTTTCACTGTCCACCAACCCTGAGAAATATTTTCAGTTCAAAACAAAAAAAAAGAAAAAAATTTGGCCTGACCCCTAAAATGTTCCGCCTGACCCCTAAAATTTTCCCCGATCCCTAAATCTCTCCAGCCCATTAATTTTTCACTCTCCCCCAACCCTGATAAATATTTTCAGTTCAAAACAAAAAAAGAAGAAAAAAATTTGGCCTCACCCCTAAAAAATTCCGCCTGACCCCTAAAATTTTCCCCGACCCCTAAATCTCTCCAGCCCCCTAATTTTTCACTCTCCCCCAACCCTGAGAAATATTTTCAGTTCAAAACCAAAAAAAAAAAAAAAATTTGGCCTGACCCCTAAAAAGTTCGTCCTGACCCCTAAAATTTTCCCCGACCCCTACATCTCTCCAGCCCTCTAATTTTTCACTCTCCCCCAACCCTGAGAAATATTTTGAGTTCAAAAAAAAAAAAAACAATAAAATTTGGCCTGACCCCATAAAAGTTCGTCCTGACCCCTAAAATTTTCCCCGACCCCTAAATCTCTCAAGCCCCCTAATTTTTCACTCTCCCCCAACCATGAGAAATATTTTGACTTCAAAACAAAAAAAAACAAAAAAATTTGGCCTGACCCCTAAAAAGTTCGGCCTGACCCCTAAAATTTTCCCCGACCCCTCAATCTCTCCAGCCCCCTAATTTTTAACTCCACCCCAACCCTGAGAAATATTTTCAGATCAAAACAAAAAAAAAGAAAAAAATTTGCCCTGACCCTTAAAAAGTCCGTCCTGACCCCTAAAATTTTCCCCGACCCCTAAATCTCTCCAGCCCCCTAATTTTTACCTCTCCCCCAACCCTGAGAAATATTTTCAGTTCAAAACCAAAAAAAGAAAAAATTTGGCCTGACTTCTAAAAAGTTCGTCCTGACCCCTAAAATTTTCCCCGACCCCTAAATCTCTCCAGGCCGCAAATTTTTTAACTCTCCCCCAACCATGAGAAATATTTTGACTTCAAAACAAAAAAAAACAAAAAAATTTGGCCTGACCCCTAAAAAGTTCGTCCTGACCCCTAAAATTTTCCTCGACTCCTCAATCTCTCCAGCCCCTTAATTTTTCACTCTCCCCTAACCATGAGAAATATTTTGAGTTCAAAACCAAAAAAAACAAAAAAATTTGGCCTGACCCCTAAAAAGTGCGTCTTGACCCCTAAAATTTTCCCCGACCCCTAAATCTCTCCAGCCCCCTAATTTTTCACTCTCCCCATACATGAGAAATATTTTGACTTCAAAACAAAAAAAAAGAAAAAAAATTTGGCCTGACCCCTAAAAAGTTCCGCCTGACCCCTAAAATTTTCCCCGACCCCTAAATCTCTCCAGCCCATTAATTTTTCACTCTCCCCCAACCCTGATAAATATTTTCAGTTCAAAACAAAAAAAAAAGAAAAAAATTTGGCCTCACCCCTAAAAAATTCCGCCTGACCCCTAAAATTTTCCCCGACCCCTAAATCTCTCCAGCCCCCTAATTTTTCACTCTCCCCCAACCCTGAGAAATATTTTCAGTTCAAAACCAAAAAAAGAAAAAATTTGGCCTGACTTCTAAAAAGTTCGTCCTGACCCCTAAAATTTTCCCCGACCCCTAAATCTCTCCAGGCCGCAAATTTTTTAACTCTCCCCCAACCATGAGAAATATTTTGACTTCAAAACAAAAAAAAACAAAAAAATTTGGCCTGACCCCTAAAAAGTTCGTCCTGACCCCTAAAATTTTCCCCGACCCCTAAATCTCTCAAGCCCCCTAATTTTTCACTCTCCCCCAACCATGAGAAATATTTTGACTTCAAAACAAAAAAAAACAAAAAAATTTGGCCTGACCCCTAAAAAGTTCGGCCTGACCCCTAAAATTTTCCCCGACCCCTCAATCTCTCCAGCCCCCTAATTTTTAACTCCACCCCAACCCTGAGAAATATTTTCAGATCAAAACAAAAAAAAAGAAAAAATTTGGCCTGACTTCTAAAAAGTTCGTCCTGACCCCTAAAATTTTCCCCGACCCCTAAATCTCTCCAGGCCCCTAATTTTTCACTCTCCCCCAACACTGAGAAATATTTTGACTTCAAAACAAAAAAAAACAAAAAAATTTGGCCTGACCCCTAAAAAGTTCGTCCTGACCCCTAAAATTTTCCCCGACCCCTAAATCTCTCCATCCCCCTTATTTTTCACTGTCCACCAACCCTGAGAAATATTTTCAGTTCAAAACAAAAAAAAAGAAAAAAATTTGGCCTGACCCCTAAAATGTTCCGCCTGACCCCTAAAATTTTCCCCGATCCCTAAATCTTTCCAGCCCCATAATTTTTCACTCTCCACCAACCCTGAGAAATATTTTGAGTTCAAAACCAAAAAAAAGAAAAAAATTTGGCCTAACCCCTAAAAAGTTCGTCCTGACCCCTAAAATTTTCCTCGACTCCTCAATCTCTCCAGCCCCTTAATTTTTAACTCTCCCCTAACCATGAGAAATATTTTGAGTTCAAAACCAAAAAAAACAAAAAAATTTGGCCTGACCCCTAAAAAGTGCGTCTTGACCCCTAAAATTTTCCCCGACCCCTAAATCTCTCCAGCCCATTAATTTTTCACTCTCCCCCAACCCTGATAAATATTTTCAGTTCAAAACAAAAAAAAAAGAAAAAAATTTGGCCTCACCCCTAAAAAATTCCGCCTGACCCCTAAAATTTTCCCCGACCCCTAAATCTCTCCAGCCCCCTAATTTTTCACTCTCCCCCAACCCTGAGAAATATTTTCAGTTCAAAACCAAAAAAAAAAAAAAAATTTGGCCTGACCCCTAAAAAGCTCGTCCTGACCCCTAAAATTTTCCCCGACCCCTACATCTCTCCAGCCCCCTAATTTTTTACTCTCCCCCAACCCTGAGAAATATTTTGAGTTCAAAAAAAAAAAAAACAATAAAATTTGGCCTGACCCCTAAAAAGTTCGTCCTGACCCCTAAAATTTTCCCCGACCCCTAAATCTCTCAAGCCCCCTAATTTTTCACTCTCCCCCAACCATGAGAAATATTTTGACTTCAAAACAAAAAAAAACAAAAAAATTTGGCCTGACCCCTAAAAAGTTCGGCCTGACCCCTAAAATTTTCCCCGACCCCTCAATCTCTCCAGCCCCCTAATTTTTAACTCCACCCCAACCCTGAGAAATATTTTCAGATCAAAACAAAAAAAAAGAAAAAAATTTGCCCTGACCCCTAAAAAGTCCGTCCTGACCCCTAAAATTTTCCCCGACCCCTAAATCTCTCCAGCCCCCTAATTTTTCACTCTCCCCCAACCCTGAGAAATATTTTCAGTTCAAAACCAAAAAAAGAAAAAATTTGGCCTGACTTCTAAAAAGTTCGTCCTGACCCCTAAAATTTTCCCCGACCCCTAAATCTCTCCAGGCCGCAAATTTTTTAACTCTCCCCCAACCATGAGAAATATTTTGACTTCAAAACAAAAAAAAACAAAAAAATTTGGCCTGACCCCTAAAAAGTTCGTCCTGACCCCTAAAATTTTCCTCGACTCCTCAATCTCTCCAGCCCCTTAATTTTTCACTCTCCCCTAACCATGAGAAATATTTTGAGTTCAAAACCAAAAAAAACAAAAAAATTTGGCCTGACCCCTAAAAAGTGCGTCTTGACCCCTAAAATTTTCCCCGACCCCTAAATCTCTCCAGCCCCCTAATTTTTCACTCTCCCCATACATGAGAAATATTTTGACTTCAAAACAAAAAAAAAGAAAAAAAATTTGGCCTGACCCCTAAAAAGTTCCGCCTGACCCCTAAAATTTTCCCCGACCCCTAAATCTCTCCAGCCCATTAATTTTTCACTCTCCCCCAACCCTGATAAATATTTTCAGTTCAAAACAAAAAAAAAAGAAAAAAATTTGGCCTCACCCCTAAAAAATTCCGCCTGACCCCTAAAATTTTCCCCGACCCCTAAATCTCTCCAGCCACCTAATTTTTCACTCTCCCCCAACCCTGAGAAATATTTTCAGTTCAAAACCAAAAAAAAAAAAAAAAATTGGCCTGACCCCTAAAAAGTTCGTCCTGACCCCTAAAATTTTCCCCGACCCCTACATCTCTCCAGCCCCCTAATTTTTCACTCTCCCCCAACCCTGAGAAATATTTTGAGTTCAAAAAAAAAAAAAACAATAAAATTTGGCCTGACCCCTAAAAAGTTCGTCCTGACCCCTAAAATTTTCCCCGACCCCTAAATCTCTCAAGCCCCCTAATTTTTCACTCTCCCCCAACCATGAGAAATATTTTGACTTCAAAACAAAAAAAAACAAAAAAATTTGGCCTGACCCCTAAAAAGTTCGGCCTGACCCCTAAAATTTTCCCCGACCCCTCAATCTCTCCAGCCCCCTAATTTTTAACTCCACCCCAACCCTGAGAAATATTTTCAGATCAAAACAAAAAAAAAGAAAAAATTTGGCCTGACTTCTAAAAAGTTCGTCCTGACCCCTAAAATTTTCCCCGACCCCTAAATCTCTCCAGGCCCCTAATTTTTCACTCTCCCCCAACACTGAGAAATATTTTGACTTCAAAACAAAAAAAAACAAAAAAATTTGGCCTGACCCCTAAAAAGTTCGTCCTGACCCCTAAACTTTTCCCCGACCCCTAAATCTCTCCATCCCCCTTATTCTTCACTGTCCACCAACCCTGAGAAATATTTTCAGTTCAAAACAAAAAAAAAGAAAAAAATTTGGCCTGACCCCTAAAAAGTGCGTCTTGACCCCTAAAATTTTCCCCGACCCCTAAATCTCTCCAGCCCCCTAATTTTTCACTCTCCCTATACATGAGAAATATTTTGACTTCAAAACAAAAAAAAAAAAAAAAATTTGGCCTGACCCCTAAAAAATTCCGCCTGACCCCTAAAATTTTCCCCGACCCCTAAATCTCTCCAGCCCCCTAATTTTTCACTCTCCCCCAACCCTGAGAAATATTTTCAGTTCAAAACCAAAAAAAAAAAAAAAATTTGGCCTGACCCCTAAAAAGTTCGTCCTGACCCCTAAAATTTTCCCCGACCCCTACATCTCTCCAGCCCCCTAATTTTTCACTCTCCCCCAACCCTGAGAAATATTTTGAGTTCAAAACAAAAAAAAACAAAAAAATTTGGCCTGACCCCTAAAAAGTTCGTCCTGACCCCTAAATCTCTCCAGCCCCCTAATTTTTCACTCTCCCCAACCCTGAGAAATATTTTGACTTCAAAACAAAAAAAAACAAAAAAATTTGGCCTGACCCCTAAAAAGTTCGGCCTGACCCCTAAAATTTTCCCCGACCCTTCAATATCTCTAGCCCCCTAATTTTTAACTCCACCCCAACTCTGAGAAATATTTTCAGATCAAAACAAAAAAAAAGAAAAAAATTTGCCCTGACCCCTAAAAAGTTTGGCCTGAGCCCTAAAATTTTTCCCGAGCCCTCAATCTCTCCAGCCCCCTAATTTTTAACTCTCCCCCAACCCTAAGAAATATTTTCAGTTCAATACCAAAAAAAGAAAAAAATTTGGCCTGACTTCTAAAAAGTTCGTCCTGACCCCTAAAATTTTCCCCGACCCCTAAATCTCTCCAGGCCGCAAATTTTTAACTCTCCCCCAACCATGAGAAATATTTGGACTTCAAAACAAAAAAAAACAAAAAAATTTGGCCTGACCCCTAAAATGTTCGTCCTGACCCCTAAAATTTTCCTCGACTCCTCAATCTCTCCAGCCCCTTAATTTTTCACTCTCCCCTAACCATGAGAAATATTTTTAGTTCAAAACCAAAAAAAACAAAAAAATTTGGCCTGACCCCTAAAAAGTGCGTCTTGACCCCTAAAATTTTCCCCGACCCCTAAATCTCTCCAGCCCCCTAATTTTTCACTCTCCCCATACATGAGAAATATTTTGACTTCAAAACAATAAAAAAGAAAAAAAATTTGGCCTGACCCCTAAAAAGTTCCGCCTGACCCCTAAAATTTTCCCCGACCCCTAAATCTCTCCAGCCCATTAATTTTTCACTCTCCCCCAACCCTGATAAATATTTTCAGTTCAAAACAAAAAAAAAAGAAAAAAATTTGGCCTCACCCCTAAAAAATTCCGCCTGACCCCTAAAATTTTCCCCGACCCCTAAATCTCTCCAGCCCCCTAATTTTTCACTCTCCCCCAACCCTGAGAAATATTTTCAGTTCAAAACCAAAAAAAAAAAAAAAATTTGGCCTGACCCCTAAAAAGTTCGTCCTGACCCCTAAAATTTTCCCCGACCCCTACATCTCTCCAGCCCCCTAATTTTTCACTCTCCCCCAACCCTGAGAAATATTTTGAGTTCAAAAAAAAAAAAACAATAAAATTTGGCCTGACCCCTAAAAAGTTCGTCCTGACCCCTAAAATTTTCCCCGACCCCTAAATCTCTCAAGCCCCCTAATTTTTCACTCTCCCCCAACCATGAGAAATATTTTGACTTCAAAACAAAAAAAAACAAAAAAATTTGGCCTGACCCCTAAAAAGTTCGGCCTGACCCCTAAAATTTTACCCCGACCCCTCAATCTCTCCAGCCCCCTAATTTTTAACTCCACCCCAACCCTGAGAAATATTTTCAGATCAAAACAAAAAAAAAGAAAAAAATTTGCCCTGACCCCTAAAAAGTCCGTCCTGACCCCTAAAATTTTCCCCGACCCCTAAATCTCTCCAGCCCCCTAATTTTTCACTCTCCCCCAACCCTGAGAAATATTTTCAGTTCAAAACCAAAAAAAGAAAAAATTTGGCCTGACTTCTAAAAAGTTCGTCCTGACCCCTAAAATTTTCCCCGACCCCTAAATCTCTCCAGGCCCCTAATTTTTCACTCTCCCCCAATCCTGAGAAATATTTTGACTTCAAAACAAAAAAAAACAAAAAAATTTGGCCTGACCCCTAAAAAGTTCGTCCTGACCCCTAAAATTTTCCCCGAACCCTAAATTTCTCCAGCCCCCTAATTGTTCACTCTCCCCCAACCCTGAGAAATATTTTGAGTTCAAAACCAAAAAAAAACAAAAAAATTTGGCCTGACCCCTTAAAAGTTCGTCCTGACCCCTAAAATTTTCCCCGACCCCTAAATCTCTCCAGCCCCCTAATTTTTCACTCTCCCCCAACCCTGAGAAATAGTTTGACTTCAAAAGGAAAAAAACAAAAAAAAACAAAAAATTTGGCCTGACCCCTAAAAAGTTCCGCCTGACCCCTAAAATTTTCCCCGACCCCTAAATCTCTCCAGCCCCCTAATTTTTCACTCTCCCCCAACCCTGAGAAATATTTTGACTTCAAAACAAAAAAAAACAAAAAAATTTGGCCTGACCCCTAAAAAGTTCGTCCTGACCCCTAAAATTTTCCCCGACCCCTAAATCTCTCCAGCCCCCTAATTTTTCACTCTCCCCCAATCCTGAGAAATATTTTGACTTCAAAACAAAAAAAAACAAAAAAAAACAAAAAAATTTAGCCTGACTCCTAAAAAGTTCGTCCTGACCCCTAAAATTGTCCCCGACCCCTAAATCTCTCCAGCCTCCTAATTTTTCACTCTCCCCCAACCATGAGATATATTTTGACTTCAAAACAAAAAAAAACAAAAAAATTTTGCCTGACCCCTAAAAAGTTCGTCCTGACCCCTAAAATTTTCCCCGACCCCTAAATCTCTCCAGCCCCCTAATTTTTCACTCTCCTCCAACCATGAGAAATAATTTGACTTCAAAACAAAAAAAAACCAAAAAATTTGGCCTCACCCCTAAAAAGTTCGCCCTGACCCCTAAAATTTTCCCCGAACCCTAAATCTCTCCAGCCCCCTAATTGTTCACTCTCCCCCAACCCTGAGAAATATTTTGAGTTCAAAACCAAAAAAAAACAAAAAAATTTGGCCTGACCCCTTAAAAGTTCGTCCTGACCCCTAAAATTTTCCCCGACCCCTAAATCTCTCCAGCCCCCTAATTTTTCACTCTCCCCCAACCCTGAGAAATAGTTTGACTTCAAAAGGAAAAAAACAAAAAAAAACAAAAAAAAACAAAAAAATTTGGCCTGACCCCTAAAAAGTTCCGCCTGACCCCTAAAATTTTCCCCGACCCCTAAATCTCTCCAGCCCCCTAATTTTTCACTCTCCCCCAACCCTGAGAAATATTTTGACTTCAAAACAAAAAAAAACAAAAAAATTTGGCCTGACCCCTAAAAAGTTCGTCCTGACCCCTAAAATTGTCCCCGACCCCTAAATCTCTCCAGCCTCCTAATTTTTCACTCTCCCCCAACCATGAGATATATTTTGACTTCAAAACAAAAAAAAACAAAAAAATTTTGCCTGACCCCTAAAAAGTTCGTCCTGACCCCTAAAATTTTCCCCGACCCCTAAATCTCTCCAGCCCCCTAATTTTTCACTCTCCTCCAACCATGAGAAATAATTTGACTTCAAAACAAAAAAAAACTAAAAAATTTGGCCTGACCCCTAAAATTTTCCCCGACCCCTAAATCTCTCTAGCCCCCTAATTTTTCACTCTCCCCCAACCATGAGAAATATTTTGACTTCAAAACAAAAAAAAACAAAAAAATTTGGCCGGACCCCTAAAAAGTTCGTCCTGACCCCTAAAATTTTCCCCGACCCCTGAATCTCTCTAGCCCCCTAATTTTTCACTCTCCCCCAACCATGAGAAATATTTTGACTTCAAAACACAAAAAAACAAAAAAATTTGGCCTGACCCCTAGAAAGTTCCGCCTGACCCCTAAAATTTTCCCCGAACCCTAAATCTCTCTAGCCCCCTAATTTTTCACTCTCCCCCAACTATGAGAACGATTTTGACTTCAAAACAAAAAAAAACAAAAAAATTTGGCCTGACCCCTTAAAAGTTCGTCCTGACCCCTAAAATTTTCCCCGACCCCTGAATCTCTCCAGCCCCCTAATTTTTCACTCTCCCCCAACCATGAGATATATTTTGACTTCAAAACAAAAAAAAACAAAAAAATTTGGCCTGACCCCTTAAAAGTTCGTCCTGACCCCTTAAATTTTCACCGACCCCTAAATCTCTCCAGCCCCCTAATTTTTCACTCTCCCCCAACCCTGAGAAATATTTTGACTTCAAAACAAAAAAAAACAAAAAAAAACAAAAAAATTTTGCTTGACCCCTTAAAAGTTCGTCCTGACCCCTAAAATTTTCCCCGACCCCTAAATCTCTCCAGCCCCCTAATTTTTCACTCTCCTCCAACCCTGAGAAATATTTTGACTTCAAAACAAAAAAAACAAAAAAATTTGGCCTGACCCCTAAAAAGTTCGTCCTGACCCCTAAAATTTTCCCCGACCCCTAAATCTCTCCAGCCCCTTAATTTTTCACTCTCACCCAAACCTTAGAAATATTTTGACTTCAAAATAAAAAAAAACAAAAAAATTTTGCCTGACCCCTAAAAAGTTCGTCCTGACCCCTAAAATTTTCCCCGACCCCTAAATCTCTCCAGCCCCTTAATTTTTCACTCTCCTCCAACCATGAGATATATTTTGACTTCAAAACAAAAAAAAACAAAAAAATTTGGCCTGACCCCTAAAAAGTTCGTCCTGACCCTTAAAATTTTCCCCGACCCCTAAATCTCTCCAGCCCCCTAATTTTTCACTCTCCTCCAACCCTGAGAAATATTTTGACTTCAAAACAAAAAAAAACAAAAAAATTTGGCCCGACCCCTAAAAAGTTCGTCCTGACCCTTAAAATTTTCCCCGACCCCTAAATCTCTCCAGCCCCTTAATTTTTCACTCTCCCCCAAACCTGAGAAATATTTTGACTTCAAAATAAAAAAAAACAAAAACATTTGGCCGGACCCCTAAAAAGTTCGTCCTGACCCCTAAAATTTTCCCCGACCCCTAAATCTCTCCAGCCCCCTAATTTTTCACTCTCCCCCAACCCTGAGAAATATTTTGACTTCAAAACAAAACAAAAAACAAAAAAAAACAAAAAAATTTGGCCTGACCCCTAAAAAGTTCGTCCTGACCCCTAAAATTGTCCCCGACCCCTAAATCTCTCTAGCCCCCTAATTTTTCACTCTCCCCCAATGATGAGATATATTTTGACTTCAAAACAAAAAAAAACAAAAAAATTTGGCCTGACCCCTAAAAAGTGCGTCCTGACCCCTAAAATTTTCCCCGACCATTAAATCTCTCCAGCCCCCTAATTTTTCACTCTCCTTCAACCATGAGAAATAATTTGACTTCAAAACAAAAAAAAACAAAAAAATTTGGCCTGACCCCTAAAAAGTTCGTCCTGACCCCTAAAATTTTCCCCGACCCCTAAATCTCTCCAGACCCCTTATTTTTCACTCTCCCCCAACCCTGAGAAATATTTTGATTTCAAAACAAAAAAAAACAAAAAAAACAAAAAAATTTGGCCTGACCCCTAAAAAGTTCGTCCTGACCCCTAAAATTGTCCCCGACCCCTAAATCTCTCTAGCCCCCTAATTTTTCACTCTCCCCCAACCATGAGATATATTTTGACTTCAAAACAAAAAAAAACAAAAAAATTTGGCCTGACCCCTAAAAAGTTCGTCCTGACCCCTAAAATTTTCCCCGACCCCTAAATCTCTCCAGCCCCCTAATTTTTCATTCTCCCCCAACCCTGAGAAATATTTTCAGTTCAAAACCAAAAAAAAGAAAAAAAATTGGCCTGACCCCTAAAAAGTTCGGCCTGACCCCATAAATTTTCCCCGACCCTTCAATATCTCTAGCCCCTTATTTTTTCATTCTCCCCAACCCTGAGAAATATTTTGACTTCAAAACAAAAAAAACAAACAAAAACAATAAAAAACAAAAAAATTTGGCCTGACCCCTAAAAAGTTCGTCCTGACCCTTAAAATTTTCCCCGACCCCTAAATCTCTCCAGCCCCCTAATTTTTCACTCTCCTCCAACCCTGAGAAATATTTTGACTTCAAAACAAAAAAAAACAAAAAAATTTGGCCTGACCCCTAAAAAGTTCGTCCTGACCCTTAAAATTTTCCCCGACCCCTAAATCTCTCCAGCCCCTTAATTTTTCACTCTCCCCCAAACCTGAGAAATATTTTGACTTCAAAATAAAAAAAAACAAAAAAATTTGGCCGGACCCCTAAAAAGTTCGTCCTGACCCCTAAAATTTTCCCCGACCCCTAAATCTCTCCAGCCCCCTAATTTTTCACTCTCCCCCAACCCTGAGAAATATTTTGACTTCAAAACAAAAAAAAACAAAAAAAAACAAAAAAATTTGGCCTGACCCCTAAAAAGTTCGTCCTGACCCCTAAAATTTTCCCCGACCCCTAAATCTCTCTAGCCCCCTAATTTTTCACTCTCCCCCAATGATGAGATATATTTTGACTTCAAAACAAAAAAAAACAAAAAAATTTTGCCTGACCCCTAAAAAGTTCGTCCTGACCCCTAAAATTGTCCCCGACCCCTAAATCTCTCTAGCCCCCTAATTTTTCACTCTCCCCCAACCATGAGATATATTTTGACTTCAAAACAAAAAAAAACAAAAAAATTTGGCCTGACCCCTAAAAAGTTCGTCCTGACCCCTAAAATTTTCCCCGACCCCTAAATCTCTCCAGCCCCCTAATTTTTCATTCTCCCCCAACCCTGAGAAATATTTTCAGTTCAAAACCAAAAAAAAGAAAAAAAATTGGCCTGACCCCTAAAAAGTTCTGCCTGACCCCATAAATTTTCCCCGACCCTTCAATATCTCTAGCCCCTTATTTTTTCATTCTCCCCAACCCTGAGAAATATTTTGACTTCAAAACAAAAAAAAACAAAAAAATTTTGCCTGACCCCTAAAAAGTTCGTCCTGACCCCTAAAATTTTCCCCGACCCCTCAATCTCTCCAGCCCCCTAATTGTTCACTCTCCCCCAACCCTGAGAAATATTTTTAGTTCAAAACCAAGAAAATGTTATTTAACATGTATACAAATATTAGTGAAAACAATGGTGGAGCATAATTATTTCTCTTTTTACTTTACTTATTGAGACGTTATTTAATATGTATACAAACATTAGTGAAAACAGTGGCGGAGCATAATTATTTCTCTTTTTACTTTACTTATTGAGACGTAATTTAATATGTATACACATTTTAGTGAAAACAGTGGTGGAGCATAATTATTTTTCTTCTTACTTTACTTATTTAGACGTTATATCATATGTATACAAATATTAGTGAAAACAATGGTGGAGCATAATTATTTTTCTTCTTACTTTACTTATTGAGACGTTATTTAATATGTATACAAATATTAGTGAAAACAGTGGTGGAGCATAATTATTTTTCTTCTTACTTTACTTATTGAGACGTTATTTAATATGTATACAAATATTAGTGAAAACAATGGTGGAGCATAATTACTTTAATTTTACTGATACTACACTAACTTCACACCTCTCAAAAAGAAGGAGGTTATACCTGGGAGGATGGTATCATGTCAACAGAAGAAATACAGTTAGGATTAAGCAACCCTGGCTTCACTACAAACTCGTGTTCAAAAAAGTGCCGTTATTGATTAAGCAACCCTGGCTTCACTGTGGATTCATGTTCAAAAAAGTGCCGTTAGGAATTAAGCAACCCTTGCTTCACTATGGACTCATGTTCAAAAAAATGCCGTTAGGGATTAAGCAACACTTGCGTCACTATAAACGCATGTATCAAAAAGTGCCGTTAGGAGTTAAGCAACCCTTGCATCACTATGGACTCATGTTAAAAAAAGTGCCGTTATTTATTAAACAACACTTGCGTCACTATAAACGCATGTATCAAAAAGTGCCGTTAGGAGTTAAGCAACCCTTGCATCACACTGGACTCATGTTCAAAAAAGTGCCGTTAGTAAGTAAGCAACCCATGCTTCACTATGGACTCGTGTTCAAAAAAAGTGCCGTTTGTGATTAAGCAACACTTGCTTCACTATAAACTCATGTTCAAAAAAGAGCCGTTAGGGATTTCCTCTGACGTCATTTCCTGTTAAAATCATGACGGTGCATTATTTCTCAAATTCTTTGTTTTTTTCTCAAATTAGTACTAAACAACGTTGAAAATCGAGGAAAAAGGCACCCCCCCATTGGAGAAAAGTGTTCAGTCGACCCTCGAAGAGTCCATTTTTTTTTCCGGTTCTGAGATATTATACGTCCCGGGGCTGGCCGGTTATAATTATGTCAACCGTGTGACTGTTTGTTGGGTCCTGTCGGAGGAGTATCTGGACATACAAACAAACAAACAAACAAACAAACAGACAAACATACAGACAAGTGCCCTTTATATAGGAGACTAGCGGGGCTACCCGGCGTTGCTCGGGGTCATAAAAACATATATTTGAAGAAAGATCGTGTGTGTAACATCTTTATATTCAAACTTCTATGTCCGCCCCCTCTCTCTATAGCCGTGTCTTTATCTGCTACCTTTCTCTTTCCTGGTCGCCCCATTTCGCCGCTACTTTCTAATTTTGCCTTTTGCAAAAGCTGTTTCTTCCCCACCATTTCTCCTATTGCCCAGGGTAATAGTATGACATATTTCTATAAAAAGTAACACCTCTATCTGCGCCTTCTATATAGGTACTTATCTCCACCCCGGTGTTCATACTATATACGTATCTATCATCACCCCGGTGCGCATACTATATACGTACCTATCGCCGCCCCAGTGCACATACTATATACGTACCTATCGCCGCCCCGGTGCAGATACTATTTAAGTACCTATCGCCGCCCCGTTGCGAATGCTAAATAGTACCTATCGTTGCCCCGGTGTGAATGCTAAATACATACCTATTGCGCCCCGGTGTGCATGCTACATAAGTACCTATCGCTGCCCTAGTGCGAATACTAAAGACATACCAATTGAGCCCCGGTGTGCATGCTACATAAGTACCTATCGCTGCCCTAGTGCGAATAATTAATATGTACATATTGCCGCTTTGGTGTGAATGCTAAATACGTACCTATCGCCGGCCCAGTGCGAATGCTAAATACGTACCTATAGCCGCCCTGGTGCGAATGCTAAATACGTACCTATAGCCGCCCCAGTGCGAATGCTAAATACGTACCTATCACCACTACGGTGCGAATGCGAAATACATACCTTTTGCCGCCCCGGTGCGCGTGCAATATATGTACTGATCGCCGCCGCAGAGCGCATGCTATGTACGTACTTATTGCTGCCCATGTGTACATGCTATATACGTAGCTATCGCCACCCCTGAATTCTGAATACGTACCTATCGCCGCCCTGGTGTGGAAGCTAAATACGTACATATCGCCGCCCCGGTGCGAATGCTAAATACATACCTATCGCCGCCCCGGTGTGAATTCTACATACGTACCTATTGCCGCCCCGGTGTGAATTCTAAATACGTACCTATCGCCGCCCCGGTGCGGAAGCTAAATACGTACATATCGCTGCCCCGGTGCGAATGCTAAATACATACCTATCGCTGCCCCGGTGTGAATGCTAAATACATACCTATCGCCGCCCCGGTGTGAATTTTAAATATGTACCTTTCGCCGCCCAGTGTGAATTTTAAATATGTACCTTTCGCCGCCCCTGTGCGCGTGCTATATACGTACCTATCGCCGCCCCAGTGCGCGTGCTACATATGAACCGATCGCTGCCTCAGTGCGCATGCTAAATACATACCTATCACTGCCCCGGTGTGCATACTATATACGTACTTATTACCGCCCATGTGCACATGCTATATAAGTACCTATCACCACCGCTGAATGCTAAATAAGTACCTATCGCCGCCCCGGTGTGGAAGCTAAATACGTACATATCGCCGCCCCTAAATTTGGGCAGACCCTAAAAAGTTCGGCCTGACCCCTAAAATTTTCCCCGACCCCTAAATCTCTCCAGCCTCCTAATTTTTCACTCTCCCCCAACCATGAGAAATATTTTGACTTCAAAACAAAAAAAAACAAAAAAATTTGGCCTGCCCCCTAAAAAGTTCGTCCTGACCCCTAAAATTTTCCCCGACCCCTCAATCTCTCCAGCCCCCTAATTGTTCACTCTCCCCCAACCCTGAGAAATATTTTGAGTTCAAAACCAAAAAAAAAGAAAAAAATTTGGCCTAAACCCTAAAAAGTTCGTCCTGACCCCTAAAATTTTCCCCGACCCCTAAATCTCTCCAGCCCCTAATTTTTCACTCTCACCCAACCCTGAGAAATATTTTCAGTTCAAAACCAAAAAAAACAAAAAAATTTGGCCTGACCCCAAAAATTTTCCCCGACCTCTAAATCTCTCCAGCACACTAATTGTTCACTCTCCCTTAACCCTGAGAAATATTTTGACTTCAAAACAAAAAAAAAAAAAAAAAAAAAAAAAATTTGGCCTGACCCCTAAAAAGTTCGTCCTGACCCCTAAAATTTTCCCCGACCCCTAAATCTCTCCAGCCCCCTAATTTTTCACTCTCCTCCAACCATGAAAAATATTTTGACTTCAAAACAAAAAAAAACAAAAAAATTTGGCCTGACCCCTAAAATCTTCGTCCTGACCCCTAAAATTTTCCCCGACCCCTAAATCTCTCCAGCCCCCTAATTTTTCACTCTCCCCCAACCATGAGATATATTTTGACTTCAAAACAAAAAAAAACAAAAAAATTTGGCCTGACCCCTAAAAAGTTCGTCCTGACCCCTAAAATTTTCCCCGACCCCTAAATCTCTCCAGCCCCCTAATTTTTCACTCTCCCCCAACCATGAGATATATTTTGACTTCAAAACAAAAAAAAACAAAAAAATTTGGCCTGACCCCTAAAAAGTTCGTCCTGACCCCTAAAATTTTCCCCGACCTCTAAATCTCTCCAGCCCCCTAATTTTTCACTCTCCTCCAACCATGAGAAATATTTTGACTTCAAAACAAAAAAAAACAAAAATATTTTGCCTGACCCCTAAAAAGTTCCGCCTGACCCCTAAAATTTTCCCCGACCCCTAAATCTCTCTAGCCCCCTAATTTTTCACTGTCCCCCAACTATGAGAAATATTTTGACTTCAAAACAAAAAAAAACAAAAAAATTTATCCTGACCCCTTAAAAGTTCGTCCTGACCCCTAAAATTTTCCCCGAACCCTGAATCTCTCCAGCCCCCTAATTTTTCACTCTCCCCCAACCATGAGATATATGTTGACTTCAACACAAAAAAAAACAAAAAAATTTGGCCTGACCCCTAAAAAGTTCGTCCTGACCCCTTAAATTTTCCCCGACCCCTAAATCTCTCCAGCCCCCTAATTTTTCACTCTCCCCCAACCCTGAGAAATATTTTGACTTCAAAACAAAAAAAAACAAAAAAAAACAAAAAAATTTGGCCTGACCCCTAAAAAGTTCGTCCTGACCCCTAAAATTTTACCGACCCCTAAATCTCTCCAGCCCCCTAATTTTTCACTCTCCCGCAACCATGAGATATATTTTGACTTCAAAACAAAAAAAAACAAAAACATTTGGCCTGACCCCTAAAAAGTTCGTCCTGACCCCTAAAATTTTCCCCGACCCCTAAATCTCTCCAGCCCCCTAATTTTTCACTCTCCTCCAACCATGAGAAATAATTTGACTTCAAAACAAAAAAAAACAAAAAAATTTGGCCTGACCCTTAAAAAGTTCGTCCTGACCCCTAAAATTTTCCTCGACCCCTAAATCTCTCCAGCCCCCTAATTTTTGACTCTCCCTTAACCCTGAGAAATATTTTGACTTCAAAACAAAAAAAAACAACAAAAAAAAAAATTTGGCCTGACCCCTAAAATGTTCGTCCTGACCCCTAAAATTTTCCCCGACCCCTAAATCTCTCCAGCCCCCTAATTTTTCACACTCCCCCAACCCTGAGAAATATTTTGACTTCAAAACAAAAAAAAAAAAAAAAAAAAAAAAATTTGGCCTGACCCCTAAAAAGTTCGTCCTGGATCCTAAAATTTTCCCCGACCCCTAAATCTCTCCAGCCCCCTAATTTTTCACTCTCCTCCAACCATGAAAAATATTTTGACTTCAAAACAAAAAAAAACAAAAAAATTAGGCTAGACCCCTAAAATCTTCGTCCTGACCCCTAAAATTTTCCCCGACCCCTAAATCTCTCCAGCCCCCTAATTTTTCACTCTCCCCCAACCATGAGATATATTTTGACTTCAAAACAAAAAAAAACAAAAAAAGTTGGCCTGACCCCTAAAAAGTTCGTCCTGACCCCTAAAATTTTACCGACCCCTAAATCTCTCCAGCCCCCTAATTTTTCACTCTCCCCCAACCATGAGATATATTTTGACTTCAAAACAAAAAAAAACAAAAAAATTTGGCCTGACCCCTAAAAAGTTCGTCCTGACCCCTAAAATTTTCCCCGACCCCTAAATCTCTCCAGCCCCCTAATTTTTCACTCTCCCCCAACTCTGAGAAATATTTTGACTTCAAAACAAAAAAAAACAAAAAAAAAAAAAAATTTGGCCTGACCCCTAAAAAGTTCGTCCTGACCCCTAAAATTTTCCCCGACCCCTAAATCTCTCCAGCCCCCTAATTTTTCACTCTCCTCCAACCATGAAAAATATTTTGACTTCAAAACAAAAAAAAACAAAAAAATTTGGCCTGACCCCTAAAAAGTTCGTCCTGACCCCTAAAATTTTCCATGACCCCTAAATCTCTCCAGCCCCCTAATTTTTCACTCTCCTCCAACCATGAAAAATATTTTGACTTCAAAACAAAAAAAAACAAAAAAATTTGGCCTGACCCCTAAAAAGTTCGTCCTGACCCCTAAAATTTTCCCCGACCCCTAAATCTCTCCAGCCCCCTAATTTTTCACTCTCCCCCAACCCTGAGAAATATTTTGACTTCAAAACAAAAAAAAAAAAACAAAAAACAAAAGAATTTGGCCTGACCCCTAAAAAGTTCGTCTTGACCCCTAAAATTTTCCCCGACCCCTAAATCTCTCCAGCCCCCTAATTTTTCACTCTCTTACAACCATTAGATATATTTTGACTTCAAAAAAAAAAAAAAAAAAAAATTTGGCCTGACCCCTAAAAAGTTCGTCCTGACCCCTAAAATTTTCCCCGACCCCTAAATATCTCCAGCCCCCTAATTTTTCACTCTCCCCCAACCATGAGAAATATTTTGACTTCAAAACAAAAACAAAAACAAAAAAATTTGGCCTGACCCCTAAAAAGTTCGTCCTGACCCCTAAAATTTTCCCCGACCCCTAAATCTCTCCAGCCCCCTAATTATTCACTCTCCCCCAACCCTGAGAAATATTTTGACTTCAAAACAAAACAAAAAAAAAAAACAAAAAAAATTTGGCCTGACCCCTAAAAAGTTCGTCCTGACCCCTAAAATTTTCCCCGACCCCTAAATCTCTCCAGCCCCCTAATTTTTCACTCTCCCCCAACCATGAGATATATTTTGACTTCAAAACAAAAAAAAACAAAAAAATTTGGCCTGACCCCTAAAAAGTTCGTCCTGACCCCTAAAATTTTCCCCGACCCCTAAATCTCTCCAGCCCCCTAATTTTTCACTCTCCCTTAACCCTGAGAAATATTTTGACTTCAAAACAAAAAAAAAAAAAAAAAAAAATTTGGCCTGACCCCTAAAAAGTTCGTCCTGACCCCTAAAATTTTCCCCGACCCCTAAATCTCTCCAGCCCCCTAATTTTTCACTCTCCCTTAACCCTGAGAAATATTTTGACTTCAAAACAAAAAAAAAAAAACAAAAAAAAAAAAAATTTGGCCTGACCCCTAAAAAGTTCGTCCTGACCCCTAAAATTTTCCCCGACCCCTAAATCTCTCCAGCCCCCTAATTTTTCACTCTCCCCCAACCCTGAGAAATATTTTGACTTCAAAACAAAAAAAAAAAAAAAAAAAAAAAATTTGGCCTGACCCCTAAAAAGTTCGTCCTGACCCCTAAAATTTTCGCCGACCCCTAAATCTCTCCAGCCCCCTAATTTTTCCCTCTCCCCCAACCATGAGATATATTTTGACTTCAAAACAAAAAAAAACAAAAAAATTTGGCCTGACCCCTAAAAAGTTCGTCCTGACCCCTAAAATTTTCCCCGACCCCTAAATCTCTCCAGCCCCCTAATTTTTCACTCTCCCTTAACCCTGAGAAATATTTTGACTTCAAAACAAAAAAAAAAAAAAAAAAAAAAAATTTGGCCTGACCCCTAAAAAGTTCGTCCTGACCCCTAAAATTTTCCATGACCCCTAAATCTCTCCAGCCCCCTAATTTTTCACTCTCCTCCAACCATGAAAAATATTTTGACTTCAAAACAAAAAAAAACAAAAGAATTTGGCCTGACCCCTAAAAAGTTCGTCCTGACCCCTAAAATTTTCCATGACCCCTAAATCTCTCCAGCCCCCTAATTTTTCACTCTCCTCCAACCATGAAAAATATTTTGACTTCAAAACAAAAAAAAAACAAAAGAATTTGGCCTGACCCCTAAAAAGTTCGTCCTGATCCCTAAAATTTTCCATGACCCCTAAATCTCTCCAGCCCCCTAATTTTTCACTCTCCTCCAACCATGAAAAATATTTTGACTTCAAAACAAAAAAAAACAAACGAATTTGGCCTGACCCCTAAAAAGTTCGTCCTGACCCCTAAAATTTTCCATGACCCCTAAATCTCTCCAGCCCCCTAATTTTTCACTCTCCTCCAACCATGAAAAATATTTTGACTTCAAAACAAAAAAAAACAAAAAAATTTGGCCTGACCCCTAAAAAGTTCGTCCTGACCCCTAAAATTTTCCCCGACCCCTAAATCTCTCCAGCCCCCTAATTTTTCACTCTCCCCCAACCCTGAGAAATATTTTGACTTCAAAACAAAAAAAAACAAAAAAAAACAAAAAAATTTGGCCTGACCCCTAAAAAGTTCGTCCTGACCCCTAAAATTTTCCCCGACCCCTAAATCTCTCCAGCCCCCTAATTTTTCACTCTCCCCCAACCATGAGATATATTTTGACTTCAAAACAAAAAAAAACAAAAAAATTTGGCCTGACCCCTAAAAAGTTCGTCCTGACCCCTAAAATTTTCCCCGACCCCTAAATCTCTCCAGCCCCCTAATTTTTCACTCTCCCCCAACCATGAGATATATTTTGACTTCAAAACAAAAAAAAACAAAAAAAAAAAAAAGAATTTGGCCTGACCCCTAAAAAGTTCGTCTTGACCCCTAAAATTTTCCCCGACCCCTAAATCTCTCCAGCCCCCTAATTTTTCACTCTCTTACAACCATTAGATATATTTTTACTTCAAAACAAAAAAAAACAAAAAAATTTGGCCTGACCCCTAAAAAGTTCGTCCTGACCCCTAAAATTTTCCCCGACCCCTAAATCTCTCCAGCCCCCTAATTTTTCACTCTCCCCCAACCATGAGATATATTTTGACTTCAAAACAAAAAAATACAAAAAAATTTGGCCGGACCCCTAAAAAATTTGGCCTGACCCCTAAAATTTTCCCCTACCCCCTAATCTCTCCAGCCCCCCCCCCCCACTTTTTTTTTCATTGTCCCACAACCCTGAGAATTATTTTAAGTTCAAAAAAAGAAAAAAAAAATTTGACCGGACCCCTAAAAAATTTGGCATGACCCCTAAAAATAATCTCTTTATTATAGATACAAATAAATGCACATTGGCCTTTATTATAGATGCAAATAAATGCACATTGATCTTTATTATAGATACAAATAAATGCACATTGGTCTTTATTATAGATACAAATAAATGCACATTGGCCTTTATTATAGATGCAAATAAATGCAAATAAATGCACATTGGTCTTTATTATAGATACAAATAAATGCACATTGGTCTTTATTATAGATGCAAATAAATGCACATTGGCCTTTATTATAGATACAAATAAATGCACATTGGTCTTTTTTATAGATACAAATAAATGCACATTGGTCTTTATTATAGATTTGCTTAATACCCCCCCCCCCCCAAAGAAAAAGTTTGGCCTGAGGCGCTCACACCGGCGAATGCCGTCACCCCCCCCAATTTGGCATGAAAGGAGGAGGTAATGCCTATCATGATAACGGAAGGGAGTGAGAGGAATATTAGCGTCTATTAAAAGGTTGTAGTGTGAGTGAATTTATTCCCGTCACTTTGCATTATTTTTCAAATTATCTGCCACTCTCTGACGTCATGATGACCTGATATAACCGGACACAATTTAGAGCAAGACCGGGTACATCCGGCAAGGGATTATGGGACAGGTGCGGATGTGATTGAGCAACCCTTGTTTCACTACACACCTTTAACGTAGGATTCCTATGTTGTTATTGATGCAACCGGACAGAAAGTTATTGGATGATCTGATACAACCGGACACAATTTAGGGCAAGACCGGGTACATCCGGCAAAGGGATTATGGGATGTTTACAATGACTCTGCCTTTTTATCGGATTAGTACATAAATACATTAGATTATTTCGAATTTACTACATATTAACGTTGAAATTTCGTGAAAAATAAGAAAAAAACTGCTACCTTTTGTCGGAAAGTGGTCCGGTTGACTGTCAGCGAGTGAATCGATTTTCGCGATTTTTAGATATTTTACATCCGGGATTTGTGCGGTCCTGTAGATGTCAACTTTTTGACATGTCGTCGGGTAGTTTTTGAGGAGATACTGGACATACAAACAAACAAACAAACAAACATACAAACAGACAACTGCCCTTTATATAAGAGACTAGCGGGGCTACCCGGCATTGCTCGGGGTCATAAAAACATATATTTGAAGAAAGATCGTGTGTGTAACATCTTTATATTCAAACTTCTATGTCCGCCCCCTCTCTCTATAGCCGTCTCTTTATCTGCTACCTTTCTCTTCCCTGGTCGCCCCATTTCGCCGCTACTTTCTAATTTTGCCTTTTGCAAAAGCTGTTTCTTCCCCACCATTTCTCCTATTGCCCAGGGTAATAGTATGACATATTTCTATAAAAAGTAACACCTCTATCTGTGCCTTCTATATAGGTACTTATCTCCACCCCGGTGTTCATACTATATACTTATCTATCATCACCCCGGTGCCCATACTATATACGTACCTATCGCCGCCCCAGTGCACATACTATATACATACCTATCGCCGCCCCGGTGCAGATACTATTTAAGTACCTATCGCCGCCCCGTTGCGAATGCTAAATAGTACCTATCGTTGCCCCGGTGTGAATGCTAAATACATACTTATTGTGCCCCGGTGTGCATGCTACATAAGTACCTATCGCTGCCCTAGTGCGAATACTAAAGACATACCAATTGCGCCCCGGTGTGCATGCTACATAAGTACCTATCGCTGCCCTAGTGCGATTAATTAATATGTACATATTGCCGCTTTGGTGTGAATGCTAAATACGTACCTATAGCCCCCTGGTGCGAATGCTAAATACGTACCTATAGCCGCCCCGGTGCAGATGCTAAATACGTACCTATCACCACCACGGTGCGAATGCGAAATACATACCTTTCGCTGTCCCGGTGCGCGTGCTATATATGTACTGATCGCCGCCGCAGAGCGCATGCTATGTACGAACTTATTGCTGCCCATGTGTACATACTATATACGTAGCTATCGCCACCCCTGAATTCTGAATACGTACATATCGCCGCCCTGGTGTGGAACCTAATACGTACATATCGCCGCCCCGGTGCGAATGCTAAATACATACTTATCGCCGCCCCGGTGTGAATTCTAAATACATACCTATCGCTGCCCCAGTGTGAATGCTAAATACGTACATATCGCCGCCCCAGTGTGAATTTTAAATATGTACCTTTCGCCGCCCAGGTGTGAATTTTAAATATGTACCTTTCGCCGCCCCTGTGCGCGTGCTACATACGAACCTATCGCCGCCCCGGTGCGCGTGCTATATATGAACCGATAGCTGCCTCAGTGCGCATGCTAAATACATACCTATCACTGCCCCGGTGCGCATACTATATACGTACTTATTACCGCCCATGTGCACATGCTATATAAGTACCTATCACCACCGCTGAATGATAAATAAGTACCTATCGATGCCCCGGTGTGGAAGCTAAATATGTACATATCGCCGCCCCTAAATTTGGGCGGACCCCTAAAAATTTGGCCTGACACCTAAAATTTTCCCCGACCCCTAAATCTCTCCAGCCCCTAATTTTTCACTCTCCCCCAACCCTGAGAAATATTTTCAGTTCAAAACCAAAAAAAAGAAAAAAATTTGGCCTGACCCCTAAAAAGTTCGTCCTGACCCCTAAAATTTTCCCCGACCCCTAAATCTCTCCATCCCCCTAATTTTTCACTCTCCTTCAACCCTGAGAAATATTTTCACTTCAAAACCAAAAAAAACAAAAAAATTTACCTAACCCCTAAAAAGTTCGTCCTGACCCCTAAAATTTTCCCCGACCCCTAAATCTCTCCAGCCCCCTAATTTTTCACTCTCCCCCAACCATGAGATATATTTTGACTTCAAAACAAAAAAAAACAAAAAAATTTGGCCCGACCCCTAAAAAGTTCGTCCTGACCCCTAAAATTTTCCCCGACCCCTAAATCTCTCCAGCCCCCTAATTTTTCACTCTCCCCCAACCCTGAGAAATATTTTGAGTTCAAAACCAAAAAAAAAAGAAAAAAATTTGGCCTGACCCCTAAAAAGTTCGTCCTGACCCCTAAAATTTTCACCGACCCCTAAATCTCTCCAGCCCTCTAATTTTTCACTCTCCCCCAACCATGAGAAATATTTTGACTTCAAAACAAAAAAAAACAAATAAATTTGGCCTGACCCCTAAAAAGTTCGTCCTGACCCCTAACATTTTCCCCGACCCCTAAATCTCTCCAGCCCCCTAATTTTTCACTCTCCCCCAACCCTGAGAAATATTTTCAGTTCAAAACCAAAAAAAACAAAAAAATTTGGCCTGACCCCTAAAAAGTTCGTCCTGACCCCTAAAATTTTCCCTGACCCCTAAATCTCTCCAGCCCCCTAATTTTTCACTCTCCCCCAACCATGAGATATATTTTGACTTCAAAACAAAAAAAACAAAAAAATTTGGCCTGACCCCTAAAAAGTTCGTCCTGACCCCTAAAATTTTCCCCGACCCCTAAATCTCTCCAGCCCCCTAATTTTTAACTCCCCCCCAACCCTGAGAAATATTTTCAGTTCAAAACCAAAAAAAAGAAAAAAATTTGGCCTGACCCCTAAAAAGTTCGTCCTGACCCCTAAAATTTTCCCCGACCCCTAAATCTCTCCAGCCCCCTAATTTTTCACTCTCCCCCAACCCTGAGAAATATTTTCAGTTGAAAACCAAAAAAAAACAAAAAAATTTACCTAACCCCTAAAAAGTTCGTCCTGACCCCTAAAATTTTCCCCGACCCCTAAATCTCTCCAGCCCCCTAATTTTTCACTCTCCCCCAACCATGAGATATATTTTGACTTCAAAACAAACAAAAACAAAAAAATTCGGCCTGACCCCTAAAAAGTTCGTCCTGACCCCTAAAATTTTCCCCGACTCCTAAATCTCTCCAGCCCCCTATTTTTTCACTCCCCTCCAACCCTGAGAAATATTTTCAGTTCAAAACCAAAAAAAAAGAAAAAAATTTGGCCTGACCCCTAAAAAGTTCGGCCTGACCCCTAAAATTTTCCCCGACCCCTAAATCTCTCCAGCCCCCTAATTTTTCACTCTCCCCCAACCCTGAGATATATTTTGACTTCAAAACAAAAAAAAACAAAAAAATTTGGCCTGACCCCTAAAAAGTTCGTCCTGACCCCTAAAATTTTCCCCGACCCCTAAATCTCTCCAGCCCCCTAATTTTTTACTCTCCCCCAACCCTGAGAAATATTTTCAGTTCAAAACCAAAAAAAAACAAAAAAATTTACCTAACCCCTAAAAAGTTCGTCCTGACCCTTAAAATTTTCCCCGACTCCTAAATCTCTCCAGCCCCCTAATTTTTCACTCCCCTCCAACCCTCAGAAATATTTTCAGTTCAAAACCAAAAAAAAAGAAAAAAATTTGGCCTGACCCCTAAAAAGTTCGTCCTGACCCCTAAAATTTTCCCCGACCCCCAAATCTCTTTAGCCCCCTAATTTTTCACTCTCCCCCAACCCTGAGAAATATTTTCAGTTTAAAACCAAAAAAAAACAAAAAAATTTACCTAACCCCTAAAAAGTTCGTCCTGACCCCTAAGATTTTCCCCGACCCCTAAATCTCTCCAGCCCCCTAATTTTTCACTCTCCCCCAACCCTGAGATATATTTTGACTTCAAAACAAAAAAAAACAAAAAAATTTGGCCCTAGCCCTAAAAAGTTCGTCCTGACCCCTAAAATTTTCCTTGACCCCTAAATCTCTCCAGCCCCCTAATTTTTAACTCCCCCCCAACCCTGAGAAATATTTTCAGTTCAAAACCAAAAAAAAGAAAAAAATTTGGCCTGACCCCTAAAAAGTTCGTCCTGACCCCTAAAATTTTCCCCGACCCCTAAATCTCTCCAGCCCCCTAATTTTTCACTCTCCCCCAACCCTGAGAAATATTTTCAGTTGAAAACCAAAAAAAAACAAAAAAATTTACCTAACCCCTAAAAAGTTCGTCCTGACCCCTAAAATTTTCCCCGACCCCTAAATCTCTCCAGCCCCCTAATTTTTCACTCTCCCCCAACCATGAGATATATTTTGACTTCAAAACAAACAAAAACAAAAAAATTCGGCCTGACCCCTAAAAAGTTCGTCCTGACCCCTAAAATTTTCCCCGACTCCTAAATCTCTCCAGCCCCCTATTTTTTCACTCCCCTCCAACCCTGAGAAATATTTTCAGTTCAAAACCAAAAAAAAAGAAAAAAATTTGGCCTGACCCCTAAAAAGTTCGGCCTGACCCCTAAAATTTTCCCCGACCCCTAAATCTCTCCAGCCCCCTAATTTTTCACTCTCCCCCAACCCTGAGATATATTTTGACTTCAAAACAAAAAAAAACAAAAAAATTTGGCCTGACCCCTAAAAAGTTCGTCCTGACCCCTAAAATTTTCCCCGACCCCTAAATCTCTCCAGCCCCCTAATTTTTTACTCTCCCCCAACCCTGAGAAATATTTTCAGTTCAAAACCAAAAAAAAACAAAAAAATTTACCTAACCCCTAAAAAGTTCGTCCTGACCCCTAAAATTTTCCCCGACTCCTAAATCTCTCCAGCCCCCTAATTTTTCACTCCCCTCCAACCCTCAGAAATATTTTCAGTTCAAAACCAAAAAAAAAGAAAAAAATTTGGCCTGACCCCTAAAAAGTTCGTCCTGACCCCTAAAATTTTCCCCGACCCCCAAATCTCTTTAGCCCCCTAATTTTTCACTCTCCCCCAACCCTGAGAAATATTTTCAGTTTAAAACCAAAAAAAAACAAAAAAATTTACCTAACCCCTAAAAAGTTCGTCCTGACCCCTAAGATTTTCCCCGACCCCTAAATCTCTCCAGCCCCCTAATTTTTCACTCTCCCCCAACCCTGAGATATATTTTGACTTCAAAACAAAAAAAAACAAAAAAATTTGGCCCTAGCCCTAAAAAGTTCGTCCTGACCCCTAAAATTTTCCTTGACCCCTAAATCTCTCCATCCCCCTAATTTTTCACTCCCTCCCCAACCCTGAGAAATATTTTCAGTTCAAAACCAAAAAAAAGAAAAAAATTTGGCCTGACCCCTAAAAAGTTCGGCCTGACCCCTAAAATTTTCCCCGACTCTTCAATATCTCTAGCCCCTTATTTTTTCATTCTCCCCAACCCTGAGAAATATTTTGACTTCAAAACAAAAAAAAACAAAAAAATTTGGCCTGACCCCTAAAAAGTTCGTCCTGACCCCTAATTTTTAACTCTCCCCCAACCCTAAGAAATATTTTGAGTTCAAAACAAAAAAATGTTATTTAACATGTATACAAATATTAGTGAAAACAATGGCGGAGCATAATTATTTCTCTTTTTACTTTACTTATTGATACGTTATTTAACATGTATAAAAATATAAGTGAAAACAATGGTGGAGCATAATTATTTTTCTTCTTTCTTTACTTATTGAGACGTTATTTAATATGTATACAAATATTAGTGAAAACAGTGGCGGAGCATAATTATTTCTCTTTTTACTTTACTTATTGAGACGTTATTTAACATGTATTCAAATATGAGTGAAAACAATGGCGGAGCATAATTATATTTCTTCTTACTTTACTTATTGAGACGTTATTTAATATGTATACAAATATTAGTGAAAACAGTGGTGGAGCATAATTATTTTTCTTCTTACTTTACTTATTGAGACGTTATTTAATATGTATACAAATATTAGTGAAAACAATGATGGAGCATAATTATTTATTACTTTAATTTTACTGATACTACACTAACTTCACACCTCTCAAAAAGAAGGAGGTTATACCTGGGAGGATGGTATCATGTCAACAGAAGAAATGCAGTTAGGATTAAGCAACCCTGGCTTCACTACAAACTCATGTTCAAAAAAGTGCCGTTATTGATTAAGCAACCCTGGCTTCACTGTGGATTCATGTTCAAAAAAGTGCCGTTAGGAATTAAGCAACCCGTGCTTCACTATGGACTCATGTTCAAAAAAATGCCGTTAGGGATTAAGCAACAGTTGCTTCAATAAAAACTTATGTTTCGTTGGGATAAGGCAACCCGTGCTTCACTATACACTCATGTTCAAAAAAGTGCCGTTAGGGATTTCCTCTGACGTCATTTCCTGCTAAAATCGTGACTTTGCATTATGCCGACAATCCCCCATCTCCAAATTTGGCCTGAGGCGCACCACCGGCGAATGCCGACACTCCACCAAATTCGGCCTGAGTCGCTCACACCGGCGAATGCCGACACTCCCCCAAATTCGGCCTGAGGCGCTCATACTGGCGAATGCCGACACTCCTCCCCGAATTTCGCCTGAGGCGCCCCACCGCCGAATGCCGACACTCACCCTCCCCAGATTTGGCCTGAGGCGCCCCACCGCCGAATGCCGATACCCCCCCCCCCTCTTCCCCAAATTTCTCCTGAGGCGCTCACACCGGCGAATGCCGACACCCCCCACACCCACCCCAAGTTTTCAATATGTATACAATATGTATAGAAATATTAGTGAAAACAATGGGGGAGCATCCAAATATTAGTGAAAACAGTGGGGGAGCATACAAATATTAGTGAAAACAGTGGGGGAGCATAATTATTTATTACTTTAATTTTACTGATACTACACTAACTTCACACCTCTCAAAAAGGAGGAGGTAATACCTAGGAGGATGTTATCATGTCAACAGAAAAAATGCGGTTAGGATTAAGCAACCCTTGCTTCACTATGAACTCATGTTAAAAAAAGTGCCGTTATTGATTAAACAACACTTGCGTCACTATAAACGCATGTATCAAAAAGTGCCGTAAGGAGTTAAGCAACCCTTGCATCACTATGGACTCATGTTCAAAAAAGTGCCGTTAGTAAGTAAGCAACCCATGCTTGACTATGGACTCGTGTTCAAAAAAAGTGCCGTTTGTGATTAAGCAACACTTGCTTCACTATAAACTCATGTTCAAAAAAGAGCCGTTAGGGATTTCCTCTGACGTCATTTCCTGTTAAAATCATGACGGTGCATTATTTCTCAAATTCTTTGTTTTTTTCTCAAATTAGTACTAAACAACGTTGAAAATCGAGGAAAAAGGCACCCCCCCATTGGAGAAAAGTGCTCAGTCGACCCTCGAAGAGTCCATTTTTTTTTCCGGTTCTGAGATATTATACGTCCCGGGGCTGGCCGGTTATAATGATGTCAACCGTGTGACTGTTTGTTGGGTCCTGTCGGAGGAGTATCTGGACATACAAACAAACAAACAAACAAACAAACAAACAGACAAACATACAGACAAGTGCCCTTTATATAGGAGATAAGTTCCTTTAAGTCACGGATCGTAGTGTCCCCGAGAGTGATCTACTGTGTTCTGACGTTAACAGGAATCTTTAAACGTTTTCTGACAGTTGGGAGTTGCGGATCTTTATACAGTCAAACCGTCAGTGTTATATTCTGTCGCGTGCCATTCTTAGTGGTCGAATGTCGTGAGAGAAAGTCAGAAGATTAAGATCTCATGGCGTGTTCAGCAGTCATTTATCCTGGGTATTGAGCAAGTGGTGCAGACGTGTCTTAGATCTATGGCTCTGTTTAAGACGTAGCTCAGGGTGTGCCAGGGTATTGATAGCGGGTGGCCCCGCGTTTGTCTGTTGTCGCTTTGGGAGGCAAAATATGATGTTGGTTTCCACGCGTTCATGTTTTGCACATGCATTCAGTAAGAGTGGGCGATAGCCCGTGCATTACTCGATACTGTAACGGCCAATAATCCCCTCTTACAAGCGATGATCGTTGCCTAATCGGACATTAAAGTCACCCAGCACAACGAGCTTGTAATTTGCGAGGACTGCCTAAATAGTGTGATCGAGCTGGTGTAGAATCAGTTTTGTCTTCGTCAGTTAGAGTCAGAGTCGATGCGTACACAGAGGTCAAGGTAATGTGCCTGTTCCGTGTGATTATAATGGGTGCAGTCATCATGCGCTCACTGAACGCTTTGGGAGTGAAGGTGTGTTGTTACAGGAGCTGAAACAAGATAGGGAAGCGGAATCGATATGTGCGTGGCTCCTTAAGGGCCGTACCGTTCCAGAATATGGAATATCCTGTTCACGCCCTCTTTAGTGTTGCCCACTTCGGGTAGTTTACACTTGATAAGAGCTACATCAACGTTGAAGCGGACAAGCTCCTTACACACGATGGTTGTGCGTGGTTCACGGCGGTTTGCGTTCGCCATATCTTAAAGGTTGTGGATGTTCAACGTACTTATAGTTAAAAGCTTATTGTTTCGACCGCATTAATGAGATGCCCACCAGCAACGTTAAGCTGGCCAGAGAGGTGTTCTCTGACCGACGTTTGCTTATGTTTTCTAGGGCTTTTTGATGTTAGCTGGGCTGCAGTGGTCTTTAATAGGCTATCCCAGTCACGGCTCTTGCTGCCGAACCTTAGTACACATCATAATCACCAAATAGCGACCATCTTACTCGTCGCATGAGTACAGTTGCGAGGTGAAGGCTTTCAGCGTACCATGCCTTCACCCGCCAACCGCTACACTGCCGTCACGCACACTCATTTGGCCCAAATCGTTTCTATCACTGCTGAAAAATAAGACAGACAGCCTCCACGATGTTGATTTTATCGGTCTGTCGGGTACATGATTGACCGTTGCTCTCTTCTACAAACGCTTGATACCTCAGACATACCATACACAGTAGTAGGAGGTTTGGGTTCAGAGTTTTTTCTTTCTTTTGCTTTGCCCTTTCTGTCGACGTTTGGTTGCTCCGCTGTTTTGTTTGATTTTGTACTTTTCATTCTTCTAGATTTACCTACGGAAACATACCCTTCAAATCAATATTGTTCATTTTCACTTTTTATGAAAAGTTTTTTTATAGATTAATATTATGTAATATGCATTTTTAATTTGTATTGGCGAAGTTTTTTTCTATATACGTACTCGTTTTTCGATAGTACCATGATAAAATTGTTTAAAAATGATAGCGTTTTAAAAACATTTATTATTTCATTTTCAAGGCAGATAATTTACATAAAAAGATCCGATAAATGTCGCTGAAATGTCGGAAACAGATACAACAGTTTAATCTTATCCGGAATCCCAAAAAACGATAAAAATAACGTTTTTTTATGACTAGGCATTTTAAATAAATACAACAATCTCGATTTTATCGGAATATATTTTATTGGGGTGGAAAATGTAGTATAAGTTATGTTGTAATAAAATCGACATTTCGGGAATTATTTCCTCTATAAGAGCTCAACAGTTTTTCATGAGGAAATAATAAATATACAACGTCTGAAATCTAAACGTTTTTAACTTAAGATGCAAACCAATAAAATTGAACTTTCTGTTTAAATTGTAAGTTTTTTTTAATTTAAAGTGTTCTATTTCTTGATAAATCCTGATATAAATCTCCCTCTTCCAATGAATAAATAATAATAAAAAAACACCCATAAAATAAATAATAAAAAACAGCCACGCTGGCATTTCTTTTTTATTTGAGGCTAATTTTTATTTCAGTCACGTAAATGATTTAGAGTTAAATAGGTTTCGTCATTTTTCATAAACAACTTATATCACTTGTAACTTAAAATATGATGTTTCT
>OY744515.1:123682629-123760129 GCA_963556195.1 Sepiola atlantica
GGGTCTGGATTCACGCCCGTCTATTGGGGCTTGTCCGTCCTGTGCAGTTCTAGGAGGTGCATCTCCCAGGTTTTGCCTTCCCTCTTTGGGGAGGAGTAAGTTTATTGCTTACTGTCTGAGGCGGCCCTACCGGGGAATGCCGACGAAGCTGCCCAGGCAATTTTTAAATGGCCAGAGTGCTCACCTCTCGAGCACTGGCTTTCTTATCCCACTTTCCTGACCTTGTGTCAATCTTACCTTGTTAGGGGTAGATAAATAAAATCTAGTTCAGCCAGGGGTTTTTACCCCACCAAATAAACCGGTATCGTCCGGGCCTTTGGGTCTGGATTTACGCCCGTCTATTGGGGCTTGTCCGTCCTGTGCAATTCTAGGAGGTGCACCCTCCCAGGCTTTGCCTTTCCTCTTTAGGGAGGAGTAAGTTTATTGCTAACTGTCTGAGGCGCCCCTACAGGGGAATGCCGACGGGGCTGCCCAGTCAATTTTTTAATGGCCAGAGTGCTCACCTCTATAGCGCAGGGTTATCTAATCCCACTTTCCTGACCTTGTGTCACATCTTACCTTGTTGGAGGTAGATAAATAAAACTATTTCAGCCAGGAGTTTTACCCCACCTAAAATATATGTATTGGAGTTGATGGGAGAATGGATAAGGACACATTGATGTATAAGGAAATTGTGGATGAAAATAGACAGAGAATTATGAAAAAAACTAAGGGACCAGAACACCATTTAACTTTTACAAAAGAAACACCATGTGAAAGTAAATATCTGACACATAGAGTTCTTCCGAATAGTGGTGCAACAGGTGCTGTTCATGCAGATCAAGTGGTGGATGTTTTGCATGAATTCCACAGTGAGAACAGTATCAAGGCTATATGTTGACAACACTAATACCAACACAAGTTGCGAAGGTGGAATGGTTGCAATTTTAGAAAAAAAACGTTTTAAAAGTCTTCACACAATTGGTTGCTCTTTGCATCATAATGAACTACCTTTCAGAGCCCTTTTTAAAAACATAGATGGTTGCGCAAAGGGCCCTACAACATTCAGTAGCCCTCTGGGGAAATTATGCTCAAATGATTGATATGATTTACCCCAAATATCATTTTCCACTATTAGCAATCCTCTAGAGTCAATTTTTAAATTGATGGAATACATGATCTTAGTTCTGACCAAAGACTCCTTTATGAATACACAGTAGGTATTTCTAGAGGTAAGGTTGACTCTAGATATGCCTCCTGGAAAATTGGTCCTTTAAACCAAGCAAGATGGTTAACTTTGGCCATCAGGCTTATGTGTTTATGGACTCGTGGTGCATACCCACAAAGGCACACAACAAAACTACACTATGTAATAAATTTTATTGTAAATGTGTATGCCACTTCTTGGTTTGAAATTAAAAGAAATAGTAAATTCCACAATCAGTAAGTGCACATTTTTAATATGATCCAGAGGATTAAGGAGCAGCCTCAGGAAATCCAAGATATCACATTTAGAAATATACAAGGTAATACATTTTGTTTACTGCCTGAAAACTTTCTATATTCCATGGTTAAATCTGAGGAGATTGAAGTAAGAGAAGAAGCTTTAAAAAGAATTTTGGCCATTAGGTAAGTAATATTTATTCATATATCTCTGACTCAATTATTTATTCTAATTTATAGAATGATTTTTAAAGATTTTATCTAATTTAACCATAATTATTAAAGCAGTACAGATTGGAATTTTTTAATAATTCAATTAATTAATTTGTTCTTTCAGGAGTGAGGAGTCAACCAGAAAAAGATTAAAAAGAATACTACCTATTAATTTTAATGCCACACATTGGACACAATTAATAGATTTAAAATTATGCGGCATTTTTGAACCATCAATGACGGAAGATTTTACTGAATCTGAACTTCGAGAATCGTTGATGAATGGAACCAAGCTTGACTTGCCAGATTTGCCCTCACATTCTCAGGGTGTGGAACGGGCAGTTAAGTTAATAACAGAAGCTTCACAAACTGTATATGGTTTTGAAGCAAGGCATCAACACATTACAGCCAAAGTTTTGAGTCAGAAATTGAGACCATCATTTTTGTCTAAGGGGGTCTTATATGGAGCAATTTGACTCTCTATATTAAGCTTCATTAAAATAGTGTTAGGTTTTTCCTTATTTCTTTGCTTGTTATATTTTCACTAATAACAGAAAAAAATCATTTTTTTAGGTATTCAAATATTACTGTTTAATTCATAACGTTAAAAGGTAGTTTACAAAAGCAGATACTGAAAATGAGGGGGGGGCAAATTTTCAATTTGAAGATTTCTTTAATTCATATCATTTTTATAAAATAAAAGGACATTCCCTGCTTTTAAATGCTAAAATTATTTGGTTTTCACACCAATATTCAAGCAAATCTTGCAAAAACGAGGAATTTTCAGTATATTCTTGTCTACGATCTTTGATACCAAACGCTAAAAAAACCGCTAAAGTTTTTGATCTAATTTTTTGCATGAGTATTTAATAGGTCTATATACAACTTTCGGTACGTGCCTTTTTTTAATATTAAAAAAAAAGTGTAAAATCGACCTACCCTAATATATATATATATATATTGTTCCTGATGTATATCTTGAAGATCGAAGGCGATCATCGAAACTACGTATACCAAAAAAAATACTAAAAAGTTTCAAAAAGAGAACACTTAATAATTTTAATGAAACTTGTTTATATACTATATATATATATATATATATATACATATATATATATATATATATATATATATATATATATATATATATATATATATATATATATATATATATATATGGGTGTGTGTGTAAATCATTCGGTTAAAATTATGCATGACAGTGTCTGAGATACACCAGCGTGTAGTTGTTTAGATAAAACATAATAAAAAAACAGCATATTATTGTATGGTTTAATTATTGTTTTCTGAAGAACGGCATGGTAGACCAAATACTATTTTACCGGGTTAGTATACGTGCTTCAGACGAAAGGAACAAATAAGTACATAAAAAATAAATTAAAAGATTGGACTGATTTGTCTGGTCATTGGAATGTAACCAACCAGTATATATATATATATATATATATATATATATATATATATATATATGTGTGTGTGTGTGTGTGTGTGTATATATATATAATATATGTATATATATAATATATGTGTGTATATATATATAATATATGTATATATATATAATATATGTATATATATAATACACACACTCACACATATATATATATATATATATATATATATATATATATATATATATATATATATATATATATATGGGGTGAATATATATATACAGGGTGTTTCAAAAGTCTTGGGAACATTACAAATGCGTATATCTCATGAACTATTCCAGGTAGAAAAATGAAACTGGTGCCATTTTAAAGCTTGCTTAATCAAGTTTTTGGTCATACTAATGATTTTCGTGTTATCTTTACAGGTGCAGTAATGGCGTTCTCTAAACAAGACAAGGCATTTTGCGTCCTCCAATTTGCAAAGACTGAATCGTGGACATGTGTTCAGCGTGCATTTCGCAGGAAATTTAAAAAAGAAGCCCCTGAAAGGAAATCCATTGTCAGATGGCATGCTAAATTTGTGAAAGATGGGTGTTTGTGCCAAAGTAAGCGAACAGGTCGCACTTCAACTTCAGAAGATGCAGTTGAGCAAGTTCGGACAGCCTTTCAGCGGAGCCCCCGTAAATCAGTGAGAAGAGCCAGCAGGGAACTTCAGCTTGCTCCAGCAACTGTCTGGCGTGTCTTAAGGAAACGACTGCAAATGGTACCTTACAAGCTCAAGTTGGTCCAAAAGTTGAAGGACACTGATAAGCCACTTCGCCGTGACTTTTGCATTGAATGCAAGAGAAGTTGGAAGATAACGGCTTTGATGACCGGCTTGTTTTTAGCGATGAGGCGACCTTCCATCTGAATGGCAAAGTTAACAAGCATAACACTCGCATATGGGGTACTGAGAATCCTCATGAACTTCTTGAGCACGAGCGAGATTCACCAAAAGTGAACGTGTTTTGTGCAATTTCCAAGAAAGGTGTCTATGGACCGTTCTTCTTTGAAGAGGCAACTATCACTGGTGAATCCTATCTCAACATGCTGGAAGACTGGTTAATGGCTCAGTTGGAACAAGCAGAATCTGATGACTTCATTTTTCAACAAGATGGTGCACCACCACACTGGAGTCTTAGAGTAAGGCAGTTTCTTAACACAAGGCTGCATGGTAGATGGATTGGGAGATCTGGGCGAGGTGATGACGTTCTCATGCCCTGGCCTGCTAGGTCTCCAGATCTTACCCCGTGTGACTTTTTCCTTTGGGGCTTTGTCAAGCAACAAGTCTATGTGCCGCCCCTTCCAAGAGATATTGACGAACTAAAGGCTCGAGTAACGGCAGTTGTGGGAACCATTGACGTCAAGATGCTGGAACGCGTTTGGCAAGAAATGGACTATCGACTAGATGTCTGCCGTGTGACGAATGGTGCTCATATTGAGCAACTTTGAAGATTCCCCACAAAACTTGAAACTTTAACCTTTCCAACGGTACCAATTTCATTTTTCAACTCCTAATAGTTTTTGAGTTATTAAAAATCGTTATGTTCCCAAGACTTTTGAAACACCCTGTATATATGAGAAAATAAAAATAAAAACCAAAATAATGTTTTTTTTCATGTATCCATCAACGTTTCCTCTTTATTTGTAAGACTTTCTTCAAGAGGATAATTTTAAGAAAAAATATATATATACACCGTGAGAAAATGTATTTGATGAATCTTTATCATAGAAGAATACATAAGACGATGATATTTATAGAAACAGAAACAATTTGAAGGGTAATTGACGAAGAGACGCTCCTACTGCGTTAAGAAAAGAAACAAATAAACATCAATGACATAGAAATCTAATATTTTGTAAAACAGTAATGTAACCTTAAATGTCTATCAAAACTTATTCTCTTTTTTTTTGATAACGTTATTCCTATCCCTTTTCCTGTTTTTTGTAATTCTTGCATTTACACTAAACAAGGTACATTGTCATTAAGTCGTTAAGGACCACTGAGTATTAGAGGCTAGATTGTTAAGTTATATATTAAGTGAGTAAGTTGTGAATCGAGATATTTGTTCACATTACATTGAAATGTGTGCATGTTGGGTAGTCGGAGAATTAGAAAATAAGCTATTTGTGTAGAACGTTTTCTGACATCTGTGGACTGGCGTAGCCGGATGCCGTAGCGTTTATATATCTTTGTTACCTAGTTTTTCTATTTTGATCCCTGATATCGCCAGACATTTTCAAATCAATATAACTTATAAATACGAATAATAGATAAAGTAAAACTACCATTTTAAGCAAGACTGCAACTTAAATACCTTCAAAGTTCAGTTCATGAACGCCTTGCAAATAGAACAATTCGGATTTCAAACAAAAAAACCCTGAACAACCATCCGTCAACTAACAAAATTTCGCACACCGAGTCTACATGAAGTATACCGTCTGATGAAACGTTAACAGCTTTGTCCAGGATTACCATTCCTGTTTTTTTTGTACATCCAAAACTGTGTTTTATATCAATCTGGGGTTTTATATTGTTATTTTTTTTCTCAGGAAGTATGTTTCGGAATAGGTTATTATTTTTAAAAACATGTCTTGTAAAATAGTCAAAATACACTCTAAAATTGTTAAATTGATAAAAAATTCATATAAAATATATTTTTTACCAAATAAGGTGTTATATTATGCATTATAGTTCGTATTGAAAACAATGATATAACTGATGCTAAATAATGTTGTATATTAACCTATGAAATATATAATAAACTAATTTATCTTTTTTACATAATTTTTCATGGGGAATTATTATTCGGTTTTCGAACAATTCAGGTTTCAAACAGATTCTTAGAACCCATTATTTTCGAAAACCTAGGATCCACTGTATGATGTAATTTTTAATGTCTGTAAAACAGTCCAGTAAATGAAAAGAAAATATTTTCTCCCGACATAAGTGAAGAGTTCGAATGCAAAAAGCGATAAATTGAATTTCTTAAAATGGAGAAATTAAACAATATAAGGACACCCATACTCATTCTAAACTTTGCTTTAAAATATAGCGTGTTCACATTATGTAAAACATGAGTTTGGAGTGTGGTAGAGTAATAAAATAAAAAGTGTTATTTGTGAGATTTGACCAATTTTGAAAATGGCGTTCATCACGTTTTGAATTGGAACTCTCAAAACCGAAAGAAAACGATAGTGTGTCCGTTTTTATTTTGTCATCAGCCAACAGACGCCAGAAACCAAAAAGATATGAGCGGAAAGAAAATGGGGAAGTAGAAAATCTGTGAAAATTGATGATAGAATAAAGAGGACATCAAAGGTAAGACGATTGGTGGGAAATAGTGGGCTGCGATATAAAACGAACGACTGGGATTAATAAAACAAATAAATATGGAGATACATTACGATAGAATAACTAAATCAGGAAATGAGATAAAATAAACTCAGATTAGAAGAACAAAAAGAATTATATAACCCAAGAATGACAAAGAATAATTAATGATAAAACCACAGAAAGAAAGAAATACAATTATAATTAGCTTATTAATAGAATGAAAACTAAAAGAATAAATATGTAATTGATAACAAAATAAGAATAGAAAACAGAAAGAAAAATAAGAAAGAGAATATAGAAAGATTACATGAATAAATAAACAAACACGGCAGAATAAAACAAAAAGAAAAAAAAAACTGGATGAATAATAAAACAACTAAGTATACCATAATATGAAGGTACACACCAACATAAACACATTTACTTTTTTAAAGTGATTAACTGCTTCATCGTTCCATCACTATTTACATAACTCAAAATTTAAAATAAATATTAAACACCGGCTAACATCGTATTTCTTATACAGTGCTTTGATACTCGTTCTTGTTTAGCTATGTATGCATTAAATGTGGCAGATGTTATGAGAAAGTGCGAAATATGAAATCAGTGGTGAGAGGAGACACATATAAGGAGTTGTATAAGGAGAATGATCCAATGTGACGTTTATTAAACGGATGACATAAAATATATATTTAATAGGCCAGATGGTATCTAGTATGTGTACATCTATCTATCTATCTATCTATCTATCTATCTCTCTCATATGTATATATATATATATATATATATATATATATATATATATATATATATATATATATATGATAATTTCGGGGAAAATACAACAACACCAACTATAATACTATTACAAAACAATGGTTTAGAAATATGTCTACACATCGTGCACCATGACAACAATAAGCCGGGGGCGGTCCAGTGTGTATATCTATCTATCTATCTAGCTAGCTAGCTAGCTATCTATGTATGTATGTATGTGTGTATGTATGTATGTATGTATGTATGTATATACATATATATATATGTATATATATATATATATATATATATATATATATATATATACATATCACTTAATTTGTATGTGTGTGTGTTATTGTATGTCCTATAAAATGAAAGCTCAGAGAATTTACATAAAATCTGAAAATGTATTATCACTTACAATAAGCTGAGAGATCTCTAAGTGCACCCCTAAATAGGCTATTCGTCAGGAGGGGAGTCGGTTATTTCAGCCATAAACGAAAAAAACTGTAATTTCAATGTTGTTTTCCTCGAATTTTCTTTCAAAATTATTTTAATGTTCTTATACTTCTCTTTGGACTAGGAAAGGTGTGGTATAAAACTCACAAAGGCTGGTTTCAGTAGTGATCTGGAGGCATTTTATATTTCATTTGGGTTGTTTCAGTAGCGTTCTTAACAAGGACAATAAGTGTAAGATTACAGTCTTACATTTGCTAAGAAGTATAGTAGTCAACATTTTAGACAGAGCAGGTGCGTTTAAACGTTGCCGTGGAGAAAGAACTTTTCTGTATTTTATTAAATTGATGTTGACCAGGAGCCATGATAGTAATAATACAGTATTATATTTGATGAGAGGTATAAGCGAATCTAAATTCCTAATATAATAGATAGAGCTGGTTCATTTACTCAGCGTTGCTGGAGAGTCATCAATGCCCTAGATAGAGTAATCTTACATAGATCAGATAGAAACGCCGTGTTGCCCGGGTGAAAGTGTTTCACTTATTTTGTTATACCATTGTATACCAGAGGAGTTACACTGCGTTGCTCGGGATACAGTGTTCACTATCTCAGAGAGATCAGGTGTGTTCAATAATACAGTAGTACGTTTTCAATGTGGTGTACGCTTGATGGGACAAACACAGACAAAGACTTCAACGTTACCTGGCAATACACTAAAATAAATATAGCTTTCCTTATATTATAAAGGGTTCGGGATATGAGAAACATAACATTGCCAGGGAATAAATTTAAACACATATATGTCACATTATAGTTTTGAAGAAGTAGGCGGGGAAGAAACTCGGTTTAGCCTTGGAGCAATAACTTTAAAACTGACAGCTCCAGTTAAGGACTGATATGATTATTATTTTAACACATGCAAACAATAAATACAACTGGATTGGGTGGAGGTCAAAGAGAGGTGGGGGAAAGGTATGTGTAATATCGAGGAAGATGGAAGAAGAGAAATATAGAGAGCCGGATTGAGATAGATATAGAGGTAAGATATTTAATATATTTTAATCTCTTCTATTATTTGCTATTCCCCCGGGCAACGCTGGGTATGCCTGTTGGTATATATATATATATATACATATATATATATATATATATATATATATATATATATATATATACAAATTTTACAATTACATAAAATGCATTAAATATGTATCTATAAATATATATATATATATATATATATATATATATATATATATATATATATATCATATCATATGGTAATCATATCTACAGTTGAATTTATTTTCCGAAACCCTTAAGGTTTACTTTCTATCTATTATTAAGGTGTTTTTAAGTCGTGTTTTTCTATACCACTAGCAGGGCTACCGGGCGTTGCCCGGGACCATAAAAAGAGAATATATGAGGTTTAAATATGTGTGCAAAATCTTTATATTAAAACTTATAACCTCTACCGCTCTCAATCCGTCTCTCTATCTTTATCTCTTTTCCCTTTCCCTATTAGTCCTTCTCTCTCTCACAAACTCTAGTTTCTCTCCACTTACCTACTACTTCTGTGCCATATTAAAGAACCAATATGGTTTATTTGTCCTCTTGGACACAACTCATGTTTATGTATGTATACATCTGCCATATGAACGAACTCATAAAGCACATCAATTCATGTCGTATCAAAACACTTATATGGTTTATGTGTGCATCTGAATCAAAATCATGTTCATTTATGTGGCGCCTCCGTCATATGAAATAACTAATAAAGCATGCCTATTTATTTAGCGCCCCTATTATATAAAAGAACCCATGATAATTCGTCTCTGCCGTATGAAATTACCCATATTGCCTTTTTGTGCCCTTAAACTTAAACCATGCACATTTATGTGGCGTACCTGTCATATGAAAGAACACATGAATCATTTTTATTTATGTAGCGCCGTTATTATATAAAATAACTCAGATTACTGTGTCCCTGTCATATCAAAGAATCAATATGCTTCATTTGTGCCGCTGGACAAAGATCATGTCTATTTGTGTAGTGATTTGCCATATTAAAGTACTCATAAACTATGTCCATTCATGTAGCGTCCCTATCATAAAGACATAACTCGCATCAATTATGAATAAGCGATTTTTTACATGGTGGGCAGTAGCGTATAGTGGTTGATATTAGCTTGAAGTATACAAAAAGGTAAAATGTAAAAAAAAATGCTGACTCATTTTTGTTTAATTGTGTGTTAGCGATTTCTTTACATAGCGGACAGTGACGTGCATTGGCGGATAGTGGCAGATATTAGAGGGGAGTGGCATACATTTTCTACTTAAGAGGGTAGTATGGAGGAAAAAAAGAAAATATGTAAACGTGGGATTGGCAGGAACACAAAATAAAAAAATATGGAAGTAGAGTGAAAAAAAGAAATAAAGCAAAACTAGGGAGTAGAAAGAACAGAAGAAATAAAAAAACACAACATGGGAGTAGGTTTATACACTCTATTTGAGAAGATGTGATGATGTGATTGAGCAACACTTGCTTCACTACGCATTTATGTGCGACTGAAGATTGAACAACTCATACCCCACTATACCTTGTGTTGAGAAGAGGTGCGGCTGTAGATTTAGAAACCCTTGCCTCTCTACACAGAGTTATGTGCGGCTGTAGATTGAGTAACTTTTGCCTCACTACATAATTTTGTTTGGAAGAGTTGCAACTGCTGATCAAGTAACTCTTGCCTCACTACACACATTTGTGAGAAGAGATGCGACTGGATATTGAGCAACACTTTTCTCGCGAAACGTATACTCAAAAGTGGTGCTGTTCGTGATTGAGCAACCCTTGTTTCACAACAAAGTATTGCGCAGAAGAGGTGCGGCTAGAGATTAAGGTGCCTTTACAAAGAATGCCGACGGGGCTGCAGTACTCGGAGGTGCACCCTTCCAGGCCCGTACCGTCACCCTTGCAAAGGAAGTTAGTTTATTAAAATCATGTTAATACATGTTTCTTAACCCCTCCACCTCAAAATGAATGAAAGTAATGAATGAAAATAAAAATGAATGAAAAAAAATAATTGAAAAAAATGAATGAAAATAAATTAAAAGAAATGAAAGTAAAGAAATGAAAGAAAAAATAAATTAAGAAAAATATTGACAAAATGAATGAAAAAAAGAATGACAAACGAATGTAAAAGTTAATGAACAGAAATTATGAAAAAATTGATATAAAATAATAAAATGAAAATTGAATGAAGACAATAACAGACTGAAAAATAATCACTAGAAAAAATGAATGACAAAAATGAATTTTAAAAAAAGTTTTAAAAAATGAATGTAAAGTAATTAAAGAAACATATGAATAAATAAAAAGATTGACAAAATTAATGAGAAAAGAGAATGACAAAAGAATGTACAAATGACTGAACAAAATATTATGAAAAAATTGATTAAAAAATGAATAGAAAATGAATGAAAACAATAAGGGACTGAAAAATGAATGAAAATAATGAATGAAAACTTGAATGAAAATGAATGAAAAAAGATGAGCGAATAAAAAAATTAAATAAAGAATGAAAAAATGAATGATAAACATTTGAATTCTATTGTTTTATTCCAGGACAATGCAAATCTTACTGGCTCTCCTAAAATCATTTTTTCTGATCACCCCTTCCTTTATTAAGGTCAATTGTATGAAGAGACACGTTATAAAACTATACAATGATAATGTGACGATGGCGTAAAATATGATTTAAACTTCTTACTATGACGTCGTGTACCAGTAAATATGACGTAACGTGTGAAAGATAACATTAAATAAAAAATGGCTATGTGATACATGAAAAATTTTTTTTAAATTTTTTTATATTATGTTCCAGGATTATGCCGGTTAAAATAATACCTAGTTTTAGGTATTTGTTGTGTTTTTTTTCAGTGTTAGCGATACATGCATACACATATTTTGTGCCGTATATTTACATTAGGTGTTAAGAATTCATTTATTAATGGAAATTATCGTAATAATACACTGGAATGAATTGTTTGTTAATACTATTTACACTCCTATAAATAGTATTATTATTATGTATTGTTATTGCGTTTATTTTCTACAGATTGTATGTTTATAAAACAATAGTAAATACATTTAATGTGATTCTTGTTCAAAACTTTGCTTGAAGTATTGCTGCAAATAAGTATATAAGTATTTAGTAAGGGTTGAACAATGCGAAAATAAGATTATGAAAAAAACAAACAATTAAAGGCAATGTACATGATATTTATGCTTAAAAGTTATCTCTATATTTTTTAGTAAATACTACTTACTGTATGATTCCGAGTGGAATAAAATGTTATGTTATTTATAAGTTTTTTCCTTTTTCTTTTACTGTTAAAAAAATCCGGGATAGTGCAATACATTGTGATATTTTAAGAAAAAAATATATCCTTACCAAAAATCAAAAAGCCAACAGTCTTTCAGATTATAAAAAACGTTCCCAAATTTCTATCTGTTTATTTATGTGTGATTATTCTGTTTTTCCGTCTTGCTTACAGCCTTATTCAATGCATATATACTTATTTCTGATTCATCTGCTAACTGAACAAATACTTCCCTAATCTGTTTTACTTCATGTTGAGTTTTGGTCGTAGTAGGAGTTGTAATATAGCATCTCATTATGCAATAATATGGAATAATTAATAATAATAATTATAATATATTATCCTTTCAGTTTTAATATTTCGCTTAGATCTATGTTGTATATAAACACCTAGTAATTTACTAATAGTGAGTTTCCCCTTCGCACTCCCCTGTAAGGGAGCATAAGTTTTTTTAAACACGTCTGTCTCGCTTCCCAATCAGAACCAAAGAGAGCGTGAATAGTCTTTCTTTTTGACACGTCTTTCTATCTGACGTCAGTTTTAAAAAAAAGCCAACTATTCGTTACGTTACTCGGCGTTTCTTTTATCAAGGAAAAGAAAACTATGATTAGAAAAAAGCTGTGTTTGACAAGAAAAGAGAGATTTATATAATCGGGTTAAAAAGCCATTATATTAAAATGAGATGAAAGGCAAGAACATAAAGGAAGAGTTTTTACATAATATATAAAAACGACGATCAGAATTAACATATCTAAATAAACAAAGATATAAAATAAAATAAAAAATACCAGTCTGAGAAAAAACATACCGGAATATGAGAATAGAAGAATACATTCACGAACAAACACGAGTATTTACATCAACAAAAAGCGAACACTGGAGAAGACAACTACATACACGATTAGAATTATACTAAAGTCATCAATCAACAATGAATGAAGTAAAAACTTAAAAAAGTAAAATAATCTCTCTTAATATGTATATATATATATATATATATATATATATATATATATATATATATATATATATATATATATATATATATATAATATGAATTATTTTATTTAAACAAAAATTATTGACAACGTATGTGCGTACATGTTTCAGCTGCGTTTTTACGAAAATGTACTTTCTTCGGACTATTGCAGTAGCGGTTTGGATGCTGACTTCCTCCTCTGTCTTTCTTTCCTCTTTGAGCCTTCACAGATCGAGTCAAGTTTACAATGACCTGAAGAAGCTCTATTTCGAAACAAATTGCACCTAGAAGATATATGCACATATGTAGTTAATACTGTTTGTATAATATATATATATATATATATATATATATATATATATATATATATATATATATATACCGAACACAAATAGCGTAACGTATGAACACGTCCTTTTAACAATCGAATCGAAAATAATCTAACTACGGAATTAAAACCGCAACTATTTTCTCTATTCGTAAATAATTAAGATATTTTACTATTGTGTGTGTGTTATTCAAGTGTATCTCTTAATTAATATTGACAACTATTTCATAAACACTAGAGTTTCATTGAATTACTATATCAGAAACAACAATAATACAAGTTATATATGTATTATCGTGTGCTTATTGTCTATTCGATGAACCCCTAACACGGTGTTAGTGATACGTCCCTATAACCATAGTTATTCTGAAACTATGTTACCAAGATACCTCGATAAGTATATTTTATTTTGTTCAAAGAGAATAAACAACATATCATAGGTTTTACGTCTGTGATAGATATCAATAATGTATGGCTTTCACTTTGTTTTCTTTATGACTTGAAAATTATAAATATCACAAATTGATATGGGGGTATGACTGTCAGTGCTTGCAGAACGTGTTGACTGGGGTCACCATTTCCAACCTGGAACATCGGATTCTACTAGAGGGCTTTGAATAAAAAATACTCAGATTTAGTTCAGTACATAGAACTGTACTTAAAAATATTCTCACACTAAAGTAGATATTTTTTACCCATCCCCAAAATGTCAGATTATGAAATGCTAAAAATAAGAGAAAAAAAGCGTAGTGTGGGCTCATGGGCTAAACGCTATAGACATCGACACCCAATCATGAGGAACACCGGGTCTTTAAACTAAGAAAAATACAACTGATAAATTACAAAAAGAATATGAGCAAAGAATGAAAGTTTACAATAATAGACAAAGCAAGAATTATGACAAAAATAATAAAACTGAACTGATTAATATAATCAGGAATTAAAGAATAAAATATGGAATTAATTATATTAAAACTGTGTAAGAAAGTAGAAGCTATCCCAAGCCACATTATGCTCTTCTATACTGATCATAAACTATCTGATCACATCAGTATTGTAGAGTTGTAAAAGTTCACTGGGCTCTGTCATCAAGTGTAAAGTATTGAGATTATTTGGCCAAATTCAGCATTCCTGCTATTCAAAATATGCATTTAAGTCATAATATAAGACTTGCAAAGTGCACCATAAACTTACGTCAGCATTAATGTTAAATATCTATGGACGCGCAAAAGGGAAAAATTACTTATATTTACTACTACACTTATGATAACGAAATTAATATAATTGAAGTGAACACATTTGTAATAGAAAACAGTTTGAATTTCATCAGAACAAATATTAAAAAAATACTTTGAAAGGGCTAATAGAAGTAACGACTTTTGCTATTACTTTGTTCGTTAGTGTTTGACTTCAATTTTTTATATAATAAAAATAAACTAAGACTGAAAATTAAAAAAGTATTGTGATTTCTTAATGATTCAATAATAGTATGTGTCAATTAAAAATGAATGAGATCATTTTGAAGTTAAATGATTTTAAGACACGTTGCATTTTTGCTGAATAAAGTAAAAATTCAACAGAAAATTTTGAATGGAAACGGCTTTAAATTTGAAAGAAAGAAAAATGATGAAAAGTATATAACATTTACTTTTGTCGTAATGACATGGTTTATCTGTCAGCTTGTAAGAATGTAAGCACCCCGAAAAAGAGAATAAAATTAACACACGTGCGTTTGTAAAAATGGCAACATTCTCCTTACGAGTTGACGTACAAAATGTGTTTATGATTTTCCATTGTTTGACAATGTCTTTAATTCAACAGAATCGTCTTTACTTCGATCAAATAAACCTTCTCTTAGAAAGTACAAATACATCGGTCGAAGATGATGTCGGTCTTTTACGATTCATAACAGTTAGGTGTATATTATATTCAAATATTTGAAAACATTGAAAAGCCATGTTTTCTAAAAATAGTGTTAAACTTTAAAATGTCAAAATGATGCCATTTCAATGACTTAAAATCCTTGAAAAATTAATTATAGTTTATAAAGTTTTTTTTTTACAATTCATCAGATAAGAGTGTATATTAACGAGAAAATGAAGTAAAGAAATTCAAAACATGATAATATCGTATAAATTTCTACTTTTTATTTATGAATTCACAAAAACTTTACCATGATGTGAAACAAAATATAAAATAGGTAAATCTGATGTGTTTTTCAAGACTCTGTCGCTTTATATAAGATTAACATTTCGATCGATCAGAATATATTGGTTCAAGATTCCATAAAATTAAATGAGAGGAGTCACTTAGAAAATGTATATTTCCCTTAATAATATATTGTAAGAAAAAAGCATTGTAAAGATAAATTAGTCCAATAATGAATACGTATTAGAGGTCCAATTATTTCTACTACTGAAAAGTGAGGATCAGACGTCAGTGATTAACATACAGAAGCTTGATTTTAGAGGCGTTAAAAGTAATAACGCACTTTTTTCACTATTGCGCTCTGGGTAGGTGGGGGCGGAAAGAGTCAGAAATATTTTTTTCCTCAATGCTGTTTACAGTGCTGCCATATATCGTTGTCTCGTCTTGATGTATGTCAACGAATGATCTCAGAATATTATTATCATTTTTTTTAACGTAGTTCACCCCAAACAAGGGAGGCCGCCACTGTAGACGTTATGGGGCTACTGAGAAGAAAGTAAAGGGGAGAAGGTTGGGAGCAACCTAAATTGGGATCTGCGCAGCGAGATGCCTGTTTATATTAATTTTGAATTTCTGCACGTCAGTACTGTCGGGGAAACAGGGGACAGGGAGGGAGTTCCAGAGGCCAGCAGCACGAGGAAAGAAGCTATTTGAGTAGAAAGCTGTCCGGCATCTGGGGACCTCCACAGTGAATGGATGGGAGTTAGTTGATTGTCGAGTTGGTCTAGTGAATTTACATCGAGCGGGGCACCAGAGTAGCATAATCCATTGAAGTGTTTGTAAAACAAGCACAAGGATGTTACATTGCGACGATGGGACAGGGGCTGGAGCTTGGTTGAACGTTAGTGACCTATTAGGTTGGCGACTTTTTTTTGGACCTTGTCAAGGAGGGAGAGACTTGTAAATGATGCACCAGCCCAGATGTGGCAACAATACTCCATGCATTTGGAAGATAATTTATGAAGATCAGAATTTATCCTTGTGGTACGTTGACATTAATACTGTGTGGTTAGAACTTTCGCGCGTCAATAACTACTGTTATTGCTCCATCGAAGAGAATAAGTGTGAAAATTCAAACAACATTTCCAGATATTCCATACTTAACAAGTTTGTGGAGCAAGCATTTGTGCCACGCCCTATAGAAGACCATTGATATATAAAGAGATATTGGCCTTGAAACAAAGTGCCCGGTCGATACTATACGATATCTTATTCAGCGCATCAGCTGTAGATTCAGGGCGAAATACATAATCTGTGTTACTAAAAGTTTGTTTTTGCTGAGGTAGTTGATAACTTTTTGCTTTATTACAGATTCAAACTACATACATGTAACGACGAATAGACTGACCGGCTTGTACTGGGATCCAGAGAACAGATCTTCAACATGTTTAAATAATAGGGAGAACGACGAAATCTTTCAAGAAAATGAAAATAAGTTTTTCTTCAACGAAACACTTGAACAGGGTTGTAGGTCTAGGATTATTTAAGGTTGCAATTTGTTGAGAACCATGACCGGAATAATGTCGGAACTAAGTGGCGTGTCAGCCTCGGGGGTCTTGATAAGTTTGGCGCTATTTCGGGCAGTTATTTTGATGTCACTTAGAGTTATTCCTGTCATAAGAGGAGAGTCTGAGGGCTAGTGCCTCCGATCGCAAAAAGTACACTTTACTGCAATTTTTTTGTGAAATGTGAACTTTATCGGATGGTGATGAGATTACCATACATAGTGATTCAGATAGAGGTGTTACACTTGTTTAGGAATGTGTTTGTTATTTCTCAAATCTTATACGAGCTAAGCGTCTGATCGGCCACACAAAAGTTAACGGATTGGGTATAGGATTTTTAGCGTTTTACTAAACCCTTTCGAAGTGGTTTAGAGCTGTCTTTAAGGGGCCTTTCGTTTCAGGGCATCTGTTTTGTTGACCGCAATTCGAATTATGGTTTCTTTGGGATAGAGTGCTAGCACATGCAGGGCTGTTCCAAGATTAGCTGTTCGGTGTCTGTTGGAATATTGTCGAGGCTATAAACCTCTCGATACACATGATAAACGACTCAGATATAGTTGACGCGTTGCAGGACTCATTCTTTTTCCAAGCTGGATTTAATATGAAAGATCTTAAGCGGTCCGACTGCCCTCAAGAATATCGATACACTCTGTGATGGGAAGGGATATCAGGTGATTTGCTGATATTGTTTTGATCTTAATTTAAACAACTGAGTCGTCGAAGAATTCCAAAGGATAGAGAGGACAGTAGATGTTCACTTTTAGACATAATGTGTATTCGCTATTAGTTCACAGCGAAATATGATTGTATAAAAATAATTTCTAATATATTTTGCGGATAAAAAACAATACGCAAATACATTCCTCGTAGTTAATTACTATCTTATGTAGTGCATTTTCTATACTATTTCAGCAATATTCATCTCCATACAAGCTAGAAAGCTGTTGGAGCCAGGTTAAGATCAAAATTTCCGTATTCGGGTACTGTACTAAATCGCTCAATTAACCCGTATGAATTAGTAATTATTATTTAGTTAGAACACATCTGCTTTTAGATGTAATGTATGAAACGGCATTGGTTGGTTTTTAGTTTGAGTATTTTTCATTGTGTTCTCTTTTATCTAACCTATCAATCATTTATTTCTTGACTCATTTTTTCGTTTGTTACTTTTTCCTTTCGTTTTCTTCTGTTTTCTAATATGTTTTGTTTCTTTTTCCGTTAGTCCCTTTTCACTTTTTGTTTTTAACTTTTGAAGTTTTCTTGGTTTTCATTTATTTTTTTATTCTTTCTTTTCGTATCTTTTTTGATTTTTTACTTTTATTTTCATTACATTTTTCGTGTCATTTCCTGGTTTAGCGTCGTTTCCGTTTGATTTTTTTTCTTTTATCTCTTCTTTTATTACTTTTTAAATGATTTTGTTGTATTAAAAAAATCATCTTCCCTTATTTCATTGTCTCTCCCTTGTTTTAATGTGTCTTCGTTTTAGCTATTAAATTTTGATAATTCATTGATGTGCTTTTTTTTTCATTTAGTTTCGTGTTAAAGTTGTTACTGACGTGGACTGACAAACCGGATACGCCACATTTGAATTCCGTCATTTTGTTAGCACCACGTACTCTTAGAGATGTTGGCAACCTTAACGTGGCCCCTTTTGTAAGTAGCTAGTCATAGAAATAAACTAATCAAAAAGATGCAAACAATAGAATTGCAACGGTCAAAAAGTCATACCATAGTGCTTCTTACAAACGGACGTTACGTTTGTAAAGTTAATAACGACACGAACTGAAGACATGGGTGTGCCAAGTTCGAATCCAGTCGGTTCCATTGTACAATTTGTGTGTGTTGAACACCACTGTTTGGTGTTTCCTTCAGGAATGTCAACAAAAGAATCAAGCCGGTCATCAATATTGAACCACGCAGATTCATACGAATTTACTCTATGGCATAAGAATCTTATTCTTATTAATGTCCGTTCTTTATCATTTTCTATCTGTTTCTAATTTGCCAATTTTATTTTTATTTTTTTATTTTTTTTTACAATTTTATTTTCTGTTACTTTTTAATAACATCTGCCAATGAAGTTATTTTTTTAGTCGAGTTCGTTTGTTACTGTGTATGTGTGTAGAGCACAGCGACTACATGGCGTAACTAATAGTAATCAAGCTTGGGCAAAATATCAGGCAGGGTTGAACTTAAAACAAATGAAACTTTTTGGATATCATGTAAAATCTAAAGATCATAGAAAAGATAGAAGTCCCACTTTGGCGTTAATTCGGATGTATTCATTGTACAACATATCTACGTGTGTCACATTTTTATCAATTTACTCCCGCATATTATAGGACTTTGGAGATTAACCTTGAAAGTACAATCAAGGTCGGAATCTTTATTTGATTTCTTAGCTTTCCGGTATCCAATAGTTGGTGCATGGATCTGATACTCTTTGATAACAGTACCAACCATGCAAAAGTTCAGCTTGTTTAAATAAATATGTTTTGAGTTATCAGCATTTTCATTGCGTAACGTTGGGAATAGTTAATAAAATATGGGGTAATAACGCCCATAAATACCCTTTTGCCTATCCTTACCTTGTTCGGTGGAGATATGCAGTCTCACGACAGAATTATGTTTTCTGTTTCATTATATTTTTATTCAAAACATCTATTATCATAAGTGGACTAATTTAAAATACACAAATGAAATTGACACAATTTTAATGCATAATTTTGTGACAGGCGGAAGTCTTGTAAATATGAATGGTGTTAAGTATAGCAATGCGATAATATTGTGAATATACTTATTAATTATTTTTTTTCTTTCTTTCTTTTTCTCATTCTTCATTTAAGTATATGTCTGTTTGGTGGGCTTATCTTTTCCGTTCTCATGGCTGTTACGCCTCCTCACGTGCAATTCCGACGGGATTTCTATTACATTACGACAAGCAAAAATACGTATAATGTATGATTAAATGTTTTATGCAACGTTTAAGAAACGTTATCAAGATATTTTATAGTCTCATGTAATATTAAATTTAATCTCATATTCCGTCATTTCGAGCAAACACGTATACACTCAAGGCGATATTTGAATTTATTTGGTTTCGTGTTTTAACTGATCTTTCAGTGACTTAGTTTCTAAGAACGTCAATTTGCTATTGTTTTGCGTAGTTGTTACGAACATCACATTTTAAATGCACACGGACACGTGCATGATAAGCCAATGATGTTGTATAAATAAAATAATTTATATGAGAATACAGCTATACTTATGATTTACCACTATTGTATGAACACCGGAGTTTCATCGGATTGACATCTAGGAAGAACCAATACATTTACAGCATAACTCTCCAGAACAGTCAATCGCTTATAACAAAAAGATGAAGGTTCTGAGAAACAAAAAATAGGATATTTTTTTATGTGTACATCAACGTTTCGTCTTTATTCATAAGACTTCATCAGGATGATAATATAAAGAACCATGTCATGCAAGTACAAACACATATAGGGTTGACATATTGGGAAGAAGGAAAGAAAATAGTAGACACTACTGGAGAAAACAATATGGTGGGCGTCCGTACTTGGTGGAGTCAATAGTGAGGAATGAAAAATGAATGTTTATGAAAATGAGTGGAGAAGAGTGGAAAGATTGGGGTGAGCAATGATACTGTGGCTGGTTATAATAGAAAGAGGTGAGGGGATGAGCGGGAATAATGTGGATGGCAGTGAGTGAGGGAGTGGAGGGGTGGAGGAGAGGGAGGAAGGAGGCATTTGAACACGTGGCTGCGGTCAAGACTGAATGGGGAAAAACAAAACAATAAGTTGGAATGTTTGGGTTCATGGTGAATGGGGATGTATGTGTGGGGAGGGGGTGTATGCAGAGAAATGGAGGGGGTAGAGAAGGAGGAGGGGCTGTGATATTGATGGATGGGTGAAAGACACGGTCCTAGAGAGGATTTGAGAAAATGAGGGGATTTGAGAGTGGAAGGTATGGAAAAGTGAGGCTACGAAAGAAGTGGTTGAGAGGGGAGATTTGTTGTGATAGGATATGAAATATTTGAAATATTTTGAAAAGTTAGAAAGTTTCATCGGCTTGTTGTGTTAAAAATCTGAGGGGAAAAAAGAATGAGTTAGAAAAAATAAAAATTCATGGAGAAAGAGGATGGGTGTGTGTAAGTGGGAGAGTGTTATTAAGGTAAGAGATAAAAATAGATGTTATCTATGATCTGGCATGAGTTTTTGTTCAGTAAAGGATGATTTTGCTTATTAAGAGTGATAGGTTAAAGAAGCCATTTCGTTGCTTGATGGTGTTGGAGGCGGTGATGAGTGCAGTTTCCAACAATCTTCACCGAGATTTGTTGTGGATGTATTTTGTGATTTCGGCTTGTTCCAATTTGAAGGCATGCCCATGTTCTATTGCATGGGAGAAAAGTGCACTGAGAGGGTTGTTGTTCTTATGCCCCTGTTGTGTTCATTCAATCTTTTCTTTAATTCACGTTGTGTTTCTCCCACGTAAAATTGATGGCAGTCATTGCATGGGACAGTGTATAAGCCGGCATTGGATGTCGATTTTTGGAAATGTCTTGATGTGTTTAATGTTTGTTTTATGGATTGAGATGTGGTGTGTACTGTTGGAATGCCTAGTTTTTTAAGCGTGTTGCCTATGGATGTGTTATTGGTATGCGTGAGTAAGAGAGGTGTTTGGAGTCTGATTTTTTTTGTGCGTTGTTTCGGGAGAATATTTGAAAGGCTTTTGTCTTGGCATTTAATATAAAATGTGTGGGGTATTGCAGTGTTTTTATGGAATTAAAACTGTACTTTATTTCTTCATCTATGTGTTGAGGGCTAGATATTCTAAGGGCGCGTAGGAAGAAGCCTATAATTATACCTGTTTTGATCTTACTATGGTGGTGGGAGTAGAAATGTATGTAGTCATTTTTGTGAGTGTTTTTGCGGTGTACCTTAAATTCTAGTTTGTTGTTGGATTTAATCATGAGGGTATCTAGGAAGACTATCGAGCCGTTTATTTCAGTCTCATGGGTACATTTTATCGAGGGTTCTACTGTGTTGAGTCTATCTTTAAGATTATTGATTTGTATGTCTGTGGGAAGGAAAATTAAAATATCATCTATGTATCTAAAGTATTCGATGTTAGAGGGTAGTCTGTATTTGAAAGGGCCGGATTCTAAGAATTCTAAAAAGAGGCAGGCAAATACACCGCTAAGGGGGTTGTCCATGGGGAGTCCACATTTTTGTTTGTAGAAAAGTTCGTTAAATTGGAAATATGTTACGTAAGTGATGTGTCTAATTATTTCTATAAAAATGTTGGGGGAAAAGGTAGGTCGGTTTTGATTTTCTTTAGATGTGTGTGAAGTAAGTTTATGCATTTTCTAACAGGTACATTAGTGTAGAGCGATGTTACATCTAGGTTATGTATATTTTTATTTTCTACGTTGATGTTTTTTATTCTACTAAGAAGGTCGCCTGAGTTTTTGATGTGGGAAGGAGTGATGGTGCCCATAAGTGGAGTGAGGATGTTAGCTATGGCCCGTGCGATTTTGTGTGTGGTGCTACCTATGCTCGATACAATGTGACGCATGGGGATGTCAGGCTTGTGGGTTTGGGGGAGCCCGTATAGTGGTGGAATGATGGGGTGATATTCAATATGTGATACCCATTTTTGGTTGTTCCATATTAGGTGTTTGAAGGATTTGTAGAAATGTTCTATGTTTTTATCTATAGTTTTTTGGTCAGTTTAAGTGTATGTGTTTTCGTCGGATGCCCCCTCCTTTTTCTGATGGTGATATGATTATGTTGTTGTTCTTAGCTAGGTGTTTAAGAGTGTCTATGTACCTTTTGGGTAACATGGGGTCATTAGGGAGAGTGGTGGTGGTTGAGATTATTTCCTGAATGAAGCCTTTAGTGAAATCTGTGTCAGTGTGTCTGTAATTTTTTAGAACTGTGTTGCTGGTGGTGTTAGAGTGTATTCCAGTGGGGAATTTTAAACCGAAACTGAGAGCTTCAGTCTATGTCAGAAAGTGTATAGGTGGTTAGCTTGTTTATAAGTTCCGGACGTCCTAAAGTTTTCCATTTGCTGTTTAGGATTAGTTTCTTGAGTTTTTTGTTTAATTTCGTTGTATGTTGTGCATTGAATCTTTTGATAGATTTCGTGATGTTATTGATTGTGTTGGGCAGTATTGTGTTGTTATTTTTTAGGTTGATGGCCAATGTTCTGGCCTCGTAGAAAAGGTATGAACTTTTGTGTTTTAGTAGGTTTGCAGATGATGTTAAATATGTTGTGATGTTGTCAGGAAAAATGTTGTGCGAGTGTTTCAAAAATGTAAAAGTACTTGCGGGTATGACCTTTTCTTCGATGCATCTCAGCAGAAAATTTATCCTGTTTTTGTGGAAGTTGGCTGTGAATAGTGTGTATTTATATTTCCGTACCTTCTGCTGGAGGGTTTGGTTTTCCATTTCGACATGAAGGGAAGAGAAGGGTGAAGGTAATCCGACGTAATAAGAAAATTAAAAAGGTAAACCAAACAGGGATGTTTTTATGTGTACATCAACGTTTTGTCTTTATTTATAAGACTTCATCAGGATGATGATATAAAGAAACATGTCATGCTAGTATAAACACATATAGGGTGGACATATTGGGAAGAAATAAAAGAAAATAGTAGCCACTACTGGAGAAAACAATAGGGTGGACGTCTGTGCTTGGTGGAGTCAATAGTGAAGAATGAAAAATGAATGTTTATGAAAATTCGTTTTCGCCCTCACATTTTTAACACAGCAAGCCGATGAAACTTTCTCACTTTTCAAATATTTCAAATATTTTATACCCTATGACAACAAATCTCAAAACTTTGGAAGAGATGAGATCACAAACATCCCCTCAAACCATGTTAACGAAAACATAAATTAAGTTTCATTCATTTATTTTCTAGTTGTTTTTATTATTTTCCCTTAAATTAGTATACAACTACATCTCTCTCGCTATTTATCTCTCTATATATACATATACACACACACACACATATATATATATATATATATATATATATATAGTCACCTATCAACATATGATTGCCTCTACATACGAATTTTTCCAACATACGACGTGAAATTCGATCAAATTATCGACTCTAGACCCGATGGAAAATCCAACATACGACGTCGAAGTTTCGTGGTTAGCTTGCTATACGGCTGCACTCACGACAGGATGGCTGACTATGCTAAGTAAATCAACACTTATAGAACAACAGGAAATGCCTCTGCTTAAAAATACTTCTTTTCATTTCTTCGATAAAGCATCTAATTAAAGAAAAAGTCAATATGTCTTTATAAGATTGTCTTTAATATATATATATATATATATATATATATATATATATATATATATATATATATATATATATATATATATATATATATATGTGTGTGTGTATATATAAAATATATATATATATGTATATATATAATGCCTATGTGTTTTTGTTTATTATCTATGTACGTATACATTTCGTCCTTTATAATAGGCACTCATCAGCATAGAGATATAACCATTCACTACAGGTCATGCGATTCGACAACCAACATTACGAGCATTTTTGCAATTAAAATTCCGACGTCTAGAACCACTCGGCCGACGGTGAATGCCGGTATCATATCAGGTAAAACCTAATTTTTAGATGCAATCCGGTGTTGAGATGCAACACCTTTTCTAGTGATAGCTTCGTAATTTTAAATATATATATATATATAAAGATAGAAGAAATAAGAGTGATAAACATGTTCGAATGTCCAAATTTATTTCAAATTTCGATTGTTCAATGCAAGGTGTATTCTGTAATAAACCAGTTTGATTATTCACTTATTTATTCATTTGGGCCTTATTTTAATAATTTTTTTTTAATAAATTATTTTAATCTTATAATCATTTATTTATTTATTTATATTCTTTTACTTATTATACTATACTTTTTATAAATTAGGTAGCCGCTTCAATTTCTAGAAAGTTCAGGTAGTCAACGGTTTTTTCTTCGCCAGAAGTTTTACTTATTTCTTTTAAATTGCAGACTCCCTTTTCATTAGAATTCTATCAGCAACCATGGTCAACCCTCGATTTCCTTTTTGTCCCCAACCTAAATCTTTGTTTACAACCCATTCTTCGCATTCCTCTTTTTTCTCTTCAAATAATATTTTATCTTTACACTTAATGGCATATCTCTCAACTTCTGACCAATCTCGCCCGCACCCACCTACCAAACCTTTTATCACTTGAACCCCTCCTCCCCCCATCCATCTCGCTTTTTCCTCCGAGCTGCTACTGTGGCTTTCTCAACTCACCCAACCTCTTCATTTCCCCCATTTTTCACTCTCTCCTATCCCCAACCAACCCCCTAATTTAGCATAGCACTTTAACTTAGTTTTACTTAGATTCGCTCGCTAGCATATCTGTCCAATTATTCCTCACGTTTTTTCCACCATGGCCCAGGAAGTTATAATAAATGGCCGGATTTCTTACTTTAATTCCATTCAAGTGCGCTCCATCTACGTTTTAGATTTCAACATTTCACTTTTGGATTTATTTCTTTTTGAACACTTTCTCCAAACTGCTCCTACGGAATTCTTTCTTTTTTTTCATCTTCTCAAAAATCTCCTCAACGGATACTCCTTCAACGGACAATTACCATCTGGACAAACCACATATCCTTTTTACACGAACTTTGTTCACCCCATTTTAAATAATATTTTAATATTTTTTCAAATATTAAACTTTGGCTTTTTCCACAGCCAACATATCTATCTGTATTTCTCCTCTGATGATAAGATGTCGATCTTTGAAAAGGCTTGGCTTAAGGAAAGAACAATAAACACTGGTTTATTACAGAATACACCTTGCATTAAACGATCGAAATTTGAAATAAATTTGGACATTCGAACATCCTTATCACTCTTATTTCTTCTATCTTCATAATTGCTCTATCTCGTATATTGAGCATAACCTTTTCACTATAGGCCCTATTTACTAAAAGTTAACTTTTGGTTTATATTTGATTATATATATATATATATATATATATATATATATATATATATATATATATATATATATATATAGAGAGAGAGAGAGAGAGAGATATAGATATATATATAACAATGGTGATACAATGATCTGGCGTTTTGTTTATTTCGTACCTATCGACGCGTTAGTGCGCATACTGTATACGTACATATCACCGCCCTGGTGCGCATACTATATACGTACGTATCGCCGTTCCAGTGCGCATACCATCTACGTATCTATCGCAGCCCCGGTGCGCATACTATATACGTACCTATCGCCGACCAGGTGATAATACTATATAGTACCTCACACCGACCCGGTTCGCATACTATATACGTACCTATCGCCGCCCCGGTGCGCATACTTAATACGTTCTTATGTTAGCTACGGTGCGCATACTATATACTCCCTATCTTCATTCTGGTGCGCATAACTAAGAACTCATGTTAATGCCTCCTTGTCTTATCAATAAACCACCAATGTGTTTGTTAATGTATTTTCACTATCATAAAAATGCGCCCCTGTCCTATCAAACTACAACAATCAAGTGCATTAATGTACTGTCACAATCATTAAAAATGAACTCATAATATAAGCTCCTGTTGTATCAAAGACCCCATCTGCTACCTTTGTGCCCCTGTTCAGAAATAAAAAAGAAGAAGAAAAATAAAAATAACTGAACGTATCCAATAAAGGCGCAATACTGCGCAAGCCCCCTAAAAAGTATTTCAGTAAGAGCGGTATACTGCACAAGCTCCCGGTCGCATATTTTTGCCAGTTGAAAGCAGAACAGATGCTACATTACCTCAACACCTCTCAAAAAAGAGAAGGTAATGCCTACGAAAATGGTATCATGACAACAGAACATATACTACACTAATTCGACAAAAGCAGGATGGTATCATGACAACAGAACAGATACTACCACCTGTACACTTTGATGGATACTCGTCTGACGCGTTCAGATCTGGATGTATCTTCATCCGGCACCCTGTTTGAAATTACCTAAAAACACTAAAAAATCAAAACAACATTTTTAAAAAACAGATAATAAACAAAACACAGACATTACAAACATAAAAATGTTGGTCAAAGATTTTAAAAAACGTTAGAAAAACATAAAAAACAAAAATATATCAATAACATCAATATTTGCGCAAAAGAGCAAAACAAAAAATTAAAAAAACAGATGAAAAAACCAAAAAGACATAAAAACCATGAGAATTGGCGCCAAGAAGCAACTAACGAAAAACATGAAAACACGTCAAAGAAACAAATCAAAGCCAAAAAACTTCAAAAACATCAAAATTGACGCCAAAGAGCAAAAAAAAAGAAAAACGTTGACAAAAAACATGCAAAATCAAAAAAGAAAGTAAAACAAAAAAACATAAAAACAACACAATCGGCACAAACAAATATTAACAAAAACATGTAAAACAAAAATAAACAAAAAAGTAATCACAAGACATTTAAACTGGCGTAAAAAAAAAAAATTTATTGACAGAAACATAAGAAAACGTTAAAAAACAAATTTTAAAAACATAAAAAACATCAAAATTGGCGCCAAAACAAAAAAATTAATAAACAAATTAAATCACATTAAACACTACTAAAATACATTAAAAAAACTTCAAAATTGGCGCCAACGAGAGAAAAAAATCGACAAAAGACATGCAAAAGCATTAAAATTGGCGCCAAAGAGAGAAAACAATGTACAAAAGCTGCCGGTTGCATATTTATGCTGGTTTGAAGCATAACAGATACTACATTACCTTAACACCTTTCAAAAAGGAGGGGGTAACGCCTACAAAGATGGTATCATGACAGCAGAATAAATACTACAGTTACTCCACACACCTACAAAAGGAGGGGGTAATGCCTGGAATGATGGTATCCTTACAATAGAACACCAACTACACTAAGTCTACACTTCGACAATTGCCTGACGCGTCCAGATCTGGATGTTCTTGATCAGGCGCCCTGTTTAAAAAGACCAAAATAATATTTTTAGTTCGAAAAAAAAATCCCCCCATTTGTTTTTTACTCTCCCATTACCCAAATAAATATTCTTAGTTAAAAAAAATTTCCGCACCGTCCCCCAAAATTAACTACTCTCCTTCCACCCCCACAAATTTGTTTCTTACTTTTCCCCTACCCATAAAAATCTTTTTAGTTAAAACAAAATTCCTTCAACTACCCCAAAAAATGTTTTACTTTCCACCCCCTCATATTTTTTAATCTCCCCTCACCCAAGGCAATATTAAAGGGAGAAGTTAAGCAATGCATATACTTGCTAGTACTAAATGGGTGACGATTTAGGATGATAAGGTGCTGTAAAATAGAGGTTAAACAATGCGTATCCTGGCAAGTAGAAAATGGATGACTATTTGAGAAGACCAGGTGCGATAAAATAAAAGTTACGTCTGTCCGTCCGTCTGTCAAGCTACGTCCATCTGTCCGTCCAGCTACGTTCGTCCCTCAATCCGTCCACCTACGTGCGACTGTCGGTCCACCTACGTCTTTCCGTTAATCCGTCCATTATTTGGTCCGTCCATCCAGCTAAATATGTTTTACTCTCCCCCCACATTTTTTACTCTATCCCACCCAAAGAAATATTTTTAGTTAAAAAAAATTTCCCCCAATTTTTTTACTCTTCTCCTACCCAAAGAAATATTTTTAGTTAAGAAAAAAAATCCCCACCCCCCCAAAAAATGTACTCTCCTCTACTCAAAGAAATATTTTTAGTTAAAAAAATTAGAAGTTCCCAAGCCCCCTCTCCCCATTTTTTACTCTCCTCAACCCTAAGAAATATTTTTAGTTAAAAAAAATGTCGTTTCCCCACCTCCTAAAAATAAAATTTACTATCCCCACCCACATAAATATTTTCAGTTAAAACAAATATATAGTGCGATTGTGTCGAATAGTTTTGGAGCCTATACGTCTTAAATATGTGTAGTAATAGCAGCAGAGCACTATTCGTAAATCTTCTACCAAACATCTCTGTTACAGATTCCACATGTTATTGGGGATTAATGTCAAATATTGATCACACGTGACTAATAGTTTTGGAGCATATAAGTGTTCATTTTTTGTAGTAATAGCACCAACAGTAGTAGCACTATTCGTAAAAATTACACCTTAACTTCTGTAAAAAAATCTGACATGCTGATGGTGATTGATGTCAAATATGGGTGCAATTATGTTAAATTGTTTGGAAGCCTATGAGTGTTCATTATTTGTAGTGATAACAGCACAGTAGTAGCACTATTCGTAAAAGTTCTTCCACACACTCTCCGACATGCTAATAGTGATTAATGTTAAGTATTGTGCAATTATGTTTAATAGTTTTGGAGCCTATACGTGTTCACTATTTGTAGCAGGTGCAGCACACACAGTAGCACGATTCGTTAATGTTCTACCACATTATCTTTTACAAATCCGACATGCTAATGGGGAGTAATGTCAAATATAGTGCAATTGTGTCCAGTAGTTTTGGAGCCTATAAGTATACATTATTTGTAGTAATAGTAGAACGAGTGGTAGCACTCTCCGTAAAGGTTTTACCACACTCGCTGTTACAGATATCACATGCTAAATGTGATTAGCGTCAAATAAGGTGTAATTTTTTCAAATAGTTTTTGAAACTATAAGTGTTCACTTTTTGTAGTAATAGCAGAAACAGTAGTAGCACTATTCGTAAATGTTCTCCAACATTCTCTGTTAAAGATGCCACCTGTTAATGGGGAGTAATGTCAAATATGGTGTAACTGTGTTAAATAGTGTTGAGCCCATAAGTCTTCATTATTTGTAGTAATAGAATCACCTGTTGTAGTATAATGTGTAAATGTCCTACCACAGTCCTTGTCAAAGATACACACATGCTAATGATGCATAATTAAGAAAGGGTGGTGGTGGGTGATGCACCTTGTCTTCCATATGGTCACCCATCTAGTACTGGCCAGGATAGGCGTTTCTAGAAAAAGCTGAAGAAAAAAAAAGAAGAAATATAAATGAAAACAATGGCGAAGCATACTTATTTATTGCTTTAACTTCACTGGTGGAGACGTTATTTGATATGAATATAAATATGAGTGAAAAGTATGGCGAAGCAAAATTGTTAATTCCTTGAACTTCAGTGATGTTGACGTTTTTTTATATGACTATAAATATTAATGAAAACAATGATGAAGCATAATTATTTATTGCTGTAACTTCAATGATTGAGACGTTATTTTATATGAATACGAATATTAGTGCCAACAATGGCGCATCATATTTATGTCTAACGTAGCTGGAGGACGAACAGACGTAGATGGACGGATTGACGAACAGGCATACGTAGCCGGCTGCCCGGACCGACTAAGCTTGATTGACGGATGGACCAACGGACCAACGGATCAACGGGCGTACATTAATTGAGAGACGAACGGACGTAGGTTAACGGATTGACGGACGGACATAGCTGGACAGACAGATGGGCGTAGCTGGACGAACGGACGGACGGACGCATGGACGTAGCTGGACAGACGGACGGACTGACGTAGATGGACAGATGAACCGACGTACATGGACAGAAGGACGTATCTGGACGGGCGCAGGTGGACGGATTGACAGACGGACGGAGCTGGAAAGACGGATGGACGGATGTAGCTGGATAAACGGGCCGACAGATGGACGGATTGACGGAAAGACGTAGGTGGACTGACAGTCGGACGTAGGTGGACGAATTGACAGACGGACGTAGCTGGGCGGACAGATGGGCGTAGCTTGACAGACAGACAGACAGACAGATGGACAGACGTAACTTTTATTTTATCGAACCTGGTCTTCTCAAATAGTCATCCATTTAGTACTTGCCAGTATACGCATTTTATAACCTCGATTTTACAGCACCTGGTCATCCTAAATCGTCACCCATTTAGTACTAGCCAGTATATGCATTGCTTAACTTCTCCTTTTAACCGATAATCATTACAATATAACGTTCTTAAGATTGTGCTGTCTAATTCTCGGACACCCCCAAATACAAAGAGGCCTTCAGAGCTATTCTCTTTTTTATTCCCCTTTCTTTGATGAAGGCAATAGTCCGAAGAGAAACGAAAATAAAAAACAATAATAATGTGACGATGGCATAAAATAATATCCAAACCTATCACTGTGACGTCATGAACCTATCTATATGACGTTTCTGAACAAGATAACATTAAGAATAGTGATCACATTAAACTAAAAATGGCTATTTGACCTCACGAAAATGAATTTTTTAAAAAAGAATTTTGGATATTGTATTCCCGATGTTATGCCTGTTAAAATAATACCTATTTTTTTATTCTTTGCTTAGTATTTAAATAGTTTTTTGCGTTATATACATACCCACAGTATATATATATATATATATATATATATATATATATATATATATATATATATATATATATATATATATATATATTAGTAGTAAGTTTTTGAAAGGCTGTGGGCAATGCAATTCCGGGTAAGATGCAAGTTGAAAGGAAAGGAACAAAAACAATAAAAATAAATCGAATACGATATAAGACTTACTATTTATTTTTCCTTTTTTTTTCCTTTTTTTTTTTTTTTTTCTTACATAACAGCAAGAGTGTTTTAGCTGTCCGGGTGATTAAAAATCACTATTTGATATTTCGGGAAAAGACATCCCTTTTTCAAAAATAATTAGACCAGAAGAAGAATAATATTTTATTCTTCTCCGACTGTGTAGAGAATAATACAAAACAAAATGGCTGCCAGATATAGACCGCAGCAAAAAACAGTTTCACAGGGAATATAAATTAAGTTAAGTTTTATTTTAATATTATGTTAAATATATGATTGGTGTTTAGAATATTAGTGTAATGTTGGTTAGGTGTATGGTGTTCGATAAACTGTTATTTTTGATAATATATATTGTATCATTTTTTTTATTTTTTTTTTTTTTTTTATATTTGAATATTTACTTTGTTTTATCTTCGTATTTTTATTTTGTTTATCTTTCTATCGTAATTTAAGAATTTTAATATAAATTAAAGTAATTAGTCTCATATTTTAAATATTCTAGATCTATCTACTTATCGATTTCGATTATCATCTATTAAAGAAGTGTTATTAATTACTAATTGTGAGTTTCGTCAAATTAGATTAACGAATTAACTTATTAACTTGAGATATTTATTATAAGATAAAGGGGAGTAACTCTGGATTTTTTAAAAATATTTTTTTTATAATTAATTTTTTAATTTTTTTTTTAATTTTTTAATTTTAAAAAATTTTTTTTTTTTATTTTTTTTTTGGTGGAGATCTGTATAACAATATTAGTATATATATACAACATATATACACAAATGCATATATACATATATATATACATATCTATGTATTATTGTTTGTTTAATTGTTTATCTATATATATTCATCAATTTCTTTACATATTTGTTTGTTTGTTTTTTTTTTTTGTTTTGTTTTGTTTTTTTTTTTATATTTATTTATTTATTTATTTTTTTATTATTATTATTTACTTGTTAAATTTATTTTATGAATTATTTATTTAATATTTGCATGTTATTTGTATACATTCTATATGTGTTTGGATTTATTAATTAATAATGCTAGGTTATGGAGTGACTTATTTTGGTGGGTTAGACGAGTATGCTGAATATGGTTTTTGGTTTGTGGTTGAAAGTGTGTAAGGATGGAAGTTCATATGGGGAGGGGCCTGTTTGATTGTTTGGGTGTATGGTGAGTTTATTATGGGAGGTGAGTAATGATTGAAGTGGTGGAAACGGACTCTGTTAAGTGTTAGATATGGGGGTTGGTTGGTGGATGGGGGGTAGATATTATAGAATGAAAGGTGAGTAGAGCTCGTGACGTTGATTGAGTGAGGGGTTTAATCTGGAGATGAGGATTGATTCTGTGATTCTAAGGTCACCGATGTTTCTGACAGACGCTAAGATGGAGACGTGAATATCGCGCTGAGTGTTTGAGCAAATCTCTATGTGTTTGTGGAAAGAGGATATACGGGTATTCAAGTGCTCCTTTATGCGCAAGTGTAGCAGTCTTGTAGTGTTGCCGATGTAAAATTTTTTGCATTTATTACACTGTAGTTTGTAAACACAGTTAGTGCGAAGGCGCAGACCTGTGTTGGAGATAGGGCAATTGGCCAGGGAGCAGGGTTCGGGTGTGTGGTTAGTGTGTTTATTAGATAGATGTTGGCGTAAGGAGGTGCCAGTATGTGTTAGTTGTATGTTAAGGTTTTCCTTATGTATTGCCTTGCGGATGGAGGTGGTGATCTTATCGCTGAAGAAAGGGAGTTTTAAGAAGCATGTGTTAGCGAGGGTGCGGTGTCTACGTGTTTTGGGCTTATTTAGGTGGGCTATGGTGGGGGCGGGGTAGCCATTATTTTGGAGGGTTTGGTGAAAGTTTTTAGTGTGTGATATTTTGTCAGCAAATATATATATATATATATATATATATATATATATTGAAACTAGCAGGTCTACCAGTCGTTGCACGGGGGCATAAAAACACAAAATAAATAAAAATATCCGTTTTTGACATCTTTATATTCAATCTTCTATTTCTCTTCCTAACTCTATAGCCGTCTCATTCTCTTTCTCTCTTTCTCTTCCCTGGTCACTTCATTCCACCGCCACCCTTTTTCTCGTTGTCACCTTCTCCTATTTGCCTTCAACGAAAGCTGTCTCTTCCCCAACACTCCGTTGCCCAGGGAAAAAGTATGACATATTTCTATTAAAAGTACCACCTCTATCTGCAGTTTTCATACATGTACCTATATCCCCCACCCCTGCGCATACAATATACGTACCTATCTCTGCATCAAATACGCATACTATATACGTACCTCTCCCCCCTCCGGTTCCCTACTATATACGTATCTATGGCCGCCCCCGTACACATACTATATATATATATATATATATATATACTTATCGCCGCCCCTGTACGCATTCTATATAGCACCTATTGCTGCCCCAGTACGCACACTAAATACGTACTTATCTCTGCCCCGGTGCGTATACTATATACGTACCTATCGCCGCCCCTAAATGCGTATAATATATACATACCTATCGCCTTCCCGGTGCAAATATTTTATAGGTACCTATCACCGCCTTAGTGTGCATACTATATGTGTACCTCTCGCCACCCCCGTGCGCATACTGTATATGTATTTATCGTCACCCTTGGTAAAATACTATATATGTACCTACTTGCGCCTCGGTTCGTATACTATATACGTACTTATCAACGCCCTGCTGCGCATACTATATACGTACATATACCCGCCTCACTACCTATACTATGTAAGTACCTATTCCCGCCACAGTGTGCATACTATATACGTACCTATCGCCGCCCCGGTGTGCATACTATTTTCATACCTATCTCTACCGTTGTGCGCACACTATATAGTACTAATCTCTGCTCCGGTGCGCACACTATATACGTACCTATTACCGCCACAATGCACATACTATATAATGCTCATCTCTACCCAGGTGCGCATACATAAGAACTTATATTAATGTGCCCCTGTCGTATCAAAGAACCAAAATTATGTTCATTCATTGTGTGTCACTATCATAAAAAATAACTCACATTCACGCGCCCCTGTCTTATCAAAGGACACAAATCAAGTTCATTCATGTAGCATCACTATCATTAAAAGAACTCATATTAATGGGCCCCTGTGATATTAAAGAACGCATATGGTCCTTTTGTGCCCTGTTTATAAAGAAGAAGAAGTAAACGTATTCCATAGAGGATCAATGCTGCACAAGCCGCCTAAAAAAACATATTCCATAGTGGCGGTATACTGCACAAACCCCCGGTCGCATATTTTTGCTAGTTTGAAGAAGAAAAGATAGAACATGACCTCCACACCTCTAATAAAGTAGGAGGTAACGCCAAGCTCCCGTCCCCCCCTCCCAAAAAAAATCATTTTTTGTAAAAACAAAACAAAAATTACCCTATCCGCCAATTTTTTTTGTTTTACCCTCCACCTCAAAGAAATATTTTAAGTTTGAAATAAAAAATATCCCTATCCCCTAATTTTTTTACTCTCCCCCACGCAAAGAAATGTTTTTAGTTTAAAAAGATTCCATCCCTCGCCAATGTTGTTTATACTCTCCACCACCCGACGAAATATTTTAAGTTTGAAATTATAAAAAAAATCCCCTCTCCCCATTTTTTGTTACTCTCCCCCACGCAAAGAAATATTTTTAGTCAAAAAAAATTCCATCCCCTTCCCCAATTTTGTTTATACTCTCCACCACCCAACGAAATATTTGTAGTTACAAAAAAAGTCCATCCCCTCCCAATGTCTTTTTTACCCGCCGAAAGGAATAATTTTTATTAAAAAAAAATACTTTAATATTCTCATTAGTGACTCTGTCTCTGTGAGCAATACTGGATAATGTACTATAATCGCTCAGAAAAGGCTGATGTTTTTATAATATTCTAAAAATATATATTTTAATAAATTTAATAAGTAAACCTATTTTTATTGTTTTGGTATTTATTGTTTCCTAATAACTTCATTTACAAAGTTAATATCTAAAGGTATTACTAAACTATAATTGTGGATGTATTGTTATGGACAATACTGAATCATGTAGTAGGGATTTATATGAAAAGACAAATGGTTTAATTGACTATATTCTATATTTTAATGCACTATAATTAACTATATTCTGAATTTTTATGTACTGTTATTTCTAATTGCAAGGTTCATTAAAAAATGTATAATAACTTCAATTGGTAAAAGTAACCTGTAATATGATTGCGGTATAGTCATTTTTATTTGACTTTATTAGCATTACTAAATCATGTAAGAGGGCTGTTCAGAAAAACGCAAATGTTTCATTTGATATATTCTATTTCCAATGTTGTTGTTTACAAAATATACACGTGAAGTTATTAGTGTTGCCACTGCATGTTTAAAGTTAAATTCAAATGTATTACAACATAATGTATTGTGAATGTGTCTCTATGAGCAGTATTGAATAATATAGTAAGGTAAATGAATAAAATGATTATACTAAATATACTGATTTACTTAATAAATTATGATAATGAAGTTAGTTAAAATATGTTATTATTGCTTTTATGCAGATTTCGAAGGGAACTTTGAATTATGTTTTCAGCAGATAAGAAGTCATAAATATAAGGCTAGTTCACTAATGAATTAGAAGCTTTAATATTATGATGCCATAATTATTATTAACTTAACTCATTGTTACTATTATTTCCATCAACTAAAAGTATAAATGACTCAACCTGAACCTGCTCACCGATACTTTTTTAAAATTATAATAAAAAATACATGATACATTCTCAATATGCAATACCTTAAAAAAGTGAAACAGACTGAAAAATACGGATGTATGTGTATTAATATTCTTAAATATAAACCTGGACAAGTACATAAAAAGTTATATTAACTCTTAAAATATTGAAAGTTGAATTGAGATTTGAAGAATTAAATGGAGAGTAAAATTAGCAATGTATAAAGAATAATAAACAATAATGAATTAAGTGATGCATTAAATAAAGTATAATTTGCTTACAGAATCTTCAAAATATATAAGCGACGCGCGATTGCCCTTTACCACGTTACCCCGAGTTAAGTGTATTTTGTGGCTGACTCTATTCAGTTATGGAATTTACCTATATTTAACAATGTGTCCATACTACACAGGTAAGGAATATATGATTTATTTGTGTTACATGCACACCACACGTGTTTTTGTTTTATTTTTACTTAAAAAAATTAAACCAAACTTTGACATAATTGTTCCTAATAATTAACTCTCTCTAATTGTCAGCACCATTTTGTCGCAACTTCTATCATTTAAAACTTTTCCCAAGTGTTGTTTTTTGTCCATTTCCTTCAAGTGACAAATCATTTTTGATTAAATTTAAAAATCAAAAAAAGAAAATGTCCAACTGTATTTCTAAAAGAAAACTTACAAATTGTGTCATAAATATATCAAGTTATAACAGTTTAGTGATTAAGTCGCTAAATCTTTGAGTGACTTAATCAAGTCACAAATCAATTAGTCTAATCTGTTAATTTGTCTAAGTCATCTTTTTCTGTGTAAACTTAAGGTGACTTTTTGGAGAAACAAGTCTGCTATATAGGTAAAGAAAAACATTTTTGGTGTTTTATGTCGCTGATGTGTTAATTTAAATCCCAATATCCAAGAAAGATCTAAGACTAAATCTGCCATTTTAGCAACCTTGTGATTACGTGTGATTAACTGTACATGGAATTCATCAAATGTATATAGAAACGTAGTTTTGTTATTCACTTAAGACGTGTATCCTTCTATCGCTGACGGAACCGCAGCAGACTACCCCGAAGATGAAATTAACGATTACGTTAAAAAAATGTGTACATATGACTTAGTTTGACGCACAGATCTCCGAGTGTTTCAAGACTGACCTGAAGAAGTCTGAAACGCTTCATCTAATATGAGCACATTAGTTCGAATGATCCAAATTATGCAAACTATCATTCCTAATCTCAACAGTTCTGAAGTATAAAAAGCTTCAGTATAGGTGGGCCAATCAATTGATGACTTAGCCCACACTCTTAAACTTGATTGCAGTGTGTTATATTACAAATAGGAGGAAAAATCTCAACTAAGTAGGAGTTTGAAGCTCCTACTTAGTTGAGCTTTTTCCTCCTATTTGTGATATGTTCAACAAGGAATTCCTCCCGCTTTCGGCAAAAAATATACCCATTCCCTCAAATGAAACCTATATTCGCAAGCTTATCCAATCTGTGAAGAAGTTCATCACTAACGTTAGATGGAAAGCATTTCACCATGACATGATTCTCTCCGCTGGACTTTTCGACACCGGACTTTTTAGCAATCGGACATTTGCTTGCATTCGGGCAGAGTTTTGCCCTACGTTTTCTTTCCCTATAACTTTTATTTCTTTTTTTCAAATTTTAAATCTTGGCCATTGCCAACTTATCTATCCCAGCAACTTCCTCTGATGATTAGATTTAGATCTTTAAAAAGCCTGGCTTAAGGAAAATTTAACTTGAATAAATTGCCTTTTTGCGGAATATACCTTGCTCTGAGCATTTGAATTGAATTTTGATTTGGCTTTTGCTTCTCTAATTCCTTTCCATTCTTCTTCATATCTACCTGCTCTATCCTGGATATTGAGCTGTATACTCTTCACAATAGGTTTTACCTCTCCTAAAAGTTCGCTTTTAGTACACCTCTTTATATATATATATATATATATATATATATATATATATATATATATATTATATTAATTGATCGCCAGGTGTGTCTAATGTATTTACGTCGAGGTGCACCAAAGCAGTAAGTTAATCTGAGCACAAACTATTTAAGTACTTATAAAACAAGAACAAGGATGCAGCATAGCGGCGATGGGACAGGGGCTGGGGCTTGGTAGATTGTGAGGGACCTATTGGCTTAGTGAGTTTTTTCCACCTTATCTAAGATGTAGAGACTAGTGGATGCTACACACGCTCAGATGTTTGAACCGTACTCCATGCATGGGCGCATGGTTGATATGTAGAAATATTGGATACTGTCATCTGTGAGACGTTATCGAGCTTGGTGGAGGGAGCGCAATTTTTTTGTAGTAGCCTTGTCAATATATTCTATGTATTTGTTCTAATTCGTGTTACCTATAAATGTTGGGCCGGAGAGTTTTTATTTTGGACTCTAAGTTTGTTATTTTCGATCGTAATTGGTGGTTGAAGAGGTGATTTGAAGATGTTGAAAGAAAGCAGCTCGGTTTCTGCAGCACGCAATATTATCATCCATTTGTCGCGATTCCACTAAAGACTAGATACCACTTTCTAAAAATCCAGCAATCTCCTCTGATAGGTGCGCAATTCAGAAACTAATGAACACCAAATAATAATGCTATGTTCTTAATTCAAGATAAATATATCCTTCTAAAAAGTAGACATGGTGTGTTTGCTTTTTATTAATCATCTTTACAGTTGGAGACATAGCATCTCGCGTGTATATGTATACATATATATATATATTTATATATATATGTATATACATATACATGTATATATATATATGTATATACATATATATATGTATATATATGTATATATGTATATATGTATATATTTATATGTATAAATGTATATATGTACGTATGTATATATGTATATATGTATATATGTATATATGTATATATATATATATATATATGTATATATATTTATATGTATATATGTATATATATGTGTATATATATATGTATATATATGTATATATGTGCATAGGTATACACATATATATATATATGTATACACACACACACACACATATATATATATATATATATATATATATATATATATATATATATATTAATCTAGGTGAAAGTAACCTCTACAGAATAAAAATCCAAGGAATTTAAACAAGGCATATATAAGGGTTTTTTGGTTAATATATCCAGTTATATTAATATTTTAATTTATATTTTAATTTACACGGATATTAATGAAAAAGCCTCTACACTGGGATGTCGATGTAATCGATCTATTGGTATTAGAATCTATTTAGGCAGAGTAAGTCTGATCTCTCACTTAGATTTTCATATTGTACATTTTAGTGTAAAATCAGACTTTTCCGCTATAAAATATTATTTTCTAATGGAAATAGATATATAACCTCGACATGCAACTGTAGTGGATCTTTGTACATGGCTGTATGAATAAAAATATTAATATATGTGTGTGCGTATGTATAAAACAACATATTGACACTTCGGAACATTGTTTTTTTTGGTTATTAGAATAAATATTTAGAAATTCATAAATATCAAATAAAATGTGTTCCTTGTTAAATACATTATTTATTTATTTTGACTTCACATAAGCGATCGACATAAATATGTCCTCTTCTAAACTAGAAATTATTCTCTCTCTCTCTCTCTCTCTCTCTCTCTCTCTCTATATATATATATATATATATATATATATATATATATGTTTTAAATATACATAAATAAATATATATAATTATAATTATAATTATAAGTATTTGTTTTTATCTACATACGTATACGTTTCATCCTTTCTGGGATTGATCGTGTAGATACGATTATTCAAAATTCGAAACCCTGGAACACGATTCATTTTTTACTTCAAATCTCAACGTTTTATCTCACACGACCATTATCATTAACCTGATAAAACAGCAATAGTTTAAGCCTATTAAAAGCAGCTGCCGTTAAAGTTTTATACTTCTGAAGGAACATGCATTAAAACTACGATGGGGGATGTGTTAATATTACTCACTACAGTACCCAGACTAGTTTTTTTTTTTACTTATATTTTTTCATTTACTAATTTTCCAACGAATGTTTAGTCTGCAATATCTTGGATTTAGTTAGTTTGTCTGGGAATTTAAACTGCATTTTACATATTTTCATTTTTTTTTAATGACTCAAAGCTTCTTTAGACTATATATTGGGTATTTAGATCTGTATGACTAGGTTTCCTTCCTCTTATCTAATTACTTTTCTGGTACCTAAGGTACTTAAGCTTTATTTTTTATTTATTTTTTAATGCAACTTTAATTCCTATATAATTTTATTGCTAGCTACCATATTGCAGAATGGTTCTTGGATATAGTGTTTAGATAGTAATATTATTATTTTTATTTTTTTTATTATTGTTATAATTAATGTTATTTGATATGCAAATTACTATATCATACGGTAGTCTTAAAGGTATATATTATTATTATTATTTTATCATTATTATTATTTATTTATGTATATATTAGTGATATTTTAAGCTGAATTATTTCGACACTTGATTATTGGGGAAATGGTCGTATAATCAGTACCATTGGAGAGCCATGAATATTATAACTGTCCTGTTTTTAAATCTCCGAAACAGTTACATGGTAAACAGCTGATGATCCCCGTGTTAATATTAGACGCTTAAGGTCTCCTGTTTTTGTTTCACTCTCAGATAATTACCCCTCTCCCCTTTTTTTAATTTTTTTTTTTTACTTATATTTTTTCATTTATTAATTTTCCAACGAATGTTAAGTCTGCAATATCTTGGATTTAGTTAGTTTGTCTGGGAATTTAAACTGCATTTTACATATTTTCATTTTTTTTTTAATGACTCAAAGCTGCTTTAGACTATATATATATATATATATATATATATATATATATATATATATATATATATATATATATATAAATGCTTCTGATCATCTCAAGGTGCAAGGGATACTTAGTATAAGGATGTCTACCCGGGGAGTCTATGGAATTTTGAGAACTGGAAGCAAGGTCGGTATAAGCATAGACAACTGGTCTTAATTTGGAGTTTTCATAGACAAGTTGCACTAACGAGGTTTCGGAATCTTGTATACCCTACTATTTCAATACACGAGCCGGATAATGGATTCATATAATTCCCAAGAGTATATGTGAAAGTGATGCAGTATTCTTGATTGCACACGAACTCGGAACTTGCATAAACACAATTTGTGTTCCATTTTACCGTTATGCCGATGTTTTAAAGAATAGTTATTGTGTTTCAGCATTATACAATGAAACATGGTTGATTCTTTGTAAAAGTCCGAAAATCACCTTTCAATAAAGATACCATCGCGATTGCTAAAAGAAGTCTTCGGAATGACGGATAAAGGAAGGTTAAGTCGGTATTTTGACCTTTGAAGTTCAAACATAAGAAGTTTAGAGTAAAGAGCTTAAAGCATAAAAACAGAATCATATAAAATTATAACTGAAATGCTGACCTTCTTCAAAGTTCTAAAGGTCTCCGTTGTTTTTATATTTAATTAGGATAATATCCATACGTGCACGGGTTCGTGCTATTAAATGCTGCTTGTTGTATTTAGTTGGTGACATTTTTGTCAAACGAACGAGAACCGAACGATCGTGTTATTAATAAATGTTTTCAATTAAAAAGTAAGTCCAAATTAATCTAAGTCATTAATATTAGGCATCTTCCCCGCTCACAGCTAAAGGTGTTGTGGTTGAAAAGTACCCTTTTCCAGATGGCCGGTTCGTGGCATCCTCGAATGGTACCCCAGCACGATGTAATGCGCAAAAGATAAAGTATTTATAGTGAATGACCGTCCGTTCGTGGTGAGGACCAACACCTTTAAGAATGTAAACTTTTAATATGCATGGGTAGAAACAGAACACAGAAGATCAAGAGGACGAACCATTAAACACACATTCGTCTATTTGTTATCGGGTGTTATAGTTCATGTAGCGACCAATGGAATAGCAGATGCGTAAACAGAAATAGCATCACAACTTGACTAAAGAGTATTTTTGACAACGTGAAGTTGTACTTCTCCAGTGAGAACAACTATCTACAGGTTTGCAAGCCATATAACTATATATAGTTCTACTTGTACATGGCTGATGGGACAAGAACAATAAACTACTACACATAAAATAAATTGCAGATTCATGATTTCGAAATAAAGATTCCCGCGATCGAAAATATGCAGTCAAAGAAAGTCGGGGGTTAAATCGGCGAAACCTTTTAAAGACTAACATCCATGATGAGAATAGTAGTCCGAATAATCCAAATACTTCAGATTATATATTCTAATCTAAAAACATCTCATTTTCCTGATATCCATATAAAACAGTAAGTGTTAATGAACGTGTGCAGGTTGGTCGCGTATCAATAGTTCGACCATTGCAATCAACATGTGCGCTAAGAGCGACGATATGGCTGTTGTAGCGTTCATTATGCCTAGTCACGAACCATCGAGGAGGACGAGACAAAACGAAAATGTCGCACTAATGAGGCTCTCGTTGTTTACTTTCTTGCCGATGAGTTGTGATTTTTTAACTACCATATAGGCTTAATTTGCGAATAACCACGTCCACTTTATCGCGATCATCATTATCAATTGAATCGCAAATGTTATTAATTCGATGTTTTAGTTTCAGACAACTTTTAACGACTGTATTCAGTCATTATAATTCAGAGAAATATAATATGTGGTTATATAGTATGTCACATGTTTAAACACTCTCTGCACTATCTCGAGGCGGTACTTCGTTATTGATTAGTAATGTAATGGGAAACTGTATCGTGACCCTTTCCCGTTCGTAAGGCTCTGGATTAGGGGTATTTATCACAAAACATTACATGAATTGCTGAATATTTACTAGGGTTGATCTCTTCCCAAATATTTCCATTGCTGTTATATTTAAGCAATATTTAAATACATGTTTGTAAAGATCAGGATCGGTTAGGAAATGTCCATGTAAGTTTGAAATGTTGTAAAAGGTGTACAAGTAGGATATACTATCATGGGAGGAAAAATGTGGGACAAAATGAAGGATCATTTCTGCCTCTGCAAATTTGACGTCAAAGTGATTAGTCGTAGATGTCCGGCCTTTCTCCGCCTTATGGCGTTTGAGAGAGGAAGACGCATTTCATCCTAATTTACTTACTGTAAACGACTACGAGGAGTATATCAACGTCCCAGAGTGACGAATAGAGTCATTTGGGGGTCTTTATCATCCAACCACGAAAGAGAGGATTCAGAAACATCGGCCAAAACGTTGTAAGCATAACATTAAACATGAGTATAGTAATCCGTATAATCCAAATAATAGGGATTATTAATATCTTGGAACGAGAAAGATCACTCATCACTGGTTGTGTCTTTTTCTAAAAGAATGGTACTAACATGAATCATCAGGGCGACAGTCGACGTGTGTACGCGTCAGAGAGAGAGAGAGAGAGAGAGAGAGAGAGGGGGAGGGAAAGGAGGGAAAGGCAGAAATACAGTTAGACAGATAGATCGCTTGTATCGTCACCCCGAGTCACATTGTACACGACCGCCCGTACCCTCGCTGGCTCTCCACGGACAACTTCCAAGTGAAGATCCGCTTTTTTAAATTGTCAGCTACTGAGAGACGGAGATGACTTCGACCGGAAAACATATTGTATTACCGACCTTCACTTCAAGATGACCTCTGACCTTTAAAGTGTCACTTAAAATCTTCCAACTAAGTACACACGATATAAACTGATCATGTTCTTCTGGATATTAACGACATCCATATGTTCTCTTGAAGCGAGCTAGATTGTGCATTTCCTTGTACTGCCCTATACATTTTTAAAACTACTCTACTTTAAGTTACGCAAGCGAAGCGAACATGTCCTTTCCCCCGAGGAACCCCGGCGAGGGTGGGGACGTTCGCGTACCATGTAGGTAAGTGTAACAAGAAAAAGCAATATGTCTGTCTATCTATATGTCTGCCTTTCTTTGTACCCCCTCTCTTTCTATCTTTTTCTGACATGTGCACGAGTGGACTATCGTTCTTAAATTGTATGTGACTGTCTCTCGTCTTAAAAAAAAAACATGTTTTATAAACTAACACCAGCACTTGAGTGTGTAATCTACAAACGATGAAGGACCTGAGTTCACAGGCAATATATAGTTATTTAGTAGATTTACACATCAGTAAGTAAAAATATACAAAAATATTGGTCAATTGTCATGCTACAGTCCTTAGCTACAAGAGAATAGAACTCGAGTTATGTGATTTGTTTGGGCATTTTCTCTTCCAGCTCGTTTGTCTCTTTCAATTTGCTCCTTTGATACCTCATTGTTATACGACTTTCTATTCCAGTAGAACAACAGGCTTGTCGAACTCTCTTCTTGCTGACTGTTTTCCTCCTACCTATAGCATTAGTTTTTGCAATACTAAGGCAAATAGACATATTTTGTATCTGCAATAATCATATTTCGTTCTTGTAAGCTGCTTACATCAAGTAGCTTCATGCCGTGTCTGGAGCGGTTTCTATAAAAACAAAAGATATGACGACATCTATCTTTCTGAATTTTTCAAAAAAGCATTAGTAATATGATTATTGGACTACTGTTCTGATATTTGATGTTATTATCACAATGATTTGGCCGATGTAACTTCCGACCTAATTCATGTGCGTCTTGTCAGAAATCGTGAATTCTTATGTCAGACCCGGTCGGTAGGCCCCCGTGCCACAACGGATAACAAGGATTTGTACAATCATTTCTAACTGACAGTTTTCTTGATGTTTAAATCCTTAATTGGGCGATCCAAAGAATAGAATTGCGAATTACTTACGAGTTCTACGCTTTAAAGGCTGACGGAACGAAAGCAATCCACCTTCGTGAATTGAATGAAAGATTTCGTTCGGAATTCTGTACAGATTCCTTTTATCGAGTTCTACAAGACAAACCTGGAAATTTACAAAACGCTTCATCAACTATGAGCACAGTAGTCTGAATAATCGAAATTATAAAAATGATCAACACTCATCTCGAAAATTCCAAAACATAAAAGAGCTCTAGTATAAGTGCGTCCATAAATTCAGGGATCCTCTCAAACTTCAGGGCGAAATGTAATTCTACTAAGAATGAAACCATGAACTCAAAGAAAGTTGTCACTTAGAACTGAGTTTTTATTTAGCACTTTTTTCCGTTGCGCCATGGGTCCTGTCCGACTAGGTTCGAAATAAAAAAATCCCGAGTTCGACAAGGCGCCAATTAAGTAGGTTAGACGTTACATCGAACGATATTATGCGAGAATGATATCTCAGATGAGAACGGTAGTCCGAGTCATTTAAATAATAAAACAGTATTAATCCTCATCTCAAAGATTCCACAGGATAAAATAAACACCGTTATGTGTGGTTCACCAATTACTGAGCCACGGAATAATCTTAAACCTGAATACTAAAGTTAACGCAGCCACTCTTTCAGTGACATAGTAGAAGTGAGCAAGAATTATTTACAATTTTGCACGTCGTATCTCACAACGTTTCGGATGATGTAACCTTTGACCTTCTTCGGTGATTATTGTAGAACTCGGGAATCTGTACAGAATTTTAAACAAAACCCTTTACTCAATCAATTGGTGTAGATCGCTATTGTTCCGTCAGCCATGATTTGGTAGAAGTCTTAATAAATTAATAATTGAATTCTTAGACTAAGGCGAACATTGAGGTTTGAACATTCAACTTCCAGAAGACTGTTATTTAGAACTGATTTTTACTTAGCACTTATATCAGTTATGCCAATATATAGAGGGTTCAATTTAAAATTCCGTACATGTTACCAAGTTCTACATAAATATTCATGAGTTCGACAAGAAGCACATGAAAAAGGTATGAGGTTACACAGCCGAAACGTTGTGGGAATAAAATACAACATGACAACAAGAGTCTGAGTAATACAAATTATACATTCCCTATCTATAATATGCCCAAACATAATATTTAACTTTCTTTTAAAGACAGAGATGCATACTCAGTGCATGTTGAATAGCGATAACATACAAACAGTTCAACATTCATGACTGAGATAGACGGGCGATTTTTGTACTTTAAATAGTTAGATTGCAGAAACGGTTATGATTTCTTCACGATTCTTCTGGGTGGCACTTTTGGCATCCTTGTTTGTGTCATCCCATATAATGCTTTGTTTTGGAGAGTCTTGACCTCTTATGCAACATCTACACGTGTCGCGCAGTCAGTTATTTCTGCGTTTATTAATATCTCATTGTCTGAAACGAAATAAAATACATTATTTCTTTCAAAACTTAATCACGCATTGCGTTAATATTGCGAGAGTAAAAAGATGGTAGTAGCTATTGAAAAAAGTATAAGAGAAATAACCAATACACAACAAAGACAATGTTTGAATTACGCATGTGTTGTTAATGTCTGATCATGAGAACGTGTTCTTCTGATAATAGACACGTGAAAAGTAAGCGATATAAAAATAACCGAAGAACAGCACATAGAAAAGTATTCATAATATATTATATAAAGTAAAGGCAGTCTCGTAAGGGTTTGTTTGTCATCAATGTTTTTCTATCTTCATTATTAATGTTTGATTCTGTTTCGCTAGTTTCAAGATAATTCACACTAATAATCTCCACTGATTACTCACCAGCAATAAAATGTTGGTTTCCCTGGAGTCCGAGTGACAACATGTCTTTAAAGATGTGTAGCACTCTCTGCCTCTTTTGTTGACCGCTGCAAGTCATTATGCGGAATCACAACTACAGTTTACTATTGATTTGTCGCTGGTTTCGACCGTTGGCGATCTCCGCAATTTGAGTAGAAATCAATGCTCCAACCCCCTTTCAGTAGAGGGCTAGGTCTAATTATCCCTTGTCGATCCTTCAATTTTGTTTCTATATCTCTTATATTATCTCTCACCTTTTCTTAAATATATATATATATATATATATATATATGTGTGTGTGTGTGTGTGTGTGTGTGTGTGTGTGTGTGTGTAAAAAAATGACAAACGGAAAACAGGTTAAAGTGCAGGTGAAAAACAAATACAAGAGATTTCTGACCGCTTCGTTCGTGGCGAACGTCTTCAGAAAATGAAGATGTGGAAATAATTTTATTTTGTAGGCACACACATGGGATGAGAGAAAAATGTGTGTGCCTTCAAAATAAAATTATTTCCACATCTTCATTTTCTGAAAGCGTTCGCCACAGACGAAACCGGTAAAAAATCTATTTTTTTTTGTTTTTCTCCTGCACTTTAACTTGTTTTCCGTTTTATTATTTTTTCACACATTTTGTCTACCACGACATTTTATTTTCATGAATTATCGTGTATCTGACCCCATATATATGTATATATATGTACATATATATGTATATATATATGTATATATATATATATATATATATATATATATATGTATATATATACATATATTCATATATATATATGTATATAAACATATATATATACATGTATATATACATGTATATATATACATATATGTATATATATGTATATATATACATATATACATGTATATATACATGTATATATATATATATATGTATATATATGTATATGTATATATATATATGTGTATATATGTATATATATATATATATACATAAGAAAGAATACATGCTCAACATTCGCTGATATTAAACCTATAGAACATTAAAGTTTTGCATGACTTTTATATACTTTTACAAAAATAAAAAATATATTAGATCAAATTCAATGCAAATCTGATTTATTTTAATTTACAAAGTGTGCTCATATTATGCCCCCTAAAATTCAATTTAAAATACTCAAAATAAACTCAAATTTGAAGGATATTAATTAATACATATTTACTACCTATTATAAAAATTTCACAACAATAGGGGTATATGAATGTTAAGGGAGTGCTTCTCCCTCATTTTAATACCCATTGTATTAACCTTAAATAAATACATAAATTATTAAATCAAATGTATAGAACTTAATGAAAATTTCTTAATAAAATAATATAGACAGCTGTTTCTGGAGCAGTACACAACACTTACGGGTAATCCAAATTGTAAGTGAACCCACTGTTCAGTAGAAAGAAAGAAATATCGGAAGTATCATATTATTTTTTTTTGAGAATGTGATCCTTATTCGAATCGATCTGAAGTGTATACAATTTGCTTCAATATTTATTCATGTTATATATATATATATATATATATATATATATATATATATACATATATATAAGTATATACATATATATACATATATTAAGACATATATACATATATACATATATATACATATATTTAGACATATATATATATATATATATACATATATACATATATATATACACATATAAGGACATATATATACATCTATACATATATATACATATATAGAGACATATATATATACATTTTTATATATACTTTATATATATAAATATATATACATATATATACATATATACATATACATATATATAAATATATATACATATATATACATATATATATAAATATATATATATACATATATATAAATATATATATACATATATATATATACATCTATATATATATACATATATATATATATATATATATACATATATATATATATATATATATATATATATATATATATATATATATACATATATACATATATATACATAATAAAAGTTTTTAAAAAGGTTGAAGGCAATGCGAAGATCCGGATTGCTGGAAGCTGTGAAGAACAAACACAAAACAAAACCGAAATAAGTCGGATATAGATCGAAAGGTTTGTTTATTTTTCCGGTTTAACCCCCCAGCGATCCTGGCATTTTCTCGGAATCCGGGATTTTTATTTTTATTTTATTTTTGACAATGAGAGGAAAAAGAAAGAAAAAAAAATCTCTCGAAATATATCAAATTGATTCTTGATAATCCGGATATTACAAACTAACACCCTTGCTGTCTAGAAAAATAAACAAATCTTTCGATCTATATCCGACTTATTTCGGTTTTGTTTTGTTTTTGTTCTTCACAGCTTCCAGCAATCCGGATCTTCGCATTGCCTTCAACCTTTTTAAAAAACTTTTATTATTACTCCCAGCAATGCTCTTAGCAAACTACAAATTTATATTATATATATATATACATATATACGTATAAATATACATATATGTCCACACATATACATATATATATACTTATATATACATATATATTATGCATATATATATACATATATATATACACATTTATACATATATATATACATATATACATATATATGTGCATATATATACATATATATACATATATATGCATATATATACATATATATGTACATATATATATATACAAATATAGACATATATATATATACATATATATGCATATGTACATATATATTCATATATATACATATATATAAATATGTGCATATATATATAAATATATATACACATATATACACACATATATATGCATATATATATATATATACATACATATATACAAATATACATATACATATACACAAATATATATATATATACATATATATATATATATATATATATATATATATATATATATATATATATCTCTTATATTTGTATTCAATTAACCATTAGGAATTAATCCAAAACCATAATTTTCTTTTGTTTTAACAGCTTAATTATTTCTTTACTTTAACGACATTTTTACATCGCACATTTTACACACAAAAGTAATTTATTAAAATGTAATTACCATTCCTATTATTTACACGAAAATAGCAAGAATCTGATCAGTGTATTTTTCATGAGTTCATCTAATTTTGTCAATTTTTAGAGGATGCATCATTTATTGTTGAATAGCTTAAAAGCATGTCACAACAATATATATGTATATATATATATATATATATACATATATATATATAAATACATATATATATACATACATATATATGTGTGTATGTTTTGTCAGTAATTCATACTCAATTGGGGGCCTTACAGGCTTATCTTATTACAGTTCCTGTCTTCTCAACATTCTAACCTAATCTAATCTGTTTACGTTATTCCAAATAATGGTATGAGCTTGCAAACGACCAAACAGTGCCATGAAGCGCTGGATGCATCATAGCCGCTGATCGTTAAATAATTACCCCTTACTTTAGAACCGGATGTGCAAGTGGACGCGATTGTAGAGTAAAGCATGATCACCAAGAATTTAAATATATTTTCGAAGAGTTGTCCACATCAGTGCTAAGTCGTCGTCTCCACGGAGCCCACAACAAAACTTATCAAAAATCATATGAAGGTTTTAAGTCGCTTAAGGTAAACATTCAGACGGTCTATAGAAGTACACATCTTTTAACTGCCATTTGACATGGCGTGTTGTATTTTGCTATTTGTTAGCCAATACCTTTGATTGGATTCGATATATATATATATATATATATATATATATATATATATATATATATATATATATAATATTGGTATTGCTGTACTTTTATTATTTGACTCAGCTAAAACCAGATTTTACTTGATATTCACCCCAAACAAGCAACAGAGAAACTGAGACATAACGGGCTACTGGAAATTAGGGGCAAGATTCATAGGGGCATCTTAAGTGGGGAGCTGGGCAAGGAGATGGTTGTCCATATTAAATTTCTGCATGTTGTTACAGTAGGGGAAACAGGGAGACTTCTAAAGACATGTTGTTCGAGAACAGAATCTCTTAAAGTGTAATAATTTGGGGCATCGGTGGCCCACATGAATAAAGGGGTGCGATGTTGCTGATTCTCGGGAGTTCGGGGTATTTACGTTGAGGGGGCACAAAGCAGAAAGTACCTCAGACCACACTTCATTGACGTAAATGTAAAACAAGCACAGGGAAGCAACATTGCGGCGATAGAACAGAGGCTGGAGCTTGGTGTAAAGCCTATTAGATTTGAAGCGCTTTTTTTACCTTACCTAAGAGGTAGAGACTAATGGAGATATACATGCATTCATTCATTCAGTTCGTGTTAATCAAATGATTTGATTGTTGGCATTGATTTCACCGATGAATTCCATGTTAGAATTATTTCTATAAATACATCGGGTATTTATAGGAGGGACCACGTGAAGGTTGCCAATATCCTAAGTAAAAGTGTTTCTATGGAACGGACTTGATGTGAACCTGGCACACCCAGGTCGTCAGTGCGCGTCGTTAACAACTTACACGCCGTCACCTCCCAAGTATAAATTGATGTTATATAATAACTGGGTTACCGGTGAGTTTAACAGCTTGGTGTTGATAAATAAGCACTTTCATCGGATGATCTTTTTTTATTACACCTTCTGAAAACGTGACAATTTATTTTGGTCGATCTTGCAAGATACAAGTCGGAATTGAAAAGACAGTCAGCAATTGTAAGCAATCGACACCTCAGGAGGTGCGGCAGTTCCTTTCAAACCGAAACCATCTTCTATCCATTATCTTTTTTAAAGTAAATAAATACAAAAGAGGTGTCGTAAAATACAGTCATTCATGTCTTTTATGTGTAAAGGTGACACAACTAAAAAGGTGGCATCACGTTGTTCGTTTATTGTTGAGTTCACAAACATGTTGGCATTTTGTTTCTGCAATATAACGATAATCGTTGGTAATGGTCCAGTTTTGCGTTTTCCAACCTAATTATCTAAAATAATATGTATAGGCGATTAAAATGGGTTCATGTTGTTTGTTTACCTTAAATAATATTAAATGAGGAACCATTTCGAGTAAAGATCCACTTATTATTTACCCATATACTCGGAGGAAATGTGTAAATATGCTACAAAATATTATTGAAAATGCTAGAAAATTAATCCGAAAAGACCGGAAGTAGGGCCCAACGAAAAATGGAATGGAAGTACGAAACGATGCTATTGAGTTGTGAAAGCTAGAAACGTCGTAAAGAAATATTTTTATAATTCCCTTTACCATAACAAAGGTGAAAGACATAAGTTATAGAATCAAGAAATTAAAAAAATAACATTTTTTTATAATTAACTACAAGAGTTTATTTCAGTACTCTATGATTTACAATTAAAGTCTTCCTACGCTTGATGCCGACATTGCCTGTCTTAGACAGAAATCTATTAACACGTCTTATTGTTCCTTTTTACAACTCCAAAGCGTTCCTTATATAATAGTAACTTACACGTAATCACGTTTTTTATTAACTATTAAAAGATTATTTAGTGAAATTTATAACTTAACGTAAACTACTAAAACAAACTTATAGAAAACTCTTTTTAAAAAAATATTTACAAAATAAAATCCGCTAGAATACATTTTGGTTATCTCGTAAAGAAGTTAGCAATGTTATTGTTTGTTAAAACATTGGATAATTTCGTGATCTTTCGAAAAAGATCAATCATGTTCGCACATAACGCATTTACTGTTACTATACTCTTTATATAAATAACAATACTATTTATATAAATAACAATATTCTTTATATAAATAACAATACTCTCTATATGAATAACAATACTTTTTATATAAATAACTATACTCTTTATATAAATAACAATACTCGTCATATAAACAGCAATACTCTTTATATAAATAACATTTGTCGAACCACTTTTCTTGTTTATGTGTTATTTTCGTTTTTACATGGCATACACACAGTTACGTTTTATTAATTTTTAATAGAACGATTATTAAGAAACATCAATAATTAGTTGTCGTAAAGTCCTAAAACGAACTTTTGCAAACATCTATTAAAAGCAATTTAGTCGCACAATTAACTCAATAATAATGCATTTTGCTTTTTTGATATACAAGTCAGCAAGTTTACTCTAATGTTTAGAGTTGAAAACTGTGTAACCCATTTTGTGACCTTCGGAAATTTAAAAATAATTTGGAAGCATGTAAACTATCGAATAGAAAGTAATTTCTGGTTTTACGATTGCAAATCAGATACGCATATATTGAAAATAATTTACATCACATAAATAGAGATTGAAACACAGTAACCATAACTAAAATATTTACAGTTTTGTTATTGTTATTGTCATAATAGTATGATGACTAATAAGCAATCAGCAATTTACAATCCAACAACCATGATGTCGTTTGCACAGCAAATAAGGATCAACAAACCACTCCCTCCATGATGATATGAGAATACTCCCTTCATATATCCAGGATGACATAAAACACATTGGTATTTCCAAAGCAGGTGGGCCTTATATCATCCCTACTATCGTAATAAAGACAATCACTGCTGATCTGGTCCCTGGTCTCTCCGAATTCCCCACAAATGCCTTCATGAATCTTGCTTACCTGATACCTAGAAAATGTCCTCTGTCGTACCAGTTTACAAGAATTCTGGTGAAAGAACTGCCTTGACAAAATTATTGTCCAATCACTCCCCTTACAGTTTTTACTAACATCTTTGAATCATTAATTAATCTAACGATAGTCTACCACCTCATTAATACTAAACTTCTTTCTGACTAACAGTATAGATTCAGGCAATCCCAATTTACTGCAGAGATCCTAACGGTCACCTCTGAACGCATATACTATACATTTGACAAGTGATGAAGAAGCTAAGGCGTTAACACTTGATATATCCAAAGCCTTTGACAAGATATTGCATGAACGCCTTCTCATGAAAATAAATTCTTATAGTATGAATGGACTATTATTAAATATAACAAATTCTTCTAAGACAAAGTGAAGATTCAGGTTGTCCTCGATGATTGTATATATAAAAAACATAGAATTAATGCGGGTGTACTCCGGGGGTCAATTCCCGGACCATTATTCTTCCTAATTTTACTAAACAAAATCTCTAATCCAACATAAGTATACTTACAGATGACACTACGCTCTTTTCCCTATTTCACCTTACAATTTAATAAACACACTAGTAATTCAACCCCACCTCTGCATGGAAAGAATGGCTTTCTAAATTCAAATTTTATTATTACAATCCGGTCCATAAATTGTATGAGTAACTTTTCCTAAAGTCATTTTCTTACTAATTATCTGGATTTTCTTTATGAGATATGGTTACTCCAAAAACACAGGTTGAACTATCTCCCCTTTCAACTGACTCTTCTATACTAAATATGAAAAGTTCATCTGTCCGAATAATACAGCAGCACCCAATTTTTCTTATATAACTCAATAACATACTTTACTTTTTTTCGTTTGACGTCTTCTCCATTCCCAATTTTTATGGACTACCAGCCACGTTTGACTTGTCATTTTTACTAATTAAAAAATCGGTGTTTTTCTTATTTAATACAGAATACTAACCTTATTTTACGCCAATACATCTAGTACGCCATACTCTAAAAGAATACAACGGTTATGCTACTGCTTATTGTCTGTCAGATGTGCGTTGAATCGAAATGTTTACTAGTGTTGTTAGTGTTATACTTTTGTTAAAATTGGGGATGCCACGATGGCTAAGTGGTTAACGATGCAGACATGGGTGTACCGGGTACGAATCCAGTTGGTTTCACAAAACACTTTCATCAAAACCTACAACTTTTCCGGAGAAGAGGTAAATAAAATACTTTGGTTGAAATAAATGATAATGACGAGACGATACCGGAATAATAAAATGTAACTTTCAAAAGACATTTTAATAAAATGATAATTTGATGAAAAAAGTCGAAAATAAAATAACTCCCGGACAACGCCGGTTAGATACCGCAAGTAAATGACTAATTCGGCTAATCATAACAGTTTACTGCAGTTTTATGGTTTTTACAATTCTCGGAGGAACATTAATGTTGAAATGTTTGTATGCATCATCATCTCTCCCGTTGGCTGGATGACCTTTGAGGCCGCAACAGTTTCCTGGAAAACAGCTATCTCCGCGGCCCTCCCGATTTTCTGTCTTCTTCTACGTGCTACTCAGCGCCAGTCCCGAACACTCTCGGATCTTTTCCTTCCACTTTTTCTTTGTCTACCATTCTTTCTACATCTCTGTAAGTTCATTGCAGAATTGTCTTAATGACAACTGATCGTCGTGTGACATGGCCGTTCCATGTTTTTTTTCTTTTCACAGCGGTCAGTAGATCCGAACATGGTTCGACTGCTTGTATAATTGAATACATATTCAATCATACCAGGAAAAATTAACTTTAAAGACGTGACGTCGCGCTAGACTTTTTAACCCGACAGAAGTCAGATATAGTAATTGAATAGTAAACATACCCTGGACCACGGGTGATGCCCTAGTGAAGGGTAACACAATGTATACTGTTTATATTTTGTTAACGTACGCGTTTGTTTTTTGTTGTTTTTCTTTTGTCTTTCATTTTTTTAGCTCTATTTATTTTTATCTCTTCCCTTATTGGTAATGTGTTTTGTCGATGCAAATATACTTTCTCTTGCCAAATAGAATATGACCACGTCAAATCCCCAATCGGTAATTCGAGGTGTGTTAATCCATGAAACAAACCATATAGTATTTAATTCTTCGATATTTTTTTTCAAAACTATTCTGTATTGCATACGTCTTTACTATGATATTGAATTAGTTAAACAATATATTTTTTTTACTTTGTTATATAGTTAGATTTTGTTAAGAAACATTTCCATTTATAAAGAAACAGTTTGAATTTACTATTTTGGGCTAATTGTTTGTTCCTTTATAATATAATTCATTATATCAATAATTAAACGATATACATTTTTAAGTCAATAATACAAAAAAAAATGATTTCATTATCTGTTAATAATTTACCAAATTGTTGAAAACAAATCATTTACTTCCACCCCCCAAAAACATGACAGACATATAATTAGGTACTGTTTTAATTTTTTTATTAACACAAGTCGAACTTTCCGATTTCACATTTTACAGCCATCTACACCTGAGCCTTTCTTTCAGTTGTATTCTTTTGTTTCAATTTACCGTGGGATATTTCCACCTTTTTCCACACGCACACAACCACATACGCTCGCACCAGCTCTTTCAAAGAATCTATGTTAATAAAAAAAATCCGCCTGACATCAGGTACATCGAGAGAGAATAATAGTTGTTTCCTGTGTGATAGTGTGACTAGTTCCTGTTGTGAATGTCTTAATATGAGTTCACAGAAACCAGAGCCTGTCAAAATGTGAATATTATATTCCAAAAGTAGAAAATGGAGTTTAGGTTTACTTTCAGCAGCCTCGTAATTCCTTCTTCCCTTATTTTTTCCTTTGGTCATCACATTCAATGAGCGATGTTTCTGACAATGTTAGAAGAAGTGTTGCTTTCTGGGTAAGAATATATCCGTCTAACACTTATTGTTGACTAGTTTTTTCCGTTGAAGTAGTAGTTTGTTACCTCCTTACATCAAGTGGCTTGATGCCTGGTCAGGAGCGATTTCTCTCTCTCTCTCTCTCTCTCTCTCTCTCTATATATATATATATATATATATATAGTTAGTTAGTTAGTTAGTTTGGTACAGAAAAATCAGTACAACATCTGTACCGTCGGTTTCAAGCACATAAAGACTTAGCCATCTGGCTCTCTTCAGCATCTGTTGTCATCTGTTTCGGAAATATTAAGGCACGTGTCACTCTAATTTGGACGCATTTTTTTATTAGAGTGGTATGTATGTTTAAATTTAGTGTAAATAAGGTTTTATAAGGTTGTTTGAAAAATGAAAGGATGAAAAGTAACAGTTGAGATTTAAACTGGAGAAGATTTAAAAGGATATAAAACACATAAAATAAAAACATATTTTTATATAAATTCCGTGAGCCAATAGTATTAGTATCGTATATTTGGCCGTTACTATTTTGGGGGTTAATGATGTGTCTTCTAAAGGAATTAGGAATAGAAAATGTGTTAAAAGGTTAAAATGAACGACATTTATTAAATACAAGTTTAAATCATGGATTTAAATAATTTAAATCAATCCCGAAGTTATTTAAATAAAGATATCATCGTGGCGGTATAAGGGCAGTAACTCTGCAGAGTTTTTGAATGAGTTCTATTCGGGATTTAACAGTATTAACTAAGGTATAGTGAATGCTTATATATATATATATATATATATATATATATATATATATATATATATAAACCGGAAGCTATACTTAGTTTATCAATTACATAATGAAGATTTATATTCGCTGGCCCTAGCATGTTTTCACTTTCGGAGTAATTGATATGTTTTAATTTCAGAATACTTTCGTCCCGTAAGGTACTTCTATCACAGCCTTTCCACACTTTTTATTAGGTCAGTTTTTAAACGTCAACGTACCAAACGTATTCCTTGCTCTTTCTTAGCCACAACTTGGGCTACCGGAAATCAAAGACCAGACGTGTATAGAACATGCATGTTTATTCACTCAACGTATTTTTCTATCCTTGTCTACGTTACTCTTACCTTTCCCGACTGTGTTTGTTGTGTTGATGACACTGTATAAATAAAATTGTAGAAGTGTTTATGCTCTATTACCAAACTATGGTTACCCGTATTCTTTTTACTCAGCAAGGCCAGATGATGGATGCGGCAACTCTTCTCTTAGTAAAACGAACCCTTCTTTTTCACTATATCCAAAAATAACTCGTTGTGGGTAAAGTGTTAAGAGAACATAGTTATACCTGCTACTGAGACAGACGGACTATATTACATATCACGCAGTAGATACTATCCTACACATTAAATTAGCTAACTGTGGGATATATTATCAGTAAGATACACACAACCAGACTAAACAAATATATAAGAGATTTCACTATTTTAAACGTCATATATATTTGCAGACACACACTCTGTTTTAGTAATATGCGCCAGACGAAATCCTCTTTAAGAAATAACACATCGGACACACAGACATACGTGAATCGACACTCACATGCTGAGAATATAGTAAAACACGAGGTCCTGAGAGAATAGACTGCGCGGACTTGATATTATAATGTTGTAATAGTTTTATGTAACATTGTACACGCTGTGAGAACATTACAGCCGGTACGAAGATGTAGAGACGGTCGTTCAAATGTAGACTAATGTCTGCAATACGATGCAAGCAAATTGCTCTGAGAATTCCGCGTACAAATCGTGTTTCTGATTGAAACACAGAGGCCCAACACAAATAATGAGAATACGCAATGACCAGATTGAGATAAAATACTAAAATTATTGTCTCTATACAACGGAAAAAAGGAAAATAACAATAATAGAAATAGACAAATGAAAACGTAAAAAATATATAAAACATTTAAAGAGATTTAAATCATAAAAGACAGAAGAGAAGAAAGATCTCACAAAATAAGATAATTCCCAGATTTAAAGCAGAAAAATAAAAATGGATATATGTGTAAGCTAGTGTTTGTTTGTGTGTTGTTGACATCGATATTTTAACAGCCAGAACCTTGAAATAAGTTCCTATAAAAGTAAAAGTTTTCACATAATCTAACATGGAGATTTTCCTTGGAATCTATCTGGGCGCAGTATGGTTAATCATAACTGTAACATTTTAGAACGAAAGAAATGGTATTAATTTTGGTTTTCAGAATAGATTTTGATTAGTTTCATAAAACACGCATTAGATTAAACAAGTATCTCAATGAAGAAATGTATTTAATAAAGTTTATACCTTTTGATAATTATATTTTATTTGCATTTTTAAGATTTAAAATAAACGAATCTGTTTCGAGTCGTTAAATCCGTTTGCTGTTTTAGAACCGCTTTTAAGAAATCACCATCACGCCAAAAATGTTTCTTATGTGATCTCATATTGCAAATCTTATTTTTAACTTGTTTACAATACGAATATTTTAAACATAACTAGATTTTAAATTAGTTACGATCGATATATCTCAACACAGTCAACGCTGGGTAAGACCTAATATTAACAAATAACAGAAGACATGATGTATACTTTCTTTTTACTTCAATAAGTTCTCAGAAATCAAAGGTTCACTACCTGTGGCTAAACCTGATCTCCATATGATAGATATTCGAGTCTTCAATTAAAGTTACCCTATAACTCTCAAACGTTGTGTTAGTTAAGAAGTACAGAAAATGTAAGCTGTTACAAGAGGCAACATAACTTGGAGAAGGTGAACCATTCTTTGTATAGGCTAGTGAGTAGCCCTATCGGACGTGGTCCTAATTGCTCTTCGAATACAATGTTATTTTGAATATTTGTAAGGAAAATATGTTCATACCAGTTTGTCTTAATACCCCCCCCCTGTAGAGAGAGAGCGAATACACCCGACGATAGCATTTAATAGGCATTCAAATTTTATCCAGTAAGTATTCAAATGTTTTCTTTTGTTGTATACTGTTGTTTTTTCATTTTACTTCAGTGTAAGTTCTCAGAAATCAAAAGAACCACTTACTCTTGACAACATTTTATCACTATATGAGATACATAGATATTCGAGTGGTGTCTATTATAAGTTTCAAACGTTGAGTTAGTAAAGAATTACAGAACATTAATTTTCCTCTGCCTAATTGACAAGTTAACTATGTTATAGTTTAGTTTATTTGCGGCCTCCTGGTCTTACCGGGTTCCAGAACACACTTACATCTAGTAAGGTGGAATACCCAGCTTAGTTGTGTTATTATAGGCAACGCCCCCTGGAGAAGGTGCACCATACACCGTCAGTAACTGTGCCGCAATACCGTGGATATCTTTTTAGCTCTCTACATACTATGTTATTTTGAATATTTGGAGGGCGGAGTAATTCTATGTGAGGTTCTGCTGACAACCCCCACTAAAGAAAGACCGAATACACTCAAGCGTGTTTTCTAGGCGGCATTCAAATTCTCTCCGGTAAGCATTTGATTCTCTCCTTTTTGTATATTTAAAAAAATATTTCAGTGTAATATATCAGAAATCTATCGGGCCCTTTCGTGGGTATAACACTTGATCTCTATATGAGATACATAAATATCCGAGTGGTCAGTTAAAGTTGCCATTTACTGCTCACACGTCGAGCTAGTAACGACCAATTGAATATGTCAACAGTATATCGTTCTTGTGGGATCTCGGTTTAACCAATTTTCAGACTGATAATTCGTCTAATTTAGTTTAGTATCCAGCTAATTCTGTTATTAGAGGTAACATTACTTAGAGAAGGTGTACTATTCTTCGCATGAGCCAATGTGTGGTTAAACTGAGAGGATCTTATTTAGATTTAAGATATTGGTTGGGGAAAGTATGCTCATGCCATGTTGCCCTGATATACCGCTGTACAGATAGCCAGTCGAGGATGGTGTTTAGCATGCATTGTTTACAAAGAAGATAATAGGAGAAAACTCTACTTAACATTAAGTATAGGTAATGTTTAATATAAAAAACATGAGGTGAACAGAGTAATTAAACCATTATTTTGTAGAGATAGCCAGTCTCTATCTGAAAGAGGCCCTCACAATACAGTGTAATACTTGTTCAGTATGAAATAGCGCAGCATTACCACACTTTCGTAATATTCGCAAGCAACACAGATAATTACACTGAGCAGAGATACCATCAATCGAAAATGAATAATGCTTTCCATTGTTTCCTCATTGGACAAATCACATCACCACTACATATTGCAGACGGGCAGAGGTACGTACTGAGCAATAACCACTGAAAGCCATGGTGAAAAAAAAATGCTCGTAAAAGCGTCGAGACGATTATCGGAAAATATATTCTTACATAAAGAAGTCCGTGTTTTGATAGAATAGTTTGATTAACACTTTTAAGTGTCTGAGGTAACTCCATGAAGAATTCGATGGAACCACGTTACTTCATGTCGGGGGTTTTCTATTATTTGGTGGCTATATCCAAGCGGACAAGGGGTATCTAGGGTTCCTTAACCAATGCGAATGTGCAGCGCCGACACGATGACTGTGTATAGTGAAACGAGCCAACCGTCTATCTATCTGTTGGTCTATTTCTCTTTCCCCACTTCCTCTCCCTCTCTCTCTCTCTAACGTTTATGGAAAACACTTACTTCTGATGTTTTTTGTGATTGTTCTCTTCTTTATAACAAAGTAATCCTGATTTTTCGCGTAAAGCTGTAATCATTATAGGAAAAGAAACAACCATTTCCTATGATAAACTGTTCCGCTAAACGTTAAGCTTATGCCCTCATAAGTGTCTCCAGAAATTCACTTTTCAAATAATTTTCATTCCATATTTATTATAATTTTTCCGTTTTCCCTTACTCTCCGAAACAGATCTGCCAAAGGGCAAGTAGCATGACATTTTACTAGCTATTATTTTATTACTATCACCGATACAACTTACACCGCGTGCTATTCTTTCTTGGTTAAGTAACCAATGGTTATTTCAGAATACGACACGTGCTCAGTCGCTGATAACCAAGATAAACTGATCACTAATCTTATCCGATTATTTTGTTTACAGTTATTTAGTTCAATTTACAATCATAGTATTTAAGTTTCACGAAGCAAACACTATATATTTGTTGATTTATACATTAAATTACATCGATGTTCCTGTAAACATATTCCTTAAACAACATTTCTACATTACGGAATACAGCAGAATAAACTAGTAAAAAAATGTGGCGGTCTCCAGATGCTGGAAAGCCTTCTACTTCAATAGCTTCTTTCCTCAAGCTGCTGGGTTTTGGAATGCCTTACTTGCTGCCTGTTTTTCCGACTGTACCGACATGCAGAAATGTAAAACTCATGTTAACAAGCATCTCGATTCACAGCTCTCAATTTAGGATGATCACCCAACACTTTCACCCTAATTATCAGGAGCCCCTTACGTCTACAGTGGCAGCTTGCCATTTTAGGGTGTAATAAGTTAAAAGAAAATAATTCTACACATCACAACCTTCTGCTCTGAACAGTTGCCTGCAACTTTTCTGCTAATATGAAATGCACTTTCATATTTTTCCTGAGTTAAATTACATCGTAAGATAGCCATCTACATAAAGGCGCATGAAACAGAGAAACATGTAACTTCTTTCTTTCACGTAAACATTTTATTAGTACGCCAATACCTTTTAATAATAGAACTGTATAATACTATACTTTAAAATCATAAACATCATATTACACTATTTTCTCAATACTATATTAAAAAAAAACTGTTTCCAATATTATTTACAAGCGAATGATTAATCTAGGTTTAGGTCGCCATTGTTCCGACGGGAAAGTGTACATGATAGACAACTTGCCTGGCTGCTGTTTTCAACTGGTAGTGCATGAACTTTAACTCTTAAGTGCGGCCAGAACGGCTACTCACTTCACAGTTGTATATTATCGTGGGTAACTTTACGTGTCAGGCTGCGTATAGAATGGGAACTTACAGTTATCTGAGAGGGGCTTTCCCTAGGGCAGAACCTCCATGGATGAAGTATCGACTAATGGTCTGGATGTGTGAGCTTATTACACCAAACAAGCACCTTCTTTGTCCACGCCACTCTATCTTAAATCAAAATGGCAATACAAAGAAAAGGGAACAGAGCTACAGCAGACACCCATCAAAATCATCTTAGCGTCCGCCTTAAGTTACCGGCATGAATTAGGAAAAACTTATACATTCCTGCTGATACGAAATACACTTTCGTATTTTGCTGGAGTTCATTTACATAGACGCGTAGGAAATAGGAAACATGTTACTTCTTTTTTTCTACGTAAACAGTTTATCAGTACGACGATACATTTTGATACTGAAAATTCATTAGACTATTTTTTTTCAAATTATAAAAACCATATTACACTATTTTCACAATAACGTATTCAAAAGGTGTTTCGAATATTATTTACTAAAGAATGGCTTAACAATATAAAATAATATTAAATAATCATAGCAGAATAAAAATAACCCACTGTCATATAAAGCAATAACACTTGGGATATACCTTAGTCAAAACTTTCAGACGAGAGTTTACTTTTGCTAACTTTATTTTGGAGTCGCTACCTACAAACATATTTGCCAACAATAAACTATCGATTGTTTACTAATATTCCCTCTTAAAACTGATAAAAAATATGTCTGTTTACTTTTTACAAAAAGGTTCTGACTATATGTTAAATACAAAATAGTGACTGTTTTCTTTTAAATTTTAATTTTAAAACACAATAACAAATCTGTATCACATCACCATTTTTAAATTTTACACATATTAGGAACAAGGCTACCAAAAGGTGGGGAGTTGGGATGTCGTTGGTCATACTCTGTCTATCCCCCGCTTACTTAGAATCATTATAGTCAGCACAATATCACATACATCTAGAGAAAGCACAATGACGTTTACGCATATCCTAAGTTTAATTGTTGTAACTTATAGTGTTCTTTTCCTGATTTGTTTTCCATAAGTTATAATCTAATACTTATTTTTTTACTTAAAACATTATTTAATATTCACCCAGGCAACGCCGGGGAACATGCCATGCTTGTTTCGAATATAACTCTTATGAATCAAGATCGGCGTCCGAGTGGTTTCCTATCATCAGACGCGCACGAGCTGTGTTTTGACGACGACACGGGTTTATAAGCTGACATTTGTCTTTTCCGCTCCCGATATCTCAATATCTGGACTACTTTATATTGATCATAATTGACAAAAAAGTTAAGAGAAACTTCACACAACTTAATGATTCGTAAAAGTCTCAATAGTTAGATCAATCTTCAATATAGCCAAGAAATACCTGATCCTAACATGTAGGATATTCATGCCTTACATAAAGTCTTTATTGAAGTTAAAACTTTAATTAATCAAATTTCAAGAAAATATTAATTCTCAGGCATACAATTGTTTTTTTAAGTAGAATGACCTTAGTATCTGTTCCGATGAGCCATTTTTGTGTATGTAAATATTTGTACTCAAATAGTTTATGAAAAGTGTAGTCTTCGCCAGAGAAATATGGTTTCTTGTATTGCTATATCTTAGGACTTGAACTCTTATTCTTTTATTCGGGTCACTGGGGAAACATTCACCCACCCACACTATTTTTCTTCATTTATACATACTGAATATATTTCCTGAAATGTCTGGCCAAAAATCAAATGACACCTGTCTATTAAATAACAAAAGGACATTTGAAATATGACAGCTTACTGAAAAGCGATTGTGATAAAAAATTCAAAAGTTATAAGATGAAACGAAGCTTTGATGAAAAAAAATCAATAACTTTTCACTTAATAGTTTGGGACAATTTCACACTACATATTACTACTCACTTTAGTAATGCGGACCCCGCCGAATCTCGGCAGAAACACATAACCCGAAGAAAAAACGTAAGAAGAAGAAAACTTATTTCGGTTCGCATTTTTCCTCTCTTGTTTTAGGATCGAATTCTTATAAACCTTTTGTAACATTTTATGAATAAAACAATGTTCTTTTAATGATATTTCACCCCAAACAAGGCAGGACGCCACTGTAGACGTAAGGGGCTACTGATAATAAGGGAGTAGGTTTAGATTGTCATTCTAAGTTGGGAGCTGTGCAGCGACATGTCTGTTTACATTTGTTTTAACCCTCTGCATGTCGGTACTGTCGGGGAAACAGGGGGCAGGGAGGGGGTTCCAGATGCCAGCAGCACGAGGAAAGAAGCTATTTGAGTAGAAGGCTCTCCGGCCTCGTGGGACCTCCACAATGAAAGCATGGATTTAGCTGATTGTCGAGTTTGTCTAATGAATGTATGTCGAGGGGGCACCAGAATAGCCAGTTCATCAGAGCATTGATACGGCGAGAAAATAAACACTTTTTTGGCTCACATATGCATACATGCGCGTCATTGAACAAGTGTTTACGATATTTTATAGTGTTCGAAAACAACGTATATTCGATTATTGCATACCGTCGTTGTCGTTGCAATCAATCGTCTAATGGCTGTCATGACAATAAACCGAAGCCAACTCTGAATAAATTACGAGCGATTTCTCGTATTGAATTTGCTAGAGCTGAAATGAAAGCTTCTTCATAAGGAAACAGCTAATTCTATACATGTACTTGTAACAATTTCCGTGTTGTGTCTTTAGTAACGTCTGCGTTGACGTATACGAGATGTCGCGTGCGCGCGTGTATATTGTCTCAAACTTCACTATATACTTGAAATCACGGCGTCAAACCGGCTTTTCTTTAGAATTAAAAAAAAATAAATCAAAGTAATAAAACAATGTATCTTAAACTTCATGAATTATAACGAGATCCCATGCACTTTTAATATTCTTCATGAATTGATCACGTGTTCTATTAAATACTAGATGTATTGTGTTATTTCACTTCCTATAGCCGCAGTTAAAGGTTATTGTCTCGAAGTATTCCTGCTAATTACAGCTCTGACCAAATCATGTTTGCAAATTTGTAGTCTAATAATGTTTGTATAAATAAACGTTTTATACATGATATATATATATATATATATATATATATATATATAAGGAAGCAATGTGAAAAGAACAAATATTGCTTGAAAAATCATAGACTGATCGAAAGCCGTGCCTATGAAAAATTAATAAAAACGATTTAATTCATTTTTCATGGCATCATAGTTTAAGATTAAAATTTAAATATAAAATATTCATACTTCATAGATTACTCTTAAGATGTGATTGATTTCTTATTCAAAAAGCGCTAAACTAGTGAAACACAACACCCGGACTTTCCCTAACTTTAAGATGTCGTGTTTAAAATATGGACGTACATTTAGTTACTCTCTACGGTGGATTTTCCTCGCTAGATTTAATACAAGTAAGACGAAATAAAAAGAGAATATCTTTCTTGAAATTTTAGATTCATCAAAAGTCTTGTCTAAAAGAATACATGAAGAAATAAAAATGAATTTATTCATTTTACACTGCATCGTGTATTAGTTTTCAAATGTTAATATTATATATATATATATATATATATATATATATATATATATAAAATGAGATTGTAGTTTGCTTGAAGCATTGCTGGTAAATATGAGTACAGATTAGTAGTCCGAGTCTGTAGCAATGCGATGTTGTTGCCGGAAGATGGAAAAAGTTAACAGAAATAAACGATGAGAGAAAACGAATCTCAAAACGATTTATTGATTATTTAACGAAAAACTGATTAAATACCAGCATAGTAAATACTGTCTGGTAAATAAAAGGTTCAGCAAAAGGTAATCTTAAATTTTCGAAAGAAAAACTTTCATTTTCAAAAGACAACAATAGAAGACCGAGAGGGTCGAAAAAAACGGGAAAAACCGGTGTCAAACCATTGAAACACCGCAGCAGACAATTGGGAGTAGGAACGCAGAAAATTTCAAAATTTAATTAAATAATTAATCAACTAAACTTAACATATTATTAACATTTGTTTATTTATATAAAAATGATTATAATTTGATTATATTTAATTTTATATGATTTATTAATTTATTTTCTTTCTCTTTTTTTCTTTATTCAATTCTAAATTTAAATTTACGCGTGGGACGTTATTATTATAATATGTGCGAACAAAGGGGGATAAATAAGGAAAACTTAAGACTAGAAATGAGATTTGAAATTTGAAAAGGAATTTAACTCAATTGTGGAGTGGATCAATGCCAAGCAGGTAGGAAGGAACCGTTGGAATGGGGGAAGGGAGGGCGGAATAAGAAGGAACGTTGGAAAAGGGGGGATAAAGGGATAAGAATACATACACACATATACATATATAAAGTGTAAATATCTAAATACATATTTATTTTTTTCTAATTTTTTTATTTTTTATGTTAATTTAAGAGTATTCCAAGGGTATAATACTCCTAGAACTAAATTTATATAAATTTATTCTATTTATTGATTTATTGTTTTTTTTTTGTATTTTCTTAAATTTTCCTTTGTAATTATTTTTTATTCATATATTTAATTTATTCTTTTATTATTATAATTTATTTTTTTATTTATTTCAAAAAAAAATATTATTATTTTATTTTATTGAATTTCAAACTTTAGTTAAGGGATTACAAATGTATCAGCATACACATACACTCATATGAGAATACACCCATATTCACATACATGTATATATGCATACACATACACAAGGTCTTCTATTGTTGTCTTTTGAAAATGAAAGTGTTTCTTTCGAAAATTTAAGATTACATTTTGCCGAACTTTTTATTTACCAGACAGTATTTACTATTCTGGTATTTAATCAGTTTTTCGTGAAATTATTAATAGATTCGTTTTCTCTCATCGTTTATTTCTGTTCACTTTTTCCATCTTTCCGCAACTACATCGCATTGCTACAGCCTCGGACAACTAATCTGCACTTATATATATATATATATATATATATATATATATATATATATATATATATATATATATATATATATATATATATATATATATATATACATTCAATGAATTAAAACATTAAAAGTGTTCCAAGAATTAGAACATCAAGTCCAGTATGGCGTACGATGGTTTCCAAAACAGTTTGGAAATACTTTATTTCATTTTATTTTATACATTTATGAAGCTAATCCCAAACGGCACTTCATCAGCACCTTTAGCAACACGTCTTACAGAAAGTCAGAGAAAATATAAAAAAGCTCGTTGTAGAGAAACATCCACTGACAGAAAGAGTCACCGATTAATATGTTAGTAGTTTAGGGGGGGAGAACACAATCGTACCTATAAACTGGTACATGCAGAAGAAATTGTCCAATATTTTCCATGGATTAACGCTTTCAAATTATGCAATAAATCAATTAGAGTTAACAATTATTTTGCCAGATTAGTAGTAGAAAACAATAGAAATATAATAATAGAAAAAAGAATGATATAAAATAATATTTAAATAAATAATAAAAAATAAAAAATTAAAAAATAATATATAAAGAGATATACAACACTAAAACTATTTAAAATGAATAAAAATCTAAATAAAATAATAAAATAATAAAATAATAAAATACAAAACTAAAATAAAAACAAAATATTAAAATGAAAATGAAAATGAAAATGAAAATGAAAATGAAAATGAAAATGAAAATGAAAATGAAAATGAAAATGAAAATGAAAATGAAAAATTAAAATACAGAAATGTAATAATTGAAATTAAAATTAAAATTACAATAAAAATGAAAACAACATGAAAAGAAAAATAGAAATAGAAAGAAAATTTTTAAAAAATTGAATAGAATGAAGGGTTATTAACAAATGTTTATAGGGAACATCTTGCGAGACGATGTGTATGGTAATGTTATATAATGATGGACGTAGCTTGTGGGATTATAAAAACCTTCATTAGAATGTTCTATGATAATGGACGTATGTGGTGGAGAAAAGGTGTGGGTCGTTGGTTTGGCTTGTGTGATTAGTGCGGGCCGCCGGGTGCATAGAGTGCGATGTTTTTATCCTGGGAATCGAAACATGATAAGTGACGAGACAGTGGATGATCCTAGTTCAAAAGGTCATCCTGCACCTGTCTGGTGATCACATGGTATTACGTCACAGTTTTCATGTGTGAGGACATTGGAGTTTGTAAGTTAGTTCGGACATAGGAGGCGCAGAAGTCGGACGAAGGAATTACGATGTAGCAAAGTCAGAACGGTAAATGTTTTTCCCTAAAAAAGAATACTGGCGTACGAGATGTCCTTCTTACCTCTGTCTCCTCAAATAACAAAGGACTGGTTAGACACTAAGCTAGCTAAGAATTAACTACGATATTCTTAAATCTCTCTCTTTCTCTCTCTTTCAACGATGAGCAAAACATCTCCACAGGCAATAGAAACTGATGCCGAATAAAAAGTAATTAAAATGAAAAGATTGTTGTCTTATGAAGCGGGAAATGACTTTTGTTACAGACAACTCACGGAGATGGCCACTACAGAGGCAGGGAAATAACTCAACCACTAGACGACTAAGCAAACCAAGAAGAAACGAAGGTATGAATTAGTAAGGAATTATGCGACAGTAAGAAGGCCGGAGGAAGAGTATAAGAGAAGATATAGACAAATAAAATTTTAGGAGGGAGAAACAAACGTTAAAAAGAACTATTATGTGAGAAAGAGACAGGAATGATGAGGAAATAGGGGGTGTAATAAAATAAGTTTAGTTGGGACTATACCAACGGCACTGGACATACAAGTGTATGAATACATATGAGATATGAGGGAGAGGAAAATGTGTCTTATCAATTTCACTGGTGTGTAAGGACGAGAAGACCAGCTTTACAGAAAATAAATATTATATATTTTCCATTGTGCTCCTATACCAATTTCATATTCAAATCAAAATAGTACAGAAAATCAGTGCAATATCTGTATTGTCGGTTTTGAGTTCGGGAGCTGTCTGACCTTCCAATCTTTAATACTGTTGTTAAGTTCTTAGTATTTCCTTTTTATATACGTAAAATTAATGAATATATATATATATATATATATATATATATATATATATATATATATATATATATATATATGTATGTATATAAATATTTATATATAAGTAAATCTAAACAAGATTCAACACTGATGAAATAACCTGATAATCTTGATCTTTTTACTTTCACGACTGTGGACTAGTACAAATTTTAAGAATATCAACCGGGCAATCTTCATATAGAAGATTACTAACGATCAAATAACACGCATAACAGCAACAGTGAAAATTAACTAATATAGGGTTCCGGTCTGAGCAGATCTTTCCTGATTGGACTTGTAAGAGAAACTGAAAAGTCTCAGACGATAAATTTAACGAACATTTTCTTTAAAAGTGACCCGATGAACGAAACATGAGTACCTCATACTTACATATAACGGTATACTTTATAAATAAGTTATATATATATATATATATATATATATATATATATATATATATGGATTTACAGAAGTTAAGAGTACATATAGTTATAGAATAATTGTGCATTCAATTAGTTTTCTATCTAACCAACAGAATCACAAATATATATATATATACATATATATATATATATATATATATATATACATATATTTCATACGTTTTATATGTATATATACTTCAATTTGTATTGTATTATTTTTGGTTAAGTATTTATTAAAGACATGCTCAATATATGTGGAGAACAACGTGGTAGTATAACATATTATTGTATAGCAAGTAAGCGAAACAGACACGTGTTTGTTTTGTACCTCGAATACATTTATCAGGCAGAATTTCGCAAAAATTAAACACAAGCATTGCCTATTTGCCAGAAATATATATTATACTCTTCGTAGTGCATTTTAATTAGTCCCCCTCTTTGGGAATTATTTAATTTTCGAACTGATTGCGAATATTTCCACTGGATATTATCTGTTCTGTAACTGATGAACTCTATATGCTGATCAGGAAAATCATAGAAGGTTTTCTAGTGTTATTCTGATGTAATTAATACTGGTAATAAAATGTTTTTGAAACGCGCTTCCACACTAAGACACATTGTTATGTGTTGATGTTTATTGTAACATTGAAATATTAATTAATTATATACTCACCTTCGTAATCTACTGCGTTATAGTATTATATATACGCATATATACATAGGTATAATAGGTATAATAGAAAGTTTGATTCCGTTACCCATGTATGCATACCATTCCTTAAATATCAATTAATTGACGGACGTTCTGCTAAACAAGTAGTCAGCAAAAATACAGAATTATAAATATTAGATTTTCTATGAGTGTTTAAGTGTCTAAATGTAAACGAAACTGTCCGTAAAATAATGATTTTTTAAACATCCTTAAAAGCATAGTTACTAGAATCTAACTTTCTATTAATATTCATACATTCTCTGGGGTCAAAAAATAAACATCTATTGAGCTTGAATAATGTAAGTCTGACAATTAATGACACATATATAAGTGTATTGAACAAGTTCAAACGTATTGATGAACTGAACGTGTTTTCAAATGTGCTTATTACTCGGTACAAATTAATAAACACACTTTAAATAAACATTTAAAAATGGTTTACACAAATTGAATGAAGTTTCAGTGCTAGTGTTCGCACATTCGGGATGACAGTAAACAACTTTGACACATTTTCACTGAAAATATATACATGTATATATGTTATATATATATATATATATATATATATATATATATATATATATATAAATACATATATATGAATATATATATATCGAATATCTATAGAATATATATACATATATATATATATAGAATATATATATACTATATATATATATATATTATATGCATATATATATATACATGTATATATAGTGTATATATATTTGTATATAGTATATATATATAGTATATACATATATATTTGTATATAGTATATATATACATATATATATAGTGTATATATTTGTATATAGTATATATATATATACATATATATATATATGTATGTATAGTATATATACATATATATAGTATATATACATATATAACACATATATAGTATATATACATATATATATAGGATATACACATATATATACACATATATAGTATACATACATATATATATATAGTATATACACACATATATAGTATATATACATATATATATAGTATATATATACATGTATATATACGCATATATAGTATATATACATATAAATACATATATAGTATATATACTTTTATATATATACATATATAGTGTATATACATATATATACTTATATATACATATATACATATATACATATACATATATAGTATATATACATATATATATACATATATAGTATATATACATATATATATATATACATATATAGTATATATACATATATATATACATATATATAGTATATATACATATATATATACATATATAGTATATATACATATATAGTATATATATACATATATTGTATATATATACATATATTGTATATATATACATCTATATATAAATATACAGTATATATACATATATATACATATATAGTATATATAAATATATATACACATATATAGTATATATACAGTATCTACAATAAGTGAGTACACCCAACGAATTTTTTAACTTTTTCCTCTATAGAACTTTATTTAACTTGTTCGTAGAATTAAAATTAACATAGCAATATATTTAAATTTAAATATGCATTAGCGTTAAGTTTCGAACGTTTTGTTTGTTACAAATAATAGGAAAAACATCCATAAAGTCACAGTAAAATAATTGAGTACACAGTTATGAAAGTAACTGTCATGAATAAATATGTACTCAATTAGCTATAAATAGCAGAACTTTCTGTTGACACCTTTTCATTGTGCCCTTATAGAATACCTAAGGAATTTTACCGGCTTTTTGCTTACATATCTCTTCAATTGCTTAGATCTATTGCTACTAAATCTTTTTCATATTATTCTTGGGAATGGCTCCTCATGGCAATGAATTAGATTAAAAAGACTCGTTAAACTATTTTTAATTAATTCAAGAGTGGTCATTCATATAAGGATATTAGTGACAATGTAAGTATCAACCGAAATAGTGTATCAACAGTTGTTCAACGGTACAAAAAAGATGACACCGTCCAAAATGGCCGCCGTCCCGGTCAGCCAAGTAAGTTTTCTGATCGAACTAAGAGGCACATCAAACAATTAATAGCGGAAAACAGAAGTCGGAGTGCTGCTAGCATGGCAGAAGTAATTTCGCACAGTTTAAACGTAACTGTGAGTTCTCAGACAGTGCGCAAAATTCTCCATGAAGACGGGTTTAAAGGCTGCATGCCCCTGAGGAAGCCTCTACTTAAAACTTCTCACAAAAAGAAGCGCTATGAATTTGCTAATGAACATAAAGACAAAGACATGCAGTTTTGGGACAAAATCCTTTGGTCGGATCAGATGGCGTTAAGCGTGTGTGGCGACGAAAAGGGGAAGCTAACAAGGATAAGTGTGTTGTGCCGACTGTAAAGCATTGAGGTGGGAGCTTAATGATTTGGCGGTGTATGAGTGCCAAAAGAGTTGGACGACTAGCTTTCATCGAAGGAAAAATGGATTCCAAATTCTATTGCCAGATATTGGAGGAAAAATGTTACCAAACTTAACAAGTGTTGGCAGCCGTGGAGTTTTACAGCAAGATAACGACCCTAAGCCCACGTTTCGGGCTACGAAGGCGTTCTTAGACAGTAAACGGGTGAATACCTTACCATGGCCGAGTATGTAACCTGATTTGAACCCAATAGAGTATTTGTGGGAGCATCTGAAACGGAAAATTAAAGGGAAAACGAAAAATAATCACGAACTGAAGGAGGTCATCAAGTGTGAATGGAACGCAATTCCGATGGACACATCTCATAAACTAGTCGAATCAATGCCTAGGAGGTTATCTGCTGTTATTGATAACAATGGATGCAATACAAAGTATTAAAAATAAGAGTATTTGTTTAAAATGCTCATGTGTACTCATTTTTTGTTACTTGTTCCAAATGTGTTTGTTCATTTTTTTTGCATTGCTAAGATATTTGTTCCTTAATAGTTTATAAAGCTACTAAACCACTACATGGCTATGTTCACATCGAGTTTCATTTGAATCCTACGAACAATTAAAGTTTCATGAAGTAAAAAGTAAAAAATTCGTTGGGTGTACTCACTTATTCTAGACACTGTATATATATATATATATATATATATATATATATATATATATACTTATATAGTATATATGCATATATATACATATATAGTATGTATACATATATATATATATACATATATAGTATGTATACATATATATACATATATATATACACATATATAGTATATATACATTAGACCTCTTCAAAATTGACCGTTTTCTTCAAACATATGGAAACTGATATTATTCCCATTCCCAAAGGTCTAAATTAGCTAAATATACCAGTTATTGTGATCTTGGGCCTTGGCTATGCCTGCCGCAAGAGCCATGCAATTTTATTCTTGACGTTTTTCAAAAACGCTGCATAATTTGGGATATTATGTCCTTATTTTCATTGTAGCTTTCCAGGGGTTGATGCTATAGCATTGAAAGTGGTACCAAATGAAAGCTAATAAAATGTTCCTGCATATGGTAATAATCACATGAACACCTGTGTTAATTTTAATTAATTTTAATGCACAAACATATATATTTTTTTATGATTGGAAAGGATGCCATCATATAATACATAACTTTATCTCAAAAATGTTACTCTTAATGCATGTATATAATTTATTATCACTAAGTATGTTTTATCTCTTCATTTCAGATTGTAAGTTAAAGCTGATTTGTTAAGATTTGTGAACTGCTGACAACATGGCATCTGGAAGAAAACTATGCTGTGGGAAAGTGGTCAGCGATACAAGTGAACGGGATGAACCAACTGAAAAGAGAAGAAAGGTGGCAACTCCTGACACAAGGTCATTCAGTGATGTGTATCTCATTGGGCAACCCAGCTCCAGCATCAGGGGCTCTCAACCTCCTACTAATCGCCAGGTGTTCCAGTATTTCCTGCATTTGAGGAATGATAATCCCAACAGTGACAATAGGTCTGTAGCCCATGATACAGTGGATGTCGTTTTGCCATTCAGGAATATGGCAAGGATTAAAACACTAACTAGACCAAATGCAGTCAACCGTTTCATGATCCTCCATGAAAAGTACAGGAAAATTGTTAAAAACAAGGGAAGAAATAACAAACCAGAGGAAGAGAAACGAGCTAACTTTCTGAAGGGCTTAGACAAGTTATTTGATATTGGAGCAAAGGATGTTGTGGAGGAGATAAGAAGCAACAGGCTGCTCACAAAGGAGACCAAGGAAGAGGACGTCAATTTCTACTTGGACCAACAGACAACTCACCTGGCACACATGTCAGGTCATTAAAAGGTGTTTGAGAAGAAGTCTAGAGAGAAAAGCCTCCGAGAAGAAAAGGAAGAGAGAATGTTATCATCAGTGACTGCTGCAGCAGCAGAAGTTGGGAAAATTTCAAGTGATGAAGACCCAGAGAACAGTCAAGGCTCTGGTACTAGTGAGGGTTCAGAATACACTGAGACAACACCAATCTGTTCATCAAAACCAAGTACGATAATCTTACACTTTCCACACTCAGTTATGACCAGTGAAGAGATTTGTAGCACTGCAGATCGGTTGTCACTCTCTGACAACCAGACTACAGCCATGATGTCTGCAGTGTTGAAGGCAGGATGCGCAGATCTTGATGACTTTGTTATATCAGCCTCTACTACAAGACGAAATAGGATAAACACTCGTCATAACTTGTGCCAAAGTTACATGAATAACTTCAAGGAAAGTCCGCCAGATTACTGCACACTACACTGGGATGGAAAACTTCTACGGGATGTTCTTGGTGAAAGATACCCAGTGGAATGTCTTGCAGTGCTCGTCTCTGGTACTCCACAGTATGAAGAAGGGAAGCTGCTTGGTGTGCCCTTCATAGAAAGTTCCACAGGAATCCAACAGTGTAATGCTACATTGGAACTGATAGACACATGGGGTCTCACAGACAACATTGTAGGCTTGGTATTTGATACCACAGCAAGCAACAGTGGCATCAACAAGGGTGCAGCGAAGCTTATTGAAGAAAAACTAGGCAAAAAGGTATTCTACTTCGCTTGTTGCCATCACATATCAGAGGTAATAATTGGAAGTGTATGGGAGGCTGTGTTCAGCAAGGTCAAGAGTCCTGACAACCCAATGTTCAGCAATGTGAAAGAAAGTAGGACAAGTTGGTTAAGGACTGCCCAAGAGTTCTGGGCCTAGTTGAACAAGACTTGAAACAGAAGAAGACAAGCACTATTGCAGTCTTAAGCAATTTCCTTGAGGAAGCAAGTCCGAGGGCAGATTACAGAGAGGTGGCAGAGCTGTGCCTGATCCTGCTTGGTGAGGAACCTCCTCGAGGTATCCACTGGGCCAAGCCAGGTGCCATTCACCAAGCCCGCTGGATGGCCAGGAACATTTACTGTATAGAGATGCTCATGTTTTCCAAGGAACTAAAATACAACACGGACACTATCTTCAAGCTGGAGAGGATGAACAAGTTCCTGCCCTTATTCTACACCAGCCACTGGGTGACCACCACATCTGCAGCTGATGCACCTATCCATGACCTCCAGCTTATGAAGAACATGCTGCAATACAAGCAGTATGACTATGAACTGGCAACCTCTGTTCTCAAGAAAATGAACAACCACCGCTGGTATCTGACCCAGGAACTAGTGCCATTCACCTTGTTTAGTTCACATGTCAGCATGACCAAGTCTGCAAAAGAGAAGCTCACAGTCAAGCTGTCAGAAACAGAGACATCTGAGAGTTACAGGAAAGGCAAGCAGTGTTTCCTGTCATCAATGCAGCTACAGTTCTCACAGCCCTGGTAAGGCCAGAGTCTCACTTTCTGTTTGATGCTCTTCGAGTGAAATGTGACTGGCTCACTACTCTTGCTGACACCTGGGAAGACAATGACAGCTACAGGGATGGACAGAAGTTTGTGAGGTCAGTGAAAGTGACCAATGATGTGGCTGAAAGAGATGTGAAACTAATGAGTGACTTTGCAACTCAGATCACAAGTGACCCAGAGCAAAGAAGCTGCTTACTGCAAGTTGTGGAGTACCACAGGAAAAGATTTGACAGTTTCAAAAAAGCCACATTGAACAAGTGATAATACATGTATTAGTAACATCCTATCTGACAGTTTCTTATGCAATGTATGTGTCAGTGCAGTGCTATCATACTACCAAACTGATTTTTTGTAGTGTCCCAGCTGTTTGTGCATTAAAATTAGTTAAAATGTACACAGGTGTTCATGCGTTTTATTGTGCTTACTACCATATGCAAGACAATTTTATTAGCTTTCATTTGGTACCACTTTCAATGCTATAGCATCAACCTCTGGAAAGCTACAATGAAAATAAGGACATAATATCCCATATTTTGCAGCGTTTTTGAAAAACGTCAACAATAAAATTACATGGCTCTTGAGGCAGGCATAGCCAAGGTCCAAGATCACAATAACTGGTATATTTAGCTAAGGTAGACCGGGGAGAATGGGAATAATAGCAGTTTCCATATGTTTGAAGAAAAAGGTCAATTTTGAAGAGGTCTAATATACACATATATATATATATACATATATATTATGTATACATATATGTACATAT
>OY744515.1:123762629-123827629 GCA_963556195.1 Sepiola atlantica
TGAATTGGACAATTACTTTTATTTCTACTAAAAATTATATATTTCGTCATTTTGTTTTACATATTGCTTCAAACATTATATATATATATATATACCCTTAAATTGCATACCCTTCTATTTTTGAATCTTGTATTTTCTAACAATGGAAAAATAACTTGAAAATTAATATTTAATGATGTAAACATGATTATATATTTTAACTATACACTCCCTTATCCTAGATTAATTACGGTACGTTTAGCTAGTATATATATATATATATATATATATATATATATATATATATATATATATATATATATATAATATTAAATCCACACATGCGCATGAAGGTGTCTTCCTCAACTGTGTAGAGTAGCACCACTCTATCGTTTCTATTTCGCACAGAAAAAATAAATTGCGGATACTTTTTAGACATGCCTCGTATTATTCACATGATTATTTGAACAAGAATTTTCAAATAGGTGTTGAAAATATTTGTAAAATGTAGTCGATGTCCCTGATTTAAGTTATGTATTTTTAACTAATGCATCTTATTTGTTTAGTGGCGTCGCGTAGATATTTTAGGTTGGTGCATAGTTCGACGGAAATGATAACCCGGCACTTGAAGTTCACCTTAATTTATTTCTTCTTATTATTGCGATTGGTAGAAACGTCTGTTTCCGGTCCCGTCATTTCTAGTATTGCGTCATACCCAGTTCATCTAGCAACATACGTCTTATAAGTTAGAGCTTACAGGTTACGCCGTGAATAAAAGGACGTAATCGTTTCATCCTGTCACTGGCACAAGATGGAAGACAAGGGTAATGCCCACCCTCATGCGTGTCTGTGATTTTTTTTGAAGGGGGGGGCACTCTTCAATTAAATGTGTTCGGCTTTTACAATGGCTTCAATCCCTCACCAGAAAGGTAGATATGAGTGGTCCAAGTAGTGCCTATTCATTTTAGACGCTAACTCGCCTTTGGTTTACATCTGTATATCTCTAATACTTTTAGAATATTGATTCGTTTTGTATTCGCCCTGTGAGAAATGTTTTGAGAAAACGTTAAAAGAAAATATCCTTTGAGAGGCGCGTAATTCAATGAAAAGAATCAGTCGAGATGAATGGCGTCAGAATCCCGATTGTCTCCATAAAATAGTTCTATTCTTTGATTTATTTCAGTCAATTAAAATAGTGTCTATTTTTGTAAAAAAAAATGTCAGTAACAACTTCAAGAATTACCTCCCGTCTTTCTGTTACTTACTATAATTCTATATATATACTGCAATAGTCAGGTATTCCACGTACGTTTCTAGAAGTGTCTTCTAAACCTGATAGGTGGTGTTTTAATCATAAAACGAGGCTGTTATTTTTAAAATATTTTTTATAATTATTATTATTTCATTTCCAATGAACAACACAGGGTGTTTAATTGAATTATAACAATAAAAACACATACATAAATAACAATATCGTTTTTTTGTTTCAGACACCACCCATTATTTTCAAAATATACAAGCAAAGATATGCTCTATCCCGTCGCATAATTTTACATATATATCTGACGAACGAACATATTCTACAAATAAGAATGTAATGCTTCAGAAGATGGTGTCGTGACGGACGAACATATACAACACTACCCGGAATGTGAAGGTAATGCACAGGAGAATAGATACCAAACTACTTACTCAAACGGCCGAAATAAAAGAGGAGGTAATGCTTGAGATGATGGTATCGTGATAACAACAAAGGTACTACACTACCACACAACTACGACGCAATTCCTGTGATGATGGTATTATTACAAGAAAACAGATACCACACTACCTTCTAAAAAGAGAACATAATGCATGTGATAATATGACAACATAATAGATACAACACTACACTATTGATTGTAGCATTACCATTAAGTATATACGTCTGAAATAGAATAATAAATCACATTTTACATCAAAACATAATGATAGTATTGTTTCGGCACTGGATATAGAAGGAATAATTTAGATTCGGATTTAGAAATGCAGCTAATACATATGTATTAGTAATTAATATACATATATATATATATATATATATATATAGATATACATATATATATATATACATATATATATACATATATATATATATATATATACATACATATATATACATATATATATACATATATATACATACATATACATATATACATATATATATACATATATATACATACATATATATATACATACATATATATACATACACACATATATATATATATATATATATATATATATATATATATATATATATATATATATATATATATCTTATTGTTGTGGGTGACTTACCTACCCTTTAATAATAACTAAATGGTAGCAACCGGTTATCATAAATACCGGGAGAATCTTTGGGAGGCACATTTCGGCTCTACGTGTTGAGTGAGTTTATTGCGTCAAGTTAGTATTTTTCTTAAATCTGTTTTTGCCTGCTCTTGTTGATTATTGTTATCGTTTTTATTGTTTTCACGTTGACTGTTATTGTTGAACTGTTTTCCCTTTTACGACGTTTTTTTTTTTCTGCCACGTTTTTTTTTTTTTTTTTTTTTTTTTTTTTTTTTTTCGCAACTTTTTTTTTTGTTTAGTTTGGTGTCTCTAGTTATTAACTAGATGGCGTCCAAAACGACTGAAAATTCGGAATGGTGCAAACCTCCAAAAATGTCTATAAATGTCAATGATTTCGTGGAAGAAGCAAAAAAATACGAACACATGGTTACTGAACAAGGAATTGCCGTGGATTTACCAATGTTGGCAGAGATTAAAAAAAGAACAGTAACCATGTTTGTTGTCGAAAAAAAAATTAAAAAGTCCATCAGGGCCTCTCCTGAATTAATATGCAAGTTATTGGCAACTGCAGGATTCAAACCGCAAAGGTTAATCAAGTGTAAGGGATTTAACACTTGGAATGCTTTGTTTCCTAACGAAGAAATCTGTGCTAATCTCTCACTTAATCAAATCATCACGCAGGACTGTTTTACGAACCGAGTACATGGGTAGAAGACGTTCTTCTATTTCTATCTTCAATGTGCCTTTTTATGTAAAAGGCGAACAAATTGGTGCATTCTTTCTTAGATTTGGCGAAATCACAGACGTCAATTTTGACGAATTTCCAGGTACATGGAACTTCGAAATACTTATCGACAAGAAAGCTTATGACAGCATCCCCTACTATTTACAAGTCGGGGAGGAAAAACTACCTATTATATTGGCCGGACGAAGACCTGTTTGTTGGTTTTGTGTGCAACTAGGTCATTTAACTTTTGATTGCCCACAGAAAAAATCCACTCAGAAAACGACGCCCCCGATTAACAGACCATCCAAGGCAGGCCCCCACCTCGATCCTCCAGCTACAATTGGTTTACCTATTACATCTACATCTGATGACTCCGAAGAAGAATTCCCTGCTCTACCTTCTGCAGAAAAAGACGAGGGATGGATTATTGTTCCGGGAAAAAAAAACCCGGGTCGTGTATCTCTCGAAGAAATGAGAGAAAAAGAAATGCTTAAAAACGACCCGGGAAAAGACAGTTACATTAAGGCAAAAGAACTTAAATCTAAATTAGATAAGAAAGTAGGAAAAAAAGAGAAAAAAGAAGAGAAAAATTCAGCCACTTCAGATAAAATCTCTACCCCCAATCCAAGTCCCCAGCCGATCACAAAACCAATAGTTTCTAAAAATTCTAATTCTCCCAAATTAATGCCCCCTCCAATCACTGGCCCAATTTTAGACAAACAGTACAAGCTTATCCCTCTAAGTCCGATTAAATCGTCTATAAAAATCACTTCACCTAAACCTTCTCCTTTTGTCTCCCCATTTAATACCCCCAAAAATACCCCACCTGCTTCACCCACAAAAAAACCTCCCCTTCGCCTTTTCCAGCATCTCCTATGGGGCCTAGCTCCCCTTCCCCCTCCCCAATGGATGACATGTCTTCCCCTACACCTATTACACAGAGGCAGAGGAGCCCTTCTGTGGAAAGGAAAACTAAAAAAGCCACATTTCTTTCTGGGGAAGATATCTGCAAAGTGACATGCACCCAAATAGAAACAGTAAAGCATTACCACCTCTCCAATATAAATGAGCTCCTTAAATTCAATGAAGTCGGTGGTATAACCATTGAAGACCCTACTAATTTCCCCAATGCCCCTAGAGTCCTTACAGTGGTAAGGAAGAAACCAGAAGCGAAGGCTCTATGGCAGATGCTGGAAGAGGCGAACAACACTTTCAATTTCGCCGTTCCAATGGCCATCTTCAAAGATGAAGGTCTAGTCGTTTTAAGGAAAAAATGTTTTGGGAGGGTTCCCATAAGGTTACACCCCGCCCTGTATAGGATAGCGAAACTAACCTATCCTTTGGATGTTGGCGGCATCTCCCATGATGGTCAAATTAATGATCAGATGGGCAATCAATCTTTTGGGAGAGCCGTCGGCATCCTGACCACTGCTATGTTCGTTTCTGGAACCCAACTCTAAGGCACCCTCATGGCTCTCTTTCTAGCGAGTTTGAATGTCCGGGGCCTGAGGTCCGACGCTCGTAAATTTCGAGTCGCTACGGACCTTCAGCGCCTTGGAGTGGATATATGTTGTGTTCAGGAAACCCACTTGATTTCTGGGGACTATTTGGGTGCGCTGACTAAGGGTTTTCACGCTTATTCAGCGTACTTTAATTCTTCTGCTAGGGGGGTTTCCTGGCTGGTAAGCAAGTCTTTAGATGCATCGTGTGACCCTAGCTTCATGGATCCGGAAGGGAGACTTTGCGTTCTGGATATTACCATAAAGGAGAAGGCATTTCGGCTCATCGGGGTTTATGCACCCAATAGCCATTCTGAGCTCGGTCCTTTCTTTCGGCGAATCGAGCAGTTCTTGAATTCTACTTCTCGGACGGTCATTCTAGCGGGAGACTGGAACGCGGTCCTGGATCCCGATTTAGATCGTAATCGACCTAGGGGTACTAACATCGATCGGGATGCTATGTTATTTCGGGACTTCCTCGATAAGTTCGATCTTATCGATAAGTACCGGAATGAATGGCCCCGTGATAGGGTATGGACTTGGACAAATAGGCGCGGCTCCGATTCGGTACAACTTTCGAGTTATATCGATCGGTTCTTAATTAGGAGAGTCGATGTAGGATTAGTTGAATGTCCAAGTTTTCATAATATAGTTTACTCAGACCATAGACTTGTCCGGGTAAACTTAGATAGACCTAAGCCTAGTTTAGCTGGGTACTGGAAGCTCAACACTTCGTTGTTCGATGTGAAGGGCTACCAGGAACAGCTATTACTAACCTTACAGCGGGAATTGACGGGGGCTGTAATTGGGAATAGGAAGTGGATTCATTTTAAGAAGGTTATTAGGTCCTTTACTGCCGATTTTAGCAGACGACTCAATCTATCAACTAGGGCAGCTAAAGTGGCACTAGAATCTAGATTAGATCGGGCGGTGGAGGTGGGGGATAGCTCTAGTGTTACTATAATTAAGGCCAAGCTGGCTTCTTTGGCTATCCAAGAACACCAGGCTTTAGTGATTAGGGCTAGGTTAAAAAGAGTGCCTAAGGAGGCGACAAACATGGCTGCTGAACTGCGTGCAGAGGAGCATCGACATGCATTTGATCGTCATATCGCTCGTGTCTCATTGCCGGATGGGAGACTCGTGACCACAAACGAAGGTATTCTGGAGGCTTTTCGTTCTCATTTCCAGGATCTTTTTACTCGAGAACCCGGTTTGTCTTTAGCACAATTCGACCCCTATTTAGCCGACTTTTCTCGTCTTGAGGCGACCGAAGCGGCTAGGTGCGAAGGTTGCATAACAGAGGAAGAAGTCCGGGAAGCCTTAGGGCAGGTCGGCCTTAACAGGTCTCCGGGTATTGATGGTTTGCCCTACGAGGTGTATTTGAGGATGTCGCACATTTTTGTACCCTTGCTGACAGTTTTGTTTAACTCGTGGTTTAGGAACGGGTCTATTCCTCAGTACTTGACCATGGGTTTGGTGAAATTGTTACGCAAAAGCAAAAATGGTGGGGATGGGTTAGATAATTTTCGGCCCTTAACGATGCTTAATGCGGAGTTAAAGATTTTGGCCAAGATCTTAGCCAATCGTCTGCAACTTGTGTTGCCTGGTCTAATTAGCCCCGAACAGACTTGTTCTGTGAAGGGCCGGACCATTCAGGATAACTTGCACTCGATACGCTTGATCATAGATAAAGTCGACACTGAAGCCGCGCTGATCAATTTAGATCAGTCCAAAGCATTCGATAGGGTGGACCATCGGTACTTGTAGGCTGTTTTGTCTGCGGCCGGTTTTGGCTCGCAATTACGCTCCTGGATTCGCCTCTTGTATGCAAACCCCGGTGTTAGGGTTGAAGTGAATGGCATGAGGTCTGGTGCCTTCAGTTTGTCCAGATCTCTTCGTCAGGGGTGCCCTCTTTCACCGATGCTTTATGTGCTTGTTTTGGAACCTTTCCTTAACAGGCTAAGGGTGAATCCGGTCCTGCGTGGAATTACTTTAACAGGTTCTTGTACCATGTTGAAGTACTCCGCCTATGCCGACGACTTGACTGTGCTTGTAACGAGCAATGCCGAGATTAGTGTCGTCGACAGAGAAATCAGAATGTATGAAACGGTGACAGGGGCCAAAATCAACTGCGGTAAGTCTATTGGCTTGCGCATTGGTGCTTGGAAGGGTGTTTCCTTGCAGGGGCCCTTTAGCTGGACAGATGGGCCTTGCAAGCTACTCGGCGTCTGGTTTGGTCCTGATCTCCAGCTGGAGAAAAATTGGTCGGAAGTCCTGAAAGCGATTAGGGCAGCAGCTGGTCTGTGGTCCCGCAGAAATCTTTCGTTAAAGGGGAGAGCGGAGGTGTGTACTTCTCACATTTATCCGATCATCCTATATCGTCTTTCAGTGCTCCCACTCCCGTCGGATACACTGCTGGAGATGCAGCGGGCTCTGTTCAAGTTTTTGTGGCTTGGTAAGGCCCCTATGGTCCGTCGCGAGATTTGTTACCTTCATCCTTCTGAGGGCGGTCTGGGTATGCCTAGCATCGAAATTCGATGCCACACTCTTAGGCTGTTTTATCTAGACCGAATGAGTACACAATCTGAGGGAAACGGTGTCTTTTGGAAGGAAGACACCAAGAAAGCCTTTCCGGCTTTGAGAAGTGTGCACTTGGATGAGGGGGAGGCACACAGGTTACCCCGAAACGAGTGCTCCTTCTATCGCGAATGTAGACATGCGTTGAAGTTCCTTTCAAGGGTGACAGAAAGCCTCTCTGACATCCTGCTGTTGTCTCGAAAGGCATTATATCGGGTAATGGTGAGGGGGACTGTCCGAAATGATAGGCCTGAGGGGCTCGCTTTGACGAGGGGGGAGCTTCGCTCAATCTGGCCTTGGGCGCCTGGGTCAAGGTGCCTTGACAATGACGAGGCATCACTGACCTGGCTGACGATTTGGAATGCACTCTGGGTAAGTAAGAGGCTTTATTCAGCACGCTTGAGTAATTCTCCGACTTGTGTCAGATGCGGCGTTGAGGACGAGACTATAAGTCACGTCTTCGTTTTTTGTCGCATCGTCGTGCCGCTGATTAAGCTTGTTGCAGGCTACATGGTTCGTATTCTTAACGTATCGTCTTTTGACCTGGAACCCATTAATGTATGCAGCAACTGGGCTCCGACAACCGATAGGCAAAAACGGTTTACGTTTTTGAGCTTACTAGCGAGTATGAGAGTTACGATTTGGAAGACTAGGTGCAAGACAGTCTACGGAGCTGAGACCTTCACTTCTCTCGACCTTATTGCGATTTTCAAATATTACCTGAAGGCTCGCATTAGGGCCGAGAGAGTGAAACTCTCTTCGGCAGATTTTGGTGAAAGGTGGGTGACTGGAGCACGACTGTGTAGAGTAGCTGGCGCTAGATTAGAGTGGTATCTGGACGTGCCTTAGGCAGAGAATATTGGGTTCAGGAAACGAACTATGCTTTAATTTTAAGTTAGATTTAGACTTATTTTAAGTTAGTTTCTGTTTAATTTTCTGTTGATGTTTTAGTTCAACAATTTAGCTAGTGTATGATTGATTCCATTACATGCCCCTTTTATTTTGTCCTCATCCCACTCCCCTTTTTATTTTCTGCCCCACTCCCCTTCCCTCTCCAATTAGGTGACTGAGTGCCAAATTTGCCGGAGATGCAGGTCACCCTTCGATATTTTCGAAGGAGGTGGTCAGAATAAAACGTTGGGGCCTGCATCAACCACTTTTTTTCGAGTTTTCGATTTCGACCGGCAAATCGGCATCTCGGCCACATTTCAATAACGGGGGGGCTTTTACTAATCTTTATTTCTTTCACATTGTATATATCATATTTTCAATTTTTAGTCCCCCCCCCGTTGCATATTTCTTATATGGGTTTTAAGTAGGATTTCATGGTATGAATTCTTATGGTGAGTGGCGATGGATGTATAGTATGAATGCGGTATTATGGTAAATGATGGTCATGATTGAAACTAGCTAAGTTGAGTTTTTTAAGTTAGAGATGACCGATCCTTTCCCCACCCCCTTTTTGGCCTTGTGCCACATTTTGTGTATAATTTTACATAAATAAATATTGAGGCACATTTAGGCACTAGCACTGCAAACACTGACTTGTGTATAATTTCTTTAATTTTAAGTTAGATTTAGACTTATTTTAAGTTAGTTTCTGTTTAATTTTCTGTTGATGTTTTAGTTCAACAATTTAGCTAGTGTATGATTGATTCCATTACATGCCCCTTTTATTTTGTCCTCATCCCACTCCCCTTTTTATTTTCTGCCCCACTCCCCTTCCCTCTCCAATTAGGTGACTGAGTGCCAAATTTGCCGGAGATGCAGGTCACCCTTCGATATTTTCGAAGGAGGTGGTCAGAATAAAACGTTGGGGCCTGCATCAACCACCTTTTTTCGAGTTTTCGATTTCGACCGGCAAATCGGCATCTCGGCCACATTTCAATAACGGGGGGGCTTTTACTAATCTTTATTTCTTTCACATTGTATATATAATATTTTCAATTTTTAGTCCCCCCCCCCCGTTGCATATTTCTTATATGGGTTTTAAGTAGGATTTCATGGTATGAATTCTTATGGTGAGTGGCGATGGATGTATAGTATGAATGCGGTATTATGGTAAATGATGGTCATGATTGAAACTAGCTAAGTTGAGTTTTTTAAGTTAGAGATGACCGATCCTTTCCCCACCCCCTTTTTGGCCTTGTGCCACATTTTGTGTATAATTTTACATAAATAAATATTGAGGCACATTTAGGCACTAGCACTGCAAACACTGACTTGTGTATAATTTCTCTGTTCAATACAATTCATTATTATTATCTCTAAACCTGTTCTTTTATTTCATTGTTGGTACCCCTAAACGGGTCCACAGCAACTGGCGGCGAGTGATTCGTAAAGGACTTCGTTGGAAACACCTTGGACCTTGCAACCTGTGAGTGATAAACCAGTGTCTACAACACGGTCAACCTTCTAAAAAAATAAAAAATTCTACCCGTTTGAAAAAACCCAAAAAATCCTGTGCTTTAAAATTTTCGGGAAGATATTGGAAACATCGAATACATTCAATTTTGGGACGATTCTGCCTTACAAGAAATAACCAGTTTAACCAATTATTGGACGAAAAAAAAAGTAAGACAGATTTTACTATTTGTGTTCTTATTTCAATACGGGATTTTACCTCGTGCAACAAATGAAATTGGAATACCATGTGCTTATAAAACTGAAAGATTTGAAAAAAACAAACAACAAACTCCATACTTTTCGTGTCTGATATAGTCAAACGTATTTTGCGAACAGACTTGTCACTGTAAAATCGTATAGTCGTATAAAAAAAAATCTGACAAGTAAAACCAAGTAACTTTCTTGAATAACTAGTCATTTTTTTATATAGCCATTACTTGCTATTTTGCATTTTCAGCCTACACTTAAAGGCAAACGGACTTATTGGGAAAAAAGAGTTCCAGATACGAACAAAAATACAAATAATTTGTTAAATTAACTACCCAATAAAATTAATTAAAATCGTTTTTCTTTCTCAAAGAACTTTGAGAGAAGAAAAAAAAAGATTAGTAAGTGCCGGTCGAATTCGAGACCCGAATGACGCAGTGATGAGAAGGGGTTGAGTTTGTTATTAAACAGTAAGCATTTGAAAAGAAAAAAATAGTGAAGGACTATTGGTGACTAATTCTTTTTCAAGAAAGTATTTCTTTAATCATGGAAGATTTCTCGAAACAGATATTGGAGATTATTAAATTTCAATCAGAACAGCATAAGGCAAACGATGAAAAACATCTTGCTCAACAGAAGGCAAACGATGAAAATCTTCAGTCTCTACAGAAGAAATTTCAGTTGCAGCAAATAAGTTTGAAGTATTTTGAGGAAAAAAAATTAGCACAAAAGCGAGTAGATAGAACATCTTTAGACGAACAATTGATTGGGATACACAATTTACAATTAGAGCAACAGACTCAATGAGAGAGAAAATTTGAACAGCTGGCACAAGCAATGATAAATACGACGAATGACGACAGCGACGCGTTCAACCAAAATGCAATATGGTCAGCTATAGAAACCTTCAACTATGTGCTTGAAGAGGACCTAAACTTCGAATCATGGTACCGTCGATATCAGGATTTTTTCGACATTTATTGTAGCACATGGTCGGAAAAGAAAAATATTCGTTTAGTTCTTCGTAGACTAGGTACGGCAGAGCATACAACATTTGTCGATTATATTCTGCCGAAGAAAACGGGCGAACTATCTTTCAATGAAACCATTAAAATGTTAATGGAACTATATTGCCCCAAAACAAGTTTATTCCACAAAAGATGGAAATGTATGAACCTAACGCGAAAAGAAAGCCATAATTTCTCAACGTTTGCTTCGATCGTCAATAAAAATTGTGACTTTAAGTTATCATCCTTGACAGCAGAACATTTCAAAGTATTAATATTTGTTCAAGAGCTCGTCTCGCAAACCGATGCAGAGTTAAAAAGACGTGCAATAAACAAACTTGAAACCGTGCCAAATTTAACATTGCAACAACTGGCCGAAAGCTGTTAACGACATATTTCCGAGAAAAAGGAAGCTAAAGAAATAGAGGAAGCAGCAAATTCTAATATTAAAAATGTTCGTCGTTTTTAAAAAAAATCATACTCTTCGAAGGAAAAATTCAGGAAAGATGTTATCAAAGGTCGGATTAAAAATTGCCAAACCACCCTCGTTGGGGTTGCGGGGACCTACATTGGTACCAGAAGTGTCCTTTTAAACGAAAAAATTGTGACAAATGCCATAAAATGGGACACAAAGCCTCACATTGCAGAAGTAACTAGAGAAAAAAAAGTTATATGAAAACAACCAGAATTAATGGTGGCAAACTAAACATACGAAAGTATGTTATGGTAAAAATTAACAATCAAGATGTTAAACTACAGCTTGATTCAGGGTCTGACCTATCAATTATTAATATTAATACCTGGAAAAAGATCGGCAGACCGACTATGCTACGCACAGATAAAGTGGCTCGATCGGTAACCGGAGAGAAAATAAACTTTGAAGGGGAAGTCATTACAAAAGTGATACTAAAAAATAAGACATTAAAATTACGCATGAAAGATACAAGAAATTTGTTCGGTTCAGATTGGATTCAGCACTTCCAACTCTGGGATTCACCGATAAGCGCCTATTGTCAACGAATAGAGAACTTTTCTGCTGAAGCAGAAAAATTGAAGAAGGATTTGAAAGGGTCATTCCCCAAGGTGTTTTCTAAGTAATTAGGACGCTGTACTAAAATGAAGGCGAGTTTTGAACTAATTGAAAATAAGAATCCCGTTTTTAAGAGAAAACGAAGTGTACCATTTGCCTCTCTTGAAAAAAAATAATGCAGAAATAGACCGGTGGGTGAGAAAGGTATTTTAACACCAGTTGAATACTAGGAATGGGCGGCACCAACCGTCTACGTGAAGACAAAATCTGGAGAGATCAGAGTGTGTGCCGATTTCTCAACCGTTTTGAACGATGCGCTGAAAGATTATCACTATCCGCTGCCGACTCCAGAAGAGGTTTTCACAAAATTAAACGGTGGAAAACTCTTCTCAAAAATGGACTTGAGTGAAGCCTATCTGCAAATACCTGTAGAGGAAGATAGCTCTAAGCTTCTCTGTATTTCGACACACAGGGGACTACTAAAGTTCAATCGTCTCCCTTTTGGAATTAAAGTGGCCCCGTCGATTTTTCAGCAGGTAATCGACACGATGATGCGCCAGCTCGATTTTTCGATCGGCTACCTTGACGATATCTTAATGAAAAGTACGAACGTCGGGGAGCACTGTGAGCACGTAAACAAAGTATTCTAAAGGATAAGCGATTTTGGTTTTACACTCAAGAAGTCAACGTGTGAATTCTTTCTAGAAGAGATCAAATACTTGGGACATGTCATTGATAAGAGTGGAAGACGTCCCAACCCAGAAAGGTCTATAGCCATCAAGAATATGCCCGAACCGAACAACGTTACCCAACTACAAAGCTTCCTGGGTCTCGCAAACTATTACGAAAAATTTATTCCCAGAATGCACAAATTGCGAGCCCCCTTAAATGAGTTACTTAAGAAAGATAGTAAATGGGAATGATCCGCCGACTGTCAATCTGCATTCGACAACCTAAAAACGAAGTTAACTTCAGAATTATTTCTTACTCATTTTAATCCAGAGCTAGAAACTATTGTTGCAAGCTCTTACGGCATTGGGGCGTGCATTTTGCATAAAATGCGGATGGCTCGATGAAACCCATCGCGCACGCTTCAAGAACTTTACTTCCTGCAGAGAAAAATTACTATCAAATTGAAAAAGAAGCGTTGGGTACTGTGTTCGCAATGACCAAATTTCAGAGGTATCTACACGGCCGTCATTTTATCCTACAAACATACCATAAGCCACTTATCACCATCTTTGGATAAAAAAAGGCTTGCCAACCTATACAGCAAACCGCCTACAGAGATGGGGTATAATTCTGTAAAATTATGACTTTGAGATTGAATTTTTTCCGTCAAAAAGACAAGGACACACAGATGGTTTATCGCGGCTAATCCCAGAGTACACGGAACCGCTCGAGGATACAGTTATAGCATCCCTTCGGTCTGAATTTGACTATAGTAAAGTACTGTGTAACACAATAAAAGAGCTGCCAGTTACACTTGGCGATATACAAAAAGAGGCAAGAGAAGATAATTTTATTATCGAAATTAAAAATAAATTATAAACAGACGATGAGCAAACGGCAGAAGCTTTGTCAGTCTGTTGCAACACATTATTATACCGGGAGCGAGTAGTAATCCCAGCTACGCTAAAAAAATCCTGAAGGATTTCCAAGAGAGGCATCCGGGAGCGACACGCATGAAGAGCCTAATGAGATATTATGTGTATTGGAAAAACATGGACAGGGACATAGAGACGAAGATAAGGCCTGTGCGGGCTGCGCGTCGGCAGCGAAAGCACCACCTATTCAGTACTGTCCATGGCCAAAGGCAGAGCAACCATGGTCCCGGATTCACATAGATTTTGCGGGGCCATTGGAAGGCTTCTACTATTTAATTATAGTCGACAGCTACTCAAAATGGCCAGAAGTTGTTAGATGTAAAAACCCAACAACGGATGTCACGATATACGCGTTGCATGAACTGTTTACCCGATTCGGAGTGGTGGACATTGTTGTATCGGACAACGGTACACAATTTACTTCACAAGAGTTCAAAGAATTTTGTGAAGACTTTCAAATTAAGCATATCACCACTCCGACTTACCATCCGAGGTCAAACGGACAGGCAGAAAAATTTGTTGATACCTTGAAGAGAGCGTTGAAAAAATCGACGGATACGCCGAGAGAAAAGGCACTCCAGCAGTTCCTGCAAGTGTATAGAATTACACCCAACGAGAACACACCAGCCCAGGTACCAGCGGCGGAAGTAAGGTTTGGAAGAAAAATAAAGTCGGTATTCGACAAACTTTTACCAAAACAGGTGAAACCGACCAACATTACGGAACCAAAGAAGAGTTACGAGGATGGAGAGATGGTGTTCTTCCAGGAACACCAGGGAAACAAAACCGTGTGAGAAGTGGGAAAGGTACAAAAAAGATTAAGACGGATGGTGTACATTGTAGAGGGTCCTAGAGGCACCTGTAAAAACACATTAACCAAATGCGTCATCGCATGTCGGACGACCCAGGGGAAGGCCCATCGGATCAGAGTGAGCCCATCATGGAAAATGTGTACGACGCATTTGAGCTGCCAACACAAAAAAACGCCTACGGAACAGAGACGTTCATCAAGAAAACGTAAATTAACCGGGAGTTTTGAGGTGAATCCTAGGAAAAAGATATACCTTGAGATTCCGCGGGGAATAAGTTTCGGAAGGGGGGTGTTGTGGGTGACCTACCTACCCTTTAATAAAAACTAAATGGTAGCAACCGGCTACCATAAATACCGGTTTTGCCGGGAGAACATTTGGGAGGAACATTTAGGCACTAGCACTGCCAACACTGACTTGTGTATAATTTCTCTGTTCAATACAATTCATTATTGTTAGCTCTAAACCTGTTGTTCTTTTATTTCATTGTAGGTACCCCTAAACGGGTCCAAAACAGTTATGAAACGTACGCATCCTCATGAGCAAATCTATATAATAGTACGCTACGGTAATGTCATGACCCTAGATGCTTTACTACCGCCACCTTTGTTTTAAAGATGGCTTCGTTCGCCCGTTGGAGAAGAGACGAGAAAAAAGTATCATTAAATCTTTTATCTTATATCGCGGTTGTATCGGACGTGGCTTTCTAAAGTCTAATATCTCTTCTCTCCAAAGATTGTAAGCGGCTAAGTTTTGATTCTTTACTTCTCAATTTAAGATACAAATTCTTAAGCTACATACATATTAATGCATAAATGTCACATCATATATATATAAAATATATACTTTGATGATAATACATGCATGCCAATATCTACATACCTCGATACGTAAGTAGAGCTAGGTAGTAAGCTATGAAAATATATGTATGCCAGATAAACTACACAGAGGCTCCCGCGTTTCATCCCCGGGGGGGAATCTTCAGGCTGAATATTCCCCCCCGGGGATGAAACGCAGGAGCCTCTGTGTAGTTTAATTGCCAAAAATATATTTTCATAGGTTACTATATATATATATATATATATATATATATTACTTCATAGTAAATGGATCATCTAATCTAAATAAATAATGCTATTACATAAAGAACCAAAAATAACCTTTGAACAGTCTTAAAAATGAATTTAATTCCAAAATTCAATTCAGGAGAAGACATTTCCGTTTCTTAATAAACAAATCAAACAGTTTAGCGTTTTTAGATTTAAAAAAAGAATGAATTACTTCGCGATTCGTGGAAATTCGAAAATAATTTTGCTCTATTAACATTTCAAATAGAAAGTAAGTCTCGCTTTATCATTCCTGAGAATTGTATGTACTAAATGAATGAATGTTTTGGAAACTATATGTATCAATGATTTTATAAATACTTTTATAAATATTGCTTGAACACATAATACTTTCAAACGTAGTTGTGAGTTGTAATAATTTAATTGCCGAACAATGCTACAACAATCAAATTTAATTACCAAGCAATAACATAGCAATTATATTTTGTATAACAATCCTATAACAGTTTCTGGATTTAAAACGTCTGGTAGAAAAAATAAAAATTGAAAGAAAAATATGTTCGGTAAGGACGGCTAATTATTTTTATTCAAATAACCATGAAGTTTTCCAATAGTGTAACGCATGAAATTCAAAGTAAATCTACGAGTTTACGAGACAGTGTCGTTTTCAGAACTACATTTCCCATGCAACGGTCAAGGATTCGGATTCTCAGGATTTTGTTCTAGCTTGGCCAACAATGTTTTAACTGAGATCTTTGACATTTGAAAATCATCGTAAATTCAAGTAGCTTATTTCCTCGGATCACTTGTATTTCCCTGTTTTTGTTTTCCCGACTGTATACACAGAGAGAAATTGTAATTTAATGTGGGCACACACTAAAAACCTGACCCCTAGTCACAATAACCCCTTACGCTTCAGAAGCAATATGTTATGTCAGGGGTGAAAAAGGTTTGAAAAAGTAAAATTAAATAAAGAATATGAATATTAATGAGAGCTTTAGTGTTGAGAGCGTAAGTTCTCCCTGTGAAAGTCCGCGTGTGCCGTTCGTGGCGGTTAAATAAACATCAGTTTACTTCCACCTTCTTCAATGAAATATATTCTTCAGCTTCATTCAAAAAATTGGATACATAAATTGTAAATGTGTTTTACCTTTTTCAGATGAGGAATGATATTATGCATTATTTAGATTGTTCGGAGTATTATTCTCATCTCGTGTATTATTGTAACAACGTTTAACACTCAAGATGAGAACAATAGTCCGTATAATCCAAACAATACATATTGTCAATCTTCATCTAAAATATTCAAAAATATTTACCAAATAAGTACGGACCTGAATTAATACAGAATGAAGAAAAATAATGGAAAGCCGCAACGCTCTTTACGTTTGAATTATAAAAACAATGGTGCGTATGATAAAAGAACAAACGCATTTTTTCAATAAGTCACTAATAGGATCCATTGTCAAGATACATCTAGAGAAGGCCGGATATCATATCGGCCGAAACGTGAGAATAACACCAACAATGAGAACAATAGTCCGAACAATCCAAATGATACAAATGTTTAAACATAATTTAAAAAAATCATAATTGTGGTAAATATTTAGTGCAGAAGCACTTATAGTTCTTTATTTTATCCCTACTAACAATTGGTTTTTCTGCTACTATATGAAAGTTGAATAAGTTTGCACTGTGCGTTGTATAACTATTGACATTTTAGCTGAAATGAGAATTTTCAAGCCGCTTGGGTAATGTTGTTAGATTTTTTTAGTATATTAGTCTCAGGTCACTGTTGAAGTGTGTCTTCTTTTTACAACTGTGTGTATCATCATTCCGTCTCCACAAACATTTCTTCTTTCTTAGAAATATTCATTCTTCTCTGTAAATAGACAAGCCACGGATGCCGAATTTAGCGTGACGATTGTTTAATATATAGTAATTTAAATCTTAATATAACCGATGTACCTTTGTATTCTACTTTCTACAAGCGATAAGTATAATAATAATAATAATAATAATAATACAAGCAAGGAGACCGGATGTCATGATAACCAACAAGAAGGAATAAATCTTGCAAAATCGTAGACTTCGCCGTTCCAGAAGACACAGAGTGAAAATCAAAGAAACGGAAAAACGAAGCAAATACACAGTACTACGCAGAGAACTTAAAGGAATGTAGAGCATGAAGAAAGTCAGTATAATACCAATAGTCGTAGGAGCACTAGGAATAATTAAAAAAAAAACTGGAAAAAAGACTGGAGGAAATTAAAATCAAAGGGGTAATTGAAACTATACAAAGGACGGTAATGATCTAAACAGCTGTAATCTTAAGAAAAATACTCGAATGCGGAAACCAAACCGCATAAGCTACGAAGGGTAGCATGGATTCTACAACAGGAAGAAAACAAAACCACAGAACAAACACCACATCACAAAAGAAACAGAAAATGCAAGAAACATAACTTTATAAGCCCCACCCCTAAATTACATCGGTCCCAACTGACACGACACAAACATGAACCAATGAACAGAAATAGCAAAAAGCACCAACAAAAAAAATTAAACATAGATTTAAAAAAATTGGACCAGCCTAGGCTGTCACCACACAAAATATTTGCAAAGGGTAAAAGAGGATGAGAAGACCGAGGAGCGACAGCACAGACAAGACCTCCACTGGAAGTGAAGATAGTCAGTATAATACCAATAATCGTAGGAGCACTAGGAGCAATCCCCAAAAACCTGGAAAAAAGACTGGGAGAAATTGCAATCAAATTATCATTGGAACTATACAAAGGACAGAAATGATCAAAACAGCTACAATCTTAAGAAAAATCATTGAATGCGGAAACTAACCCGCATAAGATACGAAGGCTCAGACGGAATCTACTACAGAAAGAAAACAAAACCACCGAAAGAACACATCACAAACAAAGAAACATAAAATGCAAGAAACATCGCTTTATAAGCTCCCCCTCTCCCCACCAATAAATTACACCGGCCTCAACTGACACGACACAAAAACAAACCAATGAAAATAAATAGCAAGAAACACCATCAGATCCCCTACAAAAAATAAATAAACAAATAAAAATAATCATCACCCCCCCAAAAAAAAAAATAACAAATAGTTTAAAAGAATTTTAAATTAAAAAAAAAATAGTACCACAAAATATTTGCATAGGGTACAGGGGAAATAGAAGACCGATGAGGGACAGCACAACCAGACCTCCACTGGAAGATCAGAGATTGCTGGGACCTTGGGGAGGCTTATTGCCACACACATCCCAGAGAAGACCAATGGTCCTTACAAGCGAGAAATCAATGGTAACGGCTGTAGTGATACTGCAAGTTTATTTGCAGTTGATATCGAAAAGAGGTGGAGAATACTGGAAATATGGGGAGACTTGTTGTCACTCAGACTCCAAGGAATACCACCGGTTGTCGGTGAGCAATAACTGATGACCTGTGTGTGAACTCTTAGTGAGTAAATAATAATAATAGTGAATGTAGTTAGTCGTGTTCAGAGTCGATATTTTAAACGTGTATCAAAATAACTTACCTCCATGGTTGGATCATTCTACCAATCAAGAAAGTACCTGACTCCTGGTGCAATTATCTACTTATTTAAGAGTTCATTTCATCCTAAGGTAAAGTGCTTCTGTTATATATGGCGAGGTGAACCTTTTTGAACTTTGACAAAGTCAGGAATGAATTTAAAAATCTTTAAGGGGATGCCTTTTACTTGTCACTGAAGCGTCTATCACACAGAAGAGAGGTTGCTATCCCCTCTCTAATGGATCGTAATTTTCATGGAATGTGCTCTACTGAGTTTAAAACCCTTTGTACCCCTATAGAATATAAACAGCCAAACCATCATCTGGCTACAATCACAGCAAATAACTTTTCTATTTATCTCTCTTTGTTCCAAAAACAAAACCAAACTTCCACGAACAAAGTTTTTTTTCGTATAACATCCCATCTGTGTAAATTAGCATAACGATTCTAGACATAGGGTTATGTATCATTAAATCTATGTTTAATCATCGTAAGGGGACATAAAAGTGGTGCAATATAGTTTTGTTAAGATAATTTATTATACTCGTTCTGGGAAGGGGATTCTTGTTATATATATATATATATGTATATATATATATATATATATATGTATATATGTATATATATATATGCATACATATATATGTATGTATATATGCATACACAGACATATATATATATATATATATATATACTTACCTTTTCAATTCACAACGAAAAACGGTGTACCACTACAAACATTTCTTCTCAACACAACGTCACCAGCACAAGTAGATTGATAATAATAAATCTTATATAATTATCTGCACAAAATTCAGTATTACAATTTTACAAATACAATTAAAACCTGACCTAAAAATAATAACATACATTTCTCAAAGTATTAAGGGATTACTCAACACAAAACAGCGTCTTTCCTTTATCTAACGACACTTTTTTCAACTTGGCATCTATGAAATACAATGTGTTTAATATCTGATGTTGTATATCTGCGAGATGGACAGAAACATCAAATAACGCACTTACAAAGATAAACGGAACCTAAAGTACAACCATCCCACTAACGCACTAGTCATACATAGTAACACTTTTAACCACAATTCTGACCTTCAAACCTCTACCTTAAGACTACATCATCGCTACCACGTCATTAGAACTCTAAATATTCTCTCACCACAATCAAATGTAAACCTTGAGCTTGGTTCTTACTCCTAGCATTATATACATCAACTAAATTATAAAAGTCCAACTCGGTTAAATACTATTTATTTTTACTGATTGTTATCCAACTTTCTAAATTTCTTTTTTCTTCTGTTTTTCTTTCCTTTCCGTTTTTAACATTTGCGACATTTTCAAGGCACCGCATATATTTACAAATAGTAACGTACGCGTCAATAAATCCTGTTTTACGTTGTATTTCTCATGTTTTGTCGTTGATCAGAATATTTTATATGCTCACTGTTTTAAGTCGTTCTGAACAAATCCGGTCCAATCTACAGTTTCGTTATGATGATTTGTGTTCAATCCTTTATATATATATATATATATATATATATATATATATATATATATATATATATATATATATATATATATAGGAGTTTGTATATTAAATAAACATTTTTAAATGTGATAGCATCTTGAAAGATGCCGCTTTTGTGTGTCTGCTTAAGTATCCTAGAAGCTTCCGGGAATTGAAAGTATATACGGAACGTAACACAATTAAAAAAAAAGTTTTTGGAAATGTAGTCTCATGCGACTACATTTGAAAAATTATAGACACCACCATAGTTATATAAACATATATCCACACATATATATTCGCGCGCGATTGTTTTCATTATATATATAAATATATATATATATATATATATATATATATATTTGTATGTGTGTATGTATATATAGCACTTCTTTGTTTTTCTCTGAGAATAAATATTTAATGTTGTTAGTAGTTACCGATTCAATGTCTGCACTATGTTTTATCGAGCAAAAAACAAACATAGACACGCACACACATATGTGAGTGTGCGGGTGTCTAAATATATACAATGCGCCAAAACATATATATATATATATATATATATATATATATATATATATATATAAATTCTTTTGTTTGCTGATACTTTAGCATGCTTCTTATTACATGTGTTCGAAATCGAAAATCTTATATTTTCATTGCAATGTTCATCATAAAAGACAAATCCGACCAGCCATTGTTTAAGTACCGTTGGAATAATTATATGAAATCAACCAATATTAAAAGAACTACACTTAACATCGATGGTGAGGTTAGTCCATTTTAGATTTGTATTAATTTAAAAGAGGAAGTGAGAATCCCAATGAAAACGAGAGATCAAATATAAATCACATCAGAATATTGTTTCTATATTTTTTTTACGACTAAAGTTCGAACGGTGTACAAGACTTTAAGTGATTTCCTCTCTTTTCATGAAGATAGTGTCTCCACCACTAATATAGCGTAGTTTTCTGATCCTTCCCTTGGTCAGTGCGAAACTGACTATGTGGAGCGGACAATCCAATGTTTAGAGGTAAGTATTTCTCAACGTGTCCTCCTTACAATACGTAGGCACAGACAGTGGCCGACACCCAGGCTATTGGTTATCATTGATTACAGTGCCAACTTTGCACGTGAGTCTACCTGCATAAATAATTCTCTATTTTACACAAATCTCGTTCGACGAATCATTACAAATTCTCGAAGAGATTCTGAATTATCTACAACAGTCTGTGTGCAAACAAAAGAGTACACCAACAATGTAAAACTTATGGATGTACGGTAACAATAGCTGTTCTGTTTTTCAAGTTTTAAATAAAAAAAATCTATTTTTGCACCCTCGACACCTATTTATGATTTTTACCATTTTTTTAATCGTGCTCTCCCCTCTCGTGGTCAACGGCTGCCTTTAAAACAGTCGACTAAAATACTTATATGTAGTTTTTTTATTAACCTTATTTGTTTCAACATTTCTATCGAAAAAAGTTTGATGTGATTCATCTTTGCCCTCCCCTATTCTTGTTATTCTTTACTCTTCATAAAAAAACTTACTACCGTTTATAGTGGCACTTCATCCAATATTGTTCGATTGTATATTAAAATGTGTGCCTTCACACACACACACACACACACACACACACACACACCCACACACACACACACATGTATATATATATATATATATATATATATATATATATATATATGTATATATATAAATATATTATTTACTGTATCCACATAAAATGTTTTTATAGGCACGTCTAGCTAGTTAACCGATCAGATTAAGTGTTGATCTCTTAGCCAATACTTAGGATTCTCATGAACAAGAGTCTGTTATTATACTACCTGTTTCTGATACTATTTTTCTCTTTTCTCTAAGATGCCTCATCACCGTTTCTTTGTTGTTCTCTCAGCCAATCGTTGGGCTACACAAACAAATGTTCGGTTGAGTTTACTTCCTATGTCCTATTCTATTGTACTGTTTTCTATAGAATGACTCATTCATGTATTTTTGTTGTGTCAATATAATAGGTGCCATGATTCTAACACGTGCTTACTTACATTTCTGTTGTAGGTTTTAGTTTTTTATGTTTGTAGGTTTTAGTTTAGTTGTTTTTGTTTTTATATTGTGTATTTGTTCATTTATTTATTCATCATGTATTGTAATCTAATATAAATATTATCTGTGCAACACTTGTTTGCTATTTCGTTTATACAGTTTTATAGGTTTTGGGCTCTTTAAAGTTTAGGATTTCAAATTTCTCATTCAGACATAATCTACACAGGTCGTCTAAATTTCTACATGTACTGGCCTGTCGTATTATTTTCCATTCAATTATGGATGAGCGTCCGTTTTGTTTGAGCTCCGAATAAAAGTTTTATAGTGGTTTTAATTCGGCGTTCCTTGCTTTTAAATGTGCTGTTGTGGTCGTAATATCTGGTTTTTAAATCTAGGGAGGTCATAGCGACGTAGTACTTCTTGTTATTCTGTCTTTCTTTGGCAAATATTGTGGCTTGGTACACAATACATTTGGTTAGGCACCTATTATGTAGTGGACAAAGTTTACAATTTATGCAGTTTAATCTCTTCTCTTTATACTAACCTAAATAAAAAAAATTTGTGAAAATAATTTTTTTTAGGGGTGGGTAAAATATTGTCAATGTTTTTATAAAATAAAAAAAAGAAAAAAAAATTATTATTCCATCAGCGCTCGGGAGCTTCCGCGACCTGCTCGATCGTTGTCGACGCGAAGTCACGGAAATTTCGCCTGCCATCTGGAACAGTACCTAATTACTAAACCTATTATTAATCGACGGTATGTAAGTGATATCTGTTTTAGGAGAATACAATAATAATTTTTTTTTAAATACAACAGACTTTTCAAAATAACACTTGCTTAAATTAACTAATTAGCTAAACGTTAACAACAAATAATTCTGCATATTTCTATATTAACAACCTCTTGGTACGAACTCATGTATTCGACATTATTAAAGTTAAGTTCTTATCGATATAAAATAGCTGATAATGAATCTATTAAACTGCACAAAATGAATCTCTTTAACAAACAAAACTTGTTTTAATTAGCTAAAAACGTACAACAAATTCTAATTAAACTTTTCTTTCTTAATCATTTATGGGCAAAATTAATTAATAATTACAAACTAAAACACTACTAGTAATTATTAGCTTTATATTTCGCGCATAATTATTTAGTATATTAATTAATTGTCTTGTAACTGAATGCATCGCAATTTTAAATTGGATAAACATACGTAGATACATATTCTATATTAATTGTCATTATAAAATATCATCAATTATTAATTATAAAAAAAACTAAAATAATACATCTCATACATTACAATAGCTACTTTCCTGCCCCCAAACAGTAGACAAAAATCGAGTTTATATATACGTTTCAATGCCTTTGAAAAAGTGTATATTCGACAATAATAACAAAAATAATAGTTACATCGCTTATTCTACAACAACACATTCCTGTAGACTCACTATGCATCTCTCTAACACTACAACGAAAGTTGCATACACATAAGAGAAAATAAGGCACTGCCTGAATCTAGACACATTTTAGTCAATAACACAAAAACACTACACAAGATAAAACTATTCTTGAAGCTATATACATGAAAAATTACACATTCTACAATCAATAAAAATTATTACACAACCACTTAGAATATTATGAACTGTTTTGCATCGTAATTAACACTAATTAATAATTCGCCGTTAGATATTAAATTGTTTAATTGTGTATGCGTATTTTACGTTATCACGTTCGTATGCAATATCTAGTCAATAAAGACACTTCTTTACTAGCCATTTGAAAATAAAAGCAACATGATGAAAAACTACATGATTAACCTAGCCATTAACATCTAAAAAATAGATAAACACTTAGCACGATTTAAGTTTCGCCTGATAAAGATATCAAAGAATTAATTTTAAAGTGCTTGCAAATATTTGATACAAGAAACCCATGGAAACCCATGGAACTTAGATGCACAAATTTGAGCGGAATTCTAAGTAAAGTTTTATAATAATTGAAAAACAAAAGCTTCATACACCTTAAATCCGAATATTTTTAATAGAGATTGGCTCAAGCAAAATATGCTGCCTATATATACAAACACACATATACGCATATATATATATATATATATATATATATATATATATATATATATATATATACATATAATTTTGCTTTGATATTATGCAATATATTTTGTATACATATATATATAAATAAAAATTAATTAACAAGTTTAAATATATTAATGAAATGAACATGAAACAAATATTTTCAAAAGTACTGAATAAAAAGTAGAGCATTTATTAAATTACATAAACACTATTACAGTCTACGTCAATCAACCTGCGTTTCAATATTATCACGTCACTTTACAGACTGAATGAAAATGAAACGTGAAAAAAACTCTCATTGAAATCGTCACCAGATGAATACGGATGTTAAGAAAAGGAGTAAAAAAGACAGACACAATCAAATTCAATCCAAAGGCGTGTCACACAAATATATGAAATTGTCCGTTAAACCTTCAAACTTTGATCAATGAACCTCACAATTCACCCTCTATCTTTATGAACGTCCACTCCCCTTCTCGATATAACTATTAGCTAGACAGAACAGGAAAGAGAAAGTTTTTAGAAAATATTGAATAAATAAATAAACACATAAATAAAGTAACAATTAATATATATATATATATATATATATATATATATATATTATAATATAAAAAGAAGTAATAAAATAAGGTGTCAATCAAATTTTATTAGAATTCAAAGTTCAAGCAAAGTATTCTTAAGTCCTTGAACTTTGAATTCTAATAAAATTTGATTGACACCTTATTTTATTATATCATTTTATATTATAATATTAATGCTCTACCCAGTATATTGAGCTTCAGTTTTTATCCGGATGTTTCACTAATTATAAGATATTAGTTGACGCTTATATCTTTTGTTGGATTACTTTATATATATATATATATATATATATATATATATATATATATATATATATATATATATATAAAGAAAGGCTAAAAAGACTCAGAACTATTTCATAGTTACTTTTAAGGCCTCTAAAATCGAAGTTATTTTCCTTTCAAGCAGCAACACTTTCATTCTCATTTTACTCAAGTTAAAATGAATGACTCTCTCCTTTGGGAAGTCTGGTTTTTTATAATCTCTTAAAACTGAATTTGCCTCCAAATCTAAAATGTAAGTCTTTCATGAAATCTGTTGCTATGGTTGCTGGTAAATAGATCGAATTATTGTACCGCTCCAGAACGTACCTAACACCTCATGCAATACGTCATAAGATTATGTACTATTGTCAGGCGAGTAGAGAATGTACCATGTTTATTTTATCATGGAAATCGCTCCAGAGAAGGTATGAAGCAACTTGATGTAAGGAGCAAACCAGAACGAAATATGATTATCTCAGGAGATGCCTATTGGGATTTGCCTTGAAACTACTAAGGTTATAACCAGGAGTAAAAACAGTGAGCAGGAAGAGAGTTCCACAAGCCTGCAGTTTTTAGAAAGGAGCTACTGGAATAAGAAGCTGTATTACAATGAAGTATCAAAACAGCGGACTAGTGAAGACTACTAGACCAACGAGTCAAACAAGCAGGGCAAAGAGAAGCAGGGAATTGATCACACAATCTCGAAGAGCACATGCCATAATGATACTGATAGAAAAGGTTGAGACTAGCAACATCACGTCTTTGAGAGAGAAGGTGAGAGAAGAAGAAAGTGTGTGATTAATCAAATTACAAATACGTGTTTGCACCTCATCAAGATACTACAAATGGGAAAGGGGTTCCCCAGCCCAAGTATGAGAGCAGTACTCCATACTTTGGGTAACCTCGTAACTCTCACTTCTGTTATTTTGATCGTTTAATCGTAACATTCCATGAGCGATGTTTTGCACAAAGGGCTGATAATTGCTGCTTTCTGGGTGGGAAGCCATCCATCTAACACTTACCGTTGCCTAGTTTTGAATCTTGAAGTAGATTTTCTTCGCTTCTTACATCAAGTGGATTCATTACTTTTCTAGAGAGACTTTCATGAAAAAATATGGTGAGGTTACACTTGGAGCACTTTTTGCTGTCTTGACAGCGTAAAAGATTTTCTTCGAAATCTAGTGGCGAATGATCTCTTATCTTCCATACAGCGTTTTTCGTACAAAATATATGTTGCTAGCATATATCTACTGTATTGTCATGTTCATGGTACTTAGCTTAAATTCCTGAACTCCATGTAAAACATTCACAACAATAACTCATCTAGCTACACCCACAGCAAATATAACTATATATAAACATATATATATATATATATATATATATATATATATATATATATATGTACATATCTCTCTCTCTATATATATATATAAAAATATTTATATATACCTATATACATTTTAATATATATATATATATATATATATTTAAATATATATATATATATATATATATAGAGAGAGATATTTTGATATATATATATATATATATATATATATTAATATGCACGCTTGAACTTGAGTTGATCACGGTTCTGAGGAAGGGAAGGTTCCCGAAATATTACATCATCTCGAGTTTCCACTAGACCATCTTGATACAGCTATTACATAACATTGTAATATTGTGTAGATAAACAGATATATGTGTGTTGGTGAACAAACATATGTGTATATATATATATATATATATATATATATATATATATATATATGTGTGTGTGTGTATGTATACATTGTATATTTTAATATATATATATATATATATATATATATATAAATATATATATATGTATATATATGTGTATGTATTCATTGTACATTTTAATATATATATATATATAAATATATATATATATATATATATATATATGTATACATTGTATATTTTAATATATATATATATATAAATATATATATATATATATATATGTATGTATACATTGTATATTTTAATATAAATATAAATATATATATATATATACACATTGTATATTTTAATATATATATATATATATAAATATATATATACATTGTATATTTTTATATATATATATATATATATATATATACATATGTATATATATATTCTTTTCAGTAGTCGAACACTTTGACGGCGGCTGCTGTACCGTGTTGTTGATAACGGCCGTGTTGGCTAAGACGTTCGAATTTGAGTTTTTAACATGACCTGTGTTCCGGGTTTCGAGTCCGGCGACCTGTATGAATAATTATCCTTACACTGACGATTCTCAAAAGAACAAAACGTATACGTAGGAAAATAAACACATATACACACGCACAAACACACATATATATATATATATATATATATATATATATATATATATATATGTGTGTGTTTATATATATAGACATTCTTTCGCCGTTTTCTGTAGATATTTATTTATTGAGTGTTTTTGTTTGTTATTTTAGGCCCCCGTTGATGTACATGTGTATTTATTTTTTTCATTTTGACTGCGGCTATAATTTACCGGCTGTCTCTTTTACGTTTCTCAACATTTTTGCATCTTTGAAATTGTTATTCATAACGTTTCTTCTCGTTGGTTGTCAATGTAAATTCGAATGAGATATAACTACAGGCAGTCCGCGATAGACACTCTCTCGTGCACGTGCATTCGTATCTGCCTACGCACACGCGCACACGAAATTACGATATTGGCTGTAAAAACAATTAATATTAGATTGATGGTACAGATGGAAATAAATCGTAATAGTTAAAAATGATTTTTACCTGTTTTTTTTTTATCTTATTTCATACTAGTTGAATGACTTGACATCACCTCCACCGAGGAGGGGCGGCGCAGACGATTGTTTCATGCCTTGACAGTTTTTTCTAGAAGTAATTCAGTTCATGCGATACTTTGAATTTAGTATATATCTCTGGTAAGTTAAAATTTCATAAACTACAACATTTATTAATAAACCAAATGTTAACACAAGCTATATATGCCAGCTTGATCTTAATATGCCCCTCCTATAAACAGGGAGTGGTATTCGCGTGAGTGTTGACTGATTTGCATTTTATCTTTGAACATTTTGCATTATATAACATTCTTAAAAAATATATTTTCTTGAGGTTACTTTTAAAAGTAGACTCTTGCACGTTATAGGACGATTGTAAAACCTTCAAAAACCTTCAAAAATTATCTCATTACATAATACGTATGATTATCGACTGGAAATTTGATTATTGGAATTTAACTAATCTCTCTCTCTCTCTCTCTCTCACACACACTCTCTCTCTCTCTCTCTATATATATATATATAAATATATATACATATATATATATAAAGAAAAAGGAAAGAAGAAATATAAATATGTACGAAGTACAAATCTATTTCAACTTCGATTGTTCAATGCAAGGTGTACTCGGTAAAAACATGTTTATGTTTCTTTTCTTTAAGCCAAGGCGTTTCACAGATTAAAATCTCAATAGAGGATTTAGATAGATGGATAAGTTGGCAATCGAAAAGCCAACATTCAAAATTTGAAGACATATAAAAGAGTGTGCGTGTAAAAATATATGGAGTCTGTCCAGTTGGTGAATGGCCGTAGATGAAGTGTCCGTTGAAAGGAGATTCAAAGATGGAAAAAAGAATTTCGTGAAGGCAGCGTTGAAAATGTTCAAAAATGAAGTACCTATTGGATTTACTCTCTCTCTCTCTGTTTATATATATATATATATATATATATATATATATATATATATATATATATATATATATAATGAGAATGTTAACCGGGTTTATAAAAGATGCTTAATATCAAAATAGAGCTTTATATATGATAATTTTATTTACACAGACATGTACAAAATCTGCGACACTGGCATGTCGATGTTATCGATCAACAGTTTCTATGCCAGTGTCGCAGATTTTGTACATGTCTGTGTAAATAAAATTAACATATATATATATATATATATATATATATATATATATACAAGAATGAGTGATAATGTATGAAGCATAAAGATAACATTGGTGTTTTGTAATTATATTATTTAATTCTGATATTTCGAGGAGCCATCTGCTCTATGGCAAAACATGATACAGAATCAAGAAAATGAAGACAATTGAAAGCGTTGAAAATCTGGAATTTTCAAGTGTGTTCAGAATTCATTCTTTGTTTGAACATACAAGTTAGTTTACGCGAAATCTCTCTTTCGATTGGTAAAGACATCCGTTGTGTTTTTAAAAATAAAGGAACGCGTGTGCGCCCGTACGGTCATGCCTTACGCTGACAAGCAACTGATTTTTACAAATTTATAGTTTAAATAACACTAAATACTTGAAGTAGGCGGAATAGATGAGAAACGAAATGAAATGAAAATATAGAATAGATTGTAGAAAGATAGTGAATAAATCGAAATATAATAAATTAATTAATATGCTATATGTAATAATAATAATAATTTATAATACAAGATCATTTAAGTAATGAAATAATATGAATATATATATATATATAAATCGATAGATAGAAATATCAATAAAATACATGAAAATATACATGAATATCAGAATAAATGTAAGCACTTACAGTTAATATCACCGCAAAAAGAAATGGTGTAATATGAATTATATAAATATTATTAGATAGATATAAAGAATGATATACTAAAGTATAGAATGTATATATATATATATATATATATATATATATATATATATATATATATATATATAGAGAGAGAGAGAGAGAGAGAGAGAGAGAGAGAGATATATATAGAGAGAGAGAGAAAGAGAGAGAGAGAGAGAGAGAGACATCATTTCCTCTTGCAGGCAATTATTGTTGAATATAAGAGACAACGTATGTCTAGATATCCTTTGGTAAATCCTTTCAATAGTCCGAATCAGAATCTTAGTTTTAGAGGGGAATTGGCTGATAAATTTGCCATGGTTTTGATTTGTGTCCTAAGTACTTTCAGACCCACCCGGGTCCATCTTCAGGGGAATGAGGATAATCAGGTACATACCATTTGTTAGTATTATAGATGGGTTGGGCTGGAATTATGTAATGAGTACGAACCTATAGTTAGAATTATAGACAGTGTAGTATATTATTATTGATATTAAAGTTAATTCTGTTAATTAGGGTTTAAATGAAATCTATCTCTTGTAGTTGGTCATATTCGAAATTCTGGTGAAATAGGAATGTTCTACAAGCCTGTACAATCGCATCATGTTAAATATGAGTGGAGAGAGCTGTTACGTCTATATTTACCACGGCGGTTTCTTGTGAAATATTGTCAATTCGTCTAATAATGTTTAGGAAGTGTGCACTGTTCTTGATATAGCAACGTATGTTTGGAAATAGAAGGTTACAAATGATGTCGTCTATGTATCCATATAGCTGTTCGGTTAGTGTGGCAACCACCAAGATTATAGGTCTGCCTGAGGGTGTAATATTTAGGGATTTGTTAAGCTGGTATATCTTGACTGGATTGAGGGTTAGTGTTTGAAGCGTATCTGTGGTAGCAGTGGTAGGAGCATTATTAGTTCTAAGTTTGTAGAGTTTGTTCAATTTGGGAGTGGTGTAAAAATGTGCTGCTTTAATATTAGTGGGTTTAATGGAAGTGATGATGTTGAAGGTGCGGGTGATGAGGCCTTGGATAACAGTTTCGCGTTGTATGTTATAGTAGCAGGTGTGGGCTTCACAGAATGGCTTGTTTAAATAGACGATGGATGCCTTGACCAATCGGCAGATATTTTGTGTGAACTTACTTAAAGGTTAACACAAAGAATAAACGTAGCAAACAGTTGAACATTCCAGTTTTCTCAACGGTTTCAATTTTCTTAATTTACTTAATTTCGTATAATTTTTTGAGAAATTGCGGAGAACTGCTTAAGATATCAGAATAAGATATAATAATTACAAAAACAACAACGTTTTTATGTTTCATACATCGCGAATCATTCTTAAAATACTTCTCTAGAAGCATACGTAAAATAATAAAATATATATATATAATGTAACACATACTTGTTTTATTGGCGTCGGACCGACGTACGAACGTTTTGACTGATTTATAGTTGGGCGTTACTTTGACATGCACGTTCAAGGTTACCGCTTCACGTTTAAAATATGTATTTCCTTTATGAATTGACAATGTCACAATCGTGGCTCGACTAGTTGTCTTTAAAGTTACGTGGCACCTCATATTGTCTGATCGAACAATGATCAGATGCGTTACGACTAGTTGCTCTGCCAGTAGTTTTATGCTCACGCTGTGTTGGAAGAAGCTTTGTTTTCTACGAAGCTCTGTCAGAGACTCGGGAGTAGTGGTCGGTTCAGTCAGCAATCCACATAACAGGACATACCGCCGCGAACAATAATAGTAAGCATTTATTGAAACACAGGCGCGTAAAAATAATCAACATTAAAAGTTATGTTGCTTTTGTTGGGGAGAAAAGACGAGTTCAGGAAGCTGACTGATCACGATATTTATCTACCTCCCACCGCGGAAAAATGTGACACGATTCAAGAAAGTGGTTATTCGAAAAAGCCAGTGTCCTTAAGGAAGAGCAATCTGACCTACTAAAATGGCTTGGCAGCCTAACTGGTATTCCATGTAGGCGCGTCTCATCCGATTAGCAATACACTAAACTCTTCTCAAATCGTGAACCAGTAAAGCTTGGGAGGGTAACTTCCTAAAATGGCGCATAACTATACTTAAGGGTGACAAGAGATGCCACAACGGGTCACCCTCTGTCAGCCTTATAATCGAGGACGTATCTTCGACTGGTACTAAAAAACAGCGGGTTACGTCCTGGCTGATACCAAGTTTTGATTTGGAGACTTTAATAATTATTTTTAGTGTTTGTCCCTAAGAGAAGATGGGATTTTGAAAAATACTCTTCTCAGTATGTAAAATATCTGTCTTTGCTTGATCACCGACTCAGCCCTTTTTTTCATTTTTCTCTGTTTGTTTCACTGATTAATTCTGCAAGTGCCAGTTATTTTATTAGGAACATTTACTGAAGACGAGGTATGTGATTCGCTAGCTAATCGCACTCCCCGTCTCAATTTAATGATTGGTTGAGCAATGGAAACGCTTCATTTTACCGAAAAGGCAGGCTTTAATTATGAGCTCCAATATGGAGATGTTCCTTATCAGAACCTTGACATGACTTTTTAAAAAGAAATTATATTCATGAAATATTTTAAACGTACTCTCCCGACGTTTTTGATTCTACAACATCAAATTGTCTGTTATAATAGTATTTCTTAATTGGCCTGCATTAAGCTTTCAAAATTATAACTCAAATTTAGCACAAAAATAAAAATTTGACAATACTGTACATATCACCAATAACATTCCATTACTAAGTTTTATATAAAAAACATGAACAATTCAAATTGAGTTGTTTTTTTCTTTTTTCTCTCTCTATGTCCTCTCTGTCTTTATGCCTATGTCTGTTTCTCTCACACACTCTCTCCATATATATATATATATATATATATATATATATATATATATATATATATATATATATATATATATATATATATATATGAAGATAAAATACACGATATATCATAAAATGAAATGCCGTGGAGACAGTATAGTGCAAAAACAAGATTAAAGCAAAAACAAATTAAATAATCAAAAACGATAAACTTAGCGGTTTTGTTCTTAACAAATATCGTCTTTAGAAATAGTGAATATTTAAAATTTATTTTAAAACGGCAAAACATAGGGGAAAAAAACAAGACGAACAACGGGGTGTATTTGACACGTACGTAACTATTTGCAAAAATGATGCAGCTCGTGCGACAAAGACGTCAAAATTGGAAAGGGAGAAGGGAAGAAAAAAAATGAAAAGAACGCGCAAGAAAATATATAATATTTGATTTTTTTGGTAAAAATAAGTGTGCTTCATTACTTTTGTAATTACTCATTTATTTATTATACTAATTTATTTATTAATAATTTTACAGAAAAGAACATCAACTAAACATGGTACTATTTGTTTCAAGCCTGAAAAAGGCCATATCGAAAATGTATGGTTCGTTGGGCGTGTGTTTATTATTTTTAAACAAAGTGATCTGGCTATCTTAAGCCATATCTTATTTCGGATAAAGTTTTAAGTCCCTCTGAGAGAACATTCACTGTATTTAATATTTGTATTATTCCTTTCAATACTGTTATGGTGTGATATGGAGGTACTCTATTTCGGGTATACATAAACATTTTCAGAAACTATAAATAGAGTTACGACTAAGTACCTTAGCAGTTATAGCGGCAGTCATTGGCGGAAACCATAGCCACCGTATTATACGGATACATAGTATGTCTGTACTTCTGTAAATACACTCTGGTAAATATACCACTGTGCTGTCTGAATTATTATCGGCCCTTAAAGATCACACCATAAAGTAGAACATATTCTTCATGGGGAGACGATGGAGAGAAAAAAACAAAATAGAAACTAGTGAAAGACGAAGAAAAAAAATAATAGTCGCTCCTTTATACTATTTAGTAAACCATATGTGTATATTTTTGTTTACTTTTAAAAATATACACGGTGTATTAATATAAATCAGATACAGTCGTTATTATAACAATACAACATACACTATTCATTTCTTGAACGGGAAGTTATGGATATGCACAATTTTATAATAATAATAATGGATGAGTAAATAAACAAAAAAATCCCTAGGATGGAAGCGGGGGGAAGAAGAACAAAACAAACAAAATAAACTTTTTGGAAATGCACTTCGGGAGTTTGATGGTATATTTACGTTTACATTTCAAAATGAACAGGATTCATTAATACAAATAATATTTATTTATTATAAAAATTATACAACATACACTATCCATTTTGAAGAAGAAGAATCTATGGATTTCAAAAAATGAATAATATATATATATATATATATATATATATATATATATATATAATTATGAATAATCGCTTAAGCAAGATAATGCGTAAATGATGATCAAGAGATGCGAATTAGAAGAAGGAAAGTGGGGAATGGATGTTCATTAAATGAAGTAATGCATGTCAAGACAGTAAAGAATCGCCGTTACTTATGATGCAGCTTAATTAGGATCTATTTTACAGCGAACCGACTGTCTATGTGTCGTCTTTGAATTATCTTGCTAAAGAGATGATTGGGATGTAAGAGCGATTGGAAAAAGAACACAGAATGGACAACAGGAGAGAACTAAAAACATGAGCGACAGTTGGGCACGGAGAGATGAAGACGGTACGAATGATGAGTGAGTCATGAAGTAAGAACATGATGCCGAAGTGTGGTAAATGTAGAGAAAGAAAGAGGGGAAAAAGAAAATGGTAAACTTAGATTAATTAAAGAATAGAAATGGAAGATAAAGAAAAGTGTAAATCTGAGAAAAAGAAGGAAGTAATAAATACAGAAACTGTGTTTTACTGGATAAGAAAGACACACATATAAGTAGAACACAGAACAAAAGAAAGAAAGAAACCAACAAATAACAAGAAAGTTAAACAAACGAAAGGAATATAGAAATTTTAGCTAACGAATGAGGGCGGAGGGGCGCTCTAAAAAAGGAGGTCTAGTAAAAGCGAAAGTCGAGAAATCACGTCACTTCCGTCGGAGAGCGGTAATCTCTCTCTATCTTAGCTTAGCAACCACCAGACTGAAAAGACGCGATATATATATATATATATATATATATATATATATATATATATATATATATATAGATTTAGATTTTTCACTTATAAAATAGATCATTCTGTGAAGACCGGGGTTGTTCCAATAAAAAACAAGCTCGATGATACTCGATTACAGAGTACAGAGCATTTATATGTGATTTTATGAAGGCTTACCAAAGCATTCCTTTCAAGACACCAATGATCACCATTAAAGATATTTTTTCTTACAAATACTATTTATTCAAATTAAATGTTTTTTCCTACACGTGTTTCACTACCAAGCAGTTACTTGCTTGGCAGATCATCAGGGAAATTAAATGTCTGGAATACTGGTTTCAACTGCCGACAAAACACAATGTGGCGTTGTAATAGTTGAGGTCACTTAAGAAGAGAAGAGGAAAAAAAAATAAAAATAAAAGTCAAACTTAAAAAGCAAGGAAGAACAACGATAAAAAAAGAAAGTCCTAGAAAAGTCTTAGAAAAGTAGCTTGTGCATTATTTCTTCCACCAAGCCAACAAGCAAATAATCGGTCCCAAATACATTCAATAAAACCACAAAACCGGAACAATGTGCGATAATACACTTTCACGTCGGCCGGTACAATGATGAATAAATCACCCCCCCACAAGAAAACAAAAGAACTAAATCATTCAAGTTACCGCTCACAAGTTACCATTCCAATCCAATGATAGTATGGGAATTCTAAATCCAACTTCTCACAAAGAAAAGTCAACACAAATGTTCGTCCGAGTTCAAAGAGTCTTATTTCAATTGTTGATTTATTACCCTTCTGTGGAGAATATTATTCTATATTCCGTAGTAACATTTATTTATGGAATATAGAATAATATTCTCCACAGAGAGTTGCAAACAGACACAGCCGTTAAGGAAATATTTTAAATGATTTAAAATAATAACTAGATTTTTGTAGAAGGCCTTTTTATAATAACAGTTTATTTTTGATATATGAATAATTTTTTAAAAACAAATTCTGCGGGATGGGCTTTTTTCGCTTCGTTAAACAACAAAACGATAATAATTCGGCAGTTAATTAAATGAAGGATATTTTCCCAAAATGTAAAATGACGTCCCAGACACTAGATAATTAATTTCTATAAGGAATAGGTTTAATAATAAATATTTTTAGAAACAGTATTTTGAATAAATAGTTTCTATATTAAGATTTTTTCTTAGTGGAAGGGAGTTTTCTGCGGGATTGACATTCAACTCGTCGTGTGTTTATTTCGAAGGGTAATAAATCAACAATTGAAATAAGACTCTTTGAACTCGGACGAACATTTGTGTTGACTTTTCTTTGTGAGAAGTTGGATTTAGAATTCCCATACTATCATTGGATTGGAATGGTAACTTGTGAGCGGTAACTTGAATGATTTAGTTCTTTTGTTTTCTTGTGGGGGTGGGATTTATTCATCATTGTACCGGCCGACGTGAAAGTGTATTATCGCACATTGTTCCGGTTTTGTGGTTTTATTGAATGTATTTGGGACCGATTATTTGCTTGTTGGCTTGGTGGAAGAAATAATGCACAAGCTACTTTTCTAAGACTTTTCTAGGACTTTCTTTTTTATCGTTGTTCTTCCTTGCTTTTTAAGTTTGACTTTTATTTTTATTTTTATTTTTTTTCCTCTTCTCTTCTTAAGTGACCTCAACTATTACAACGCCACATTGTGTTTTGTCGGCAGTTGAAACCAGTATTCCAGACATTTAATTTCCCTGATGATCTGCCAAGCAAGTAACTGCTTGGTAGTGAAACACGTGTAGGAAAAAACCTTTAATTTGAATAAATAGTATTTGTAAGAAAAAATATCTGTAATGGTGATCATTGGTGTCTTGAAAGGAATGCTTTGGTAAGCCTTCATAAAATCACATATATATATATATATATATATATATATATATATATTTATATATTTATATATTTTAACAGAAACCACCACTTTATCAAGGCCAAATGTTAATGTGATTTCTATTAATCCCCCTCCAGGAGATTAGACACAAGTGTCATGTGGGTTTGATGGAATCGTTTTCAGTGGAATGACATGGATTTGAACCTGGCACACCCAGGTTCCCCGTCCGCATCGATACCAACTAAGCCACTGTGCCATTCCATAGAGATATCATTCTCCCCGTTGTGAACATTTCATCCAATATGAGAATAATACAATAACAAAAATTATTGATCCTCATTCAAAAAATTCTGAAATTTAAGAAATGGTATAATAGTATAGGTACTCTTTGCTACTTTACTTATTTTCAAAAATGCAGAAACTGTGATATATCTGTTTACACGTTGTCTTGGAAAACTAAAAATAATGAATTCAGTAAAAAATACCTATTATGTAAGAATCTTAATTTACATATGCGTGTGTGGTGTTTACAGATACAGGTATGTAAATGAGCAAACAAAGCTGGCATAAGAGAGTCACTCTTTTTCTGAACTCATAGAGATATTAAAAATAATTGAGCATTGTTAAATCAACATAGATTAAGAAGAAACACGAGAAATGCATAGATAGCTTTGTTAGATATAGGTGACATGGTATGTTATAGACATACATGTGTGCGCCAACTGAACAGGCTGTGATCTTCGACTCGCTGCCTAGGTCCAAAATTTTTGCTCGTTTCAGTCAGAATTCGAACCAAAAAAACACTGCAACTCGTGTTTAAAAACAAGTAACAAAGGTTTATTTTTGGAGATACACATGTACTTTTTTTCTTAGGTTTAATAGCAAACTTGAAAACTGATTTTTTCCGGGCCAAATTAAAACACATGAGTCCAATCAACACAATTCCTTAGGTGAGAGCCTCAAGGGCCAACCTTGGTTGTATAGGCAGACTGAGCCAACTCTCTCTCTTAGATGTGCAACTCTCACTGACTGTCTCGCCCAGGAGGCCCAACCATGACTGTCTTACAATGCCAATAGGCTGGAATATATGTACTTTTGACAGGAAATCTTAGATTCCGGTCTGTGTCAGTCATCCTTATTCGGCCACCCAAAGAATGACTACACGAGATATCCAATACAGATTACGGCGAGCTAGTGTCCACTTAAAGGGTCTTATCTGCGGACAATCTCGGACATTAGTTTTCCCGAATGGGTTGCTGTCAGTCGCAACCCCGTTTAATGAGCTACTTGTTTTTAGTTCAAACAACGTAAACATTTTTATTGGTGGTCTAACTCACAATGAACAATATTTTTAATTCTTAGTTTTACTCTTTATCAAATATTACTCACTTGTAGCAAGTATGCTACTCACATACATCGGAAACACGCTAACTAACTTACATGCCGCATAGTTCATGTTAATTTAAATTATTATAAATTAAAATAATTGAGACAGATGTGTTCATACATAACTTAATTGCAAGCTTTAATTTACTCGTATTTACTATAATAATCAAGTAACCATGCGTAGCTTAATCAACAAAAACAGGAAATTATAAATAATAAATGATATTGTTAATATATTGAAAGATAACACTAATTAATATCAGTAATATACAAGTTCAACACTAACAATAGTTATCACAATACTCTTGACATTATTCACATAAATGAAGAAAGGTAACCAAAGCAACATGGTTAACGACACGGACTGACAACGGAGTGTGTCAGGTTCGACTCCAGGTCACTCCACAGAAACACTTTCAATAACCATGGTGGCAAACTTCACACGTTGTCCCTTCTGTAAGCACCCGATGCCTATCTAGAAAGAATTCTAACTAGACAAGTATCGGGAAAACCTACAATAGCATCATCTAATTCATTGAAATGAGTGAATTTAAATAAATATATCACCCTTGTGGGCCACTTTATCCCCGTATTTTTCATGTCCAAAAAATACATAGATAAGACGAATGCTTCGTTTGGGCTATCAAATAGAATCACATGAGCATTTACATATTTAATAATGGCGATTATTTTACTGGCATTTCCCATTTGATATCTATTCATCCCTTGTCTGTTTTATTCAAAACCGGTGAAATCCTAGTTGATATTTTTTGCCCATCCATGCTATTCAAATTCTTTTCTGAAGCGTTTATTTGCATTATATGAATAACTTCTTCAAAAACCATGCACAAATATTCTGAGTGTTTTAGATTATTCCGACTACTGATTTTTTATGGATGTTATTCTCACAACGTGTTGACTGATATAACTTCCAAACGTATTTTGTTGTCGAACTCGGGAATCTTTATGTGAACCTTGTATTCTGTACGGAATTTTGAGCAGAATCATTATTGTTTTAATTATTATTGAAATCGCTCCAGACAAAGCAGTGTAGTATATTTTCATTCGTCAAGATATATTTTTCTTAGGCATTGCTTCCTCTTCTTTTTTTAGGGAGGCAGTTAAGTATATGTTCATTCCTCACGATACCATCGTCCCATAATAGGTTCGTTTTTTGTGAGGCGAGGTTAGCGTACGATCTGTTGTGATATCATCCCTTGAACACTGTCTCCTTGGGGAGTCAATTTATATCGTTCGTTCATCATAATATAATTTTCCCAGCCTAGCAGATATTTGCGACCGAAGAGCATATATTTCCTAGTATATATATATATATATATATATATATATAGTTATACACTGGTGTAAGAGAGTGAAAAAGGGAACAGAAAGGGAGACATTTTGTAACCTTATGCTAAACTATCACATTTTATCTAGCCGAAAGCATACGTTTATTTGGACAAGTATTGATTCATTTGTACTTCGTTTTGAAATTTGCCAGGAAATATCCACTATGACTTTGTCGGAAAGTTTTCAATTCATTTTCGCCGAAATAGTATTATTGTCTCACAACTGTCAATCATTCCTAGTTTGTCTTATCGTAATTTACTCCCTTCTCTAATGAAGATTCGATATGTCCCCTGAGCTATTTCAATTCATCCACTATCATTTGGTTACGCTCATATAGTATGGACTAGCCAAAGCAAGCAATGAAAACTTTTTTTATTTTCTTAAATCTGATATAATAATTAGAATATTGTGTTTATTCAGAATCTCTTGATATAAAATAAACATTTTATGAGGCATGCTTTAAACATGAGCATCGGTCATACTTCGAGCTGTCAGGCGAAGTATTCAGGTACTCTGAAATATATTTCCATTGTTATGCCAGAGATCTACTGAGTTATGGCAACGTGGTGCTATTCACAGAGTGTAATTTCCTCTGTTAACTCCATCTATTGAGATTCCCAAAAAGTAGAGTCGTTGTTTTGTACATAGTTTGATAGAGGGAGACGTGCATCATCAGTGAACCCCGCCGGTTTGAGGTCAATAACTCCGCCGATATTGATATTAATACCATGTCGTTGCATGATATTGAAACGTTAATTACTGTCCTTTAAACGCTGAAAGGAAAACAATAATATCATACGTGTAAGCGTGATTTAATAAACTACGAAACGTTACGTGTTACTATCCCTAACAACCATGTACATACATTTTAATAACGAATAATTCAAATGGAAACATATATCATTTACAGTTAGTTACGTTCCTGTATTAGTATCTACGATATTCACTCCTAAATTAATAAACAAATCATTATGCATTATAACACAGAGTTACTAGTTGTAAGGTGGGCTATATTTAGTTATTTTTTGTTCAATGATAAAGTTGTAAACATAGAGGTGTGGATACCTTTCGTTAAAGTTTAGTGTTTTTTAAAATTGTTACAATGGATAATATACATAAATTAATTAATACACATTCTCAAAATGTCGGTTTCTGTTGTGTATTCTGTAAGATTTTAAGTGGCATATCATTGCCAAACACTCTCGTTTAAAAATAAAAAAATAGATTGGCATTGAGTTAAATCCATAGTAATTAGATAATAATTCATTATTACTCCTTGGATGTCGATTTAGCCTTTAATTTTACACATGTAAAAATCCATTTCATGTAATGGAGTTATATTCAATATAGAATTAGGATTATACACATTAGGTTTAGTCTAGTAACACTTATTATTTGTATCTTTGTAAGTGGTGCAAAACTGTTTGTGGAATTAATTTTACTCATCATCGTTATTTTTCAAGTTATTTATATGTTTACTTATTTCTCGCCTTAACTTTACTTACATACTGTGATGTGTTTTTCTATTAATGATTTATAGTATACTTATTGAAATGATAAATATATATAGTGTAAAATAAAGGCACTTTAGATGTAATCCTATTTAAAAACATACTTTAATTACACATATGTTTCACTAAAATCGATGTTCTGATCTTCGTAATAAAGTCTACCATTAGAATCATGTGTTAATTGTTCGAGACACGAATTAATTACGTCGTTTTATTTGCATTTTAAACGTATTTGAAAGCATTTAAACTGTTAATTAAAAAAAAAAATTCCTTGTTTTGAAATTCGTATAAAATTGAACGTTTTGTGAGCTATTTTTATATCTAATGTATATATATATATATATATATATATATATATATATATATATATATATATATATATATGAGAAAGGAAAGGATGAAGGTAATGGGAAATGAAAAAGGAAAAACCAAAAAAGGGTGTATTTTTTATGTGTTCATCTACGTTTCGCCTTTATTTGTAAGACTTCTTCAGGATGATAATATTAAGAAAAATGTCATGCAAGTACGTGAACATATTGGGTTTACATGATGGTTGAGGAAATAGTAGCCCCTAGTAGGAACAGTGTCCGGGCTTGGTGAAGTCATTCGTGTAGAATGAAAAAATGTTGATGTTCTGGGTTGAGAAAAGTGGAAGGGTTGGGGTGAGCAGGGATAGTGTTTAGTGTTGTAAGTGATATATATATATATATATATATATATATATATATATATATATATATATAACGTGAACACTTTCTTTCCCTGTACCTTCGACGATAGTAATAAAATAACTACATGCATCATAGACTACTTCAGTCACCGCTGTATTCAGCTTATTATCCCGAGCGTGTTTAAATACATTTATGATAATTTTCTTCATTTAACAATATACATATATATATATATATATATATATATATATATATATATATATATATATATATATATATATATATATATACTTAAAGAACCCCATCACTGTCTCCATAGCAATGATAGAGAAACACGTTTTCCTCAAACATTTGAATACTAACATTCTCCACTTCGTCACCGGGAAATAATATACAGCGGATAATTTAGAAAAACGTAACAATTATTATTTTCATCTTCCATCACTTTAATACATAATACAATACATTCAGCGCAAATTTCATATACACTCTTACATATTCCACTTATTTTTGAGAATATCGGATGATGTGGCTTCTAACTATTGCGTATAGACATAATCTCATTTCAGAATGCACGGAATACATTTAACGAACTTAATCATGTATACTATACATTGATTTAAAATGGCGGCTAGAATCTCTTAATGCAATCGACATTTCCCTTAGCAATATTTGTTTGCTTCAGATATAATTTCATTTTTTAACTTAAACACTCATACAATTTGATACATAACACCTTGAGGGCTTAACAATATTGTTCAAAATACTTATAGCATACAATGAACTGCAGTGTTATTTTCGACAACATTCTATTGCTGATAAAATTCCATTGTATAACTCTACCCTTGTTGAGAGGAGACGAAATAGCAACAACATAGTGAATGATAAACGGGCAGATAAGTTAATAGTCGATGAAGCGAAAACAAAATAACCATAACAGATTGCTTTAATCAATCGCCATATATAAAAATTAAAGCCAGAGTTAGACAAAAAGTCGATTACTTATGTTGGTAAATTCAATCTCAAACCAAAGTGTTCACTCCAGATTGCAATAAAAATTGCTTAAATCTATAAATATTTACTTTCACTGACCTTGGAAACTTTCACGCATATTCCTGGATCATGTGGTGGGAACATTGGTTTTTATTTGGTGGCAAAAACTGCTACTTACGATCATAGATAGGTTAGTTCCCAGAAACATACAAAAATTATTTTGTTTGATACAAAACATCGATAAATCTAACTTTACTTATCTAAATTACAGGGTTCTTTTCAAATGCTTTTTAACCAATTATTACTCTAATACTTACATTTTTTTTCAAATGTAATTCATATTTATCGACAGAAACCCTGGGGCACGGATTCTGCTAGTTACTTTAATAAATTAGAGATTAAAACAACATCAACTTAGTAACCTTTGTTATTGTTTCATAACAATGTAGTACTAGTATTTGTGTATTCTATGTTTATTTCCATGAGAGAAGATCGACTCAGCTCCAATGCAGGGTAAGACATTCACAGCATAAACCTGTTATCTTACCACAATTGAAAAGAACGCTATGTTTTTTTATGTTTGAGTGTGCTAAGCTGCAGGCTGAAAAATACTCAACAGTTTATTTTCAAAAAACTTCCAAACTGTAAAACACATAACCACGTAACTACAACATTGTCATCTTCAAATCAAATGTAACATAAACCGTACTAAACCGTTTTTAGAAATAATCAGACTTTTGTCTAGTAATACTGTTCAACCTGCTCATAATATTCATAATATAGCAGTCAATGCATCAATCACTGTGAACTTCATCCTCGGATGCTTGTTTGCCTTGATATGTGCTGTTTAATAACTTTAAAAAAAAAGTATAGATTACACGATGGTTACAACAAATAATAGTTGTTTATCTATATATTATTACGATAGCGTGTGTGTTCGTGTGTCACGCTTACCTCAAAAGCTCTGCGCATGCGTGCCGCACCCAGATTTAGATAAGGCATTCAAGTTACCTAATTTTCGTAATTCTCCAGTATTACACTTTGACGCAACGGTTAGCGACGTAGTATTCTGACGTCGGTTTTTCGACGTCGGCCCGACTGGTTTATAGTTCGATCTCAACAAACCTACAAGATTTTTTTCTACATCGAAGGGAGGGAGAGAGTTAAAGAAGGGACGACCGGGACTACCCATATTAATACGATAGCGTGTGTGTTATTTTGTGTGTCACGCTTGCACCAAAAGCAACGACCTTCCAAATATGTGTATGCTACTCATGAATTGGAGCCACATTTAATTTAATCTAAAGCATTTACAAAGTAAGGTGTAGTCGTCGAAATATTACCTTCACTACAAATATTGTATATAAAGAAGTTTTGTAAACTGTTTCATGTTTTGTTCATTTAAAAAAATAAATATCCAAGTCAAATCTTATATATTTTTCAAACATGTATAGGTTAGGAACAATATAATTAGTATGGAAAGCATCATTTCGTGTAATTTACACGGGCCCCGCTAGTTTTAATTATTTTTCTTATGTGTATTTTATATTTGTTGAACGCTGACTTATCGATTATTCTAATAAATATTTCATACATAGAGGAATTAAAACTAATTTCACTTGGTAACAAAACCCCCATCGAGTTACCTTACATCAATCTACCATAAACCTACGTTTACAGGATTATATACTCGCTGGGATTAATTTTTCCTAACAATTTTAAGGTAACCTTGATTTGGACATTAACACACAGCGCCCTTATGATTCGTTCAAAATCAGAATTGAACGAAGACATTAAAACAATAACTAATACTTTGTCAAATAACGGCTATCCTCTTGATGTGATTAGGGCAGTCACCCAAAGGAAAATAAATACTTTTCCGAAATAAAACCAAATACGGTGGCTAAATGTCCGATTTACATTCGTTTACCTTGGTTAGGCACAGTAAGTGAGAAATTCGTGAAGCAAATCAGCTCAGCAGTTGAATATTGCTATTTTTCTTTGAATGTGGGTGTTATGTTTTCTACAAAACCGTTATTGGCGTCCTCTCGTAAAGACGTTTTACCCCTCATCACCATAAAAAATAACGTAATTTATCATTTTAAATGTAGTTGCAGTGCTAACTACGTAGGTAGGACGACGTTATGATTCGATAGTAGAGTCCAACAGCACATTCCGAGTAAGATCAGGAATAGAATGTTCTGGTCAACGGACGTTCAAAATAACACATATGCGGCTTCCAGTACATACCATTTACTTAAAAACCCGCCGGGCGTTAGGAATTTTAGCATGGACTCCTATACCATTCTAAGTCATGCTCACTCATTATACCATCTAACATCTCAGAGACTATCCACGTTCGTCTAAAACGTCCCTCCCTTTGTAAGCAAAGGGAATGTCTATTGGGACTAGATGTGATCAGTCTCTAAGATTCATCCTCCATTGCACATATAACATAACGCTATTTTATTTTCTGTATTCTCTCTCCCCCCCCCCCTTTTTCAATCCCTCGTTCTTTTTAAAATCTTTCGATACAGCCTTTCTTAAGAGATGTCTAAACCGGTCGGCTGGCATTTTTTTTCTTAGATTAACTTCTAATCATGAACGATAGAATTCGTCTTCCCTGCATGCTTGCGTATATATATATATATATATATATATATATATATATATATATATATATATATATATATATATATATATATGTGTGTGGGGTGTGGGTGTGCGTGTGTATGTTTGTGAGGGTGGGACGTCATGGTGATCGGGAAGGAAAATATATCATGTTTATACTTCTGTCTGTTTGTCTTTTTTTCTTTCCTTCTCTCTTACTTTTATTACAAAATGATATGTTTAGTACTTGTCTTATTTGTTAATATATTTTTACTTCATATGCCGATTGTGTCTTTAGAAGATCCCTAACACTTTCATAACAAAAATGTAATAAACAATAATGATTAAACTGCGGGTTGTGTTTTTTATTTCGTAAAGATAAAAGAAAATGTTAGAATTTCAGAGACTTTTCCAAGCAGAGTTCTCGATTTTTTATATTGTAGGACATATAATAATTTGTATGCCTTGGTTTACTACTGTTACACACGGGCAGAACGCGCAGGAAAAAATCCTCGAGGTAATGCCGTTACACTCGTCTATGTTCGCCGAAGTAGAGCATCAGAAGATCCCAAAATCGCCATCTGCTCGAAAACCCTCTATGGCGGCGAAAATTGGCAATAGAATGTAGTCAGGGGAAACTGGATTTTTTTTTAATTGCCTGCTCCACAACCATTTTCCTGACAATGGGTCGACCGTACACAAGGTGCTCAATCTAAACAGTCTAGTGTCCGGCATCTTTCAACGACGTGTTAGATGGTTCGGACCTCCACCTTTTCGCCCAGAGGGAGTATTAGTTCGCGATTTAATCCCCTCTACGCCCTCTGTAAGTAGTCCAAACCGTACCGGTGGACAGCTGTTGACATTGACAGTAAAAATCAAGAAAGGTTTGGCTGTGAGCTCAGGTTCACAAGTTGTTGGTCTTCGACGGTGAAATCGCAATTAGTTAGCCAACTCGTGAGATCTGGCTCACGACCGCTGTTCATGGGCTGTCATGGGTTGGAATGTAGTGCAGGTTAAGGAAAAAGACGACTTAACCCGACCATGCTGGGCACTACTATTACCATTACTACTACTAGAAGAAGAAGAAGAAAAAGACTATCTCAACTTTTCGCCCATTTCACACATTATCCTTTGTTTTGGATGGACTGAGTTTAATTTGATATTCGCACGACAACAGAAAATAAAATGAAATGCGCATGCGTGATCGAAATACCTATGAAAACAATAGCCAATTAGCGTATTTGGACGCGTGCACCATCATTCATTCAGAATCTCTAGTTCTCCCTGATGTGTTCATACGAGCTGAAGATACGTCCTTGGTATAATTCTGGCAAAAACAGACCTTTTTTATCAATTTGAGGTATGGTCTTGTTTAGACCTAGTACAGGCACTTTTCCATGCTTTACATCGTTTCTTAAATTAGCAATTGGCCTATGGTCAATCGCCTGAGGCCTTCCCAACCAGGAAAGCGGACTAGGCTGCTTCCGCTAAATCTTTTAGGGCTAGTGTGTATTCTCTTTTAGTGCGCTGCCTTCCCTATTCCCCACCTCCCGACCTTGTGTCACATCCTTCTCTGGTGAGAAAGAAGTAAATATCGCCAATCACTATGTTAGGCCTAAACGAAATATTTCAGAACAATTATATAATCCACAAATAAATACCGACTAGATATTTCGTAACCGCCGAGCCCACAAAACAAGTAGCCTCCACGCTGAAGTAAATCGTTATTTCCCTAAGCCAAGGTTAAAAAATAAATAGTAACTCTCGTCACGCTAGAACTTTTCGTAATCTTCAGCATCTACAAATCAGAACGACAATGAACCATCATCAAGATCGTCAACATAAATACAGCAAACAGCTAACTACTATAATTACTGATAATTTCTCAAACACACGCATATTTCTACAAGATGACTTAATTTTTCGACCAGATCAAGTAATGACGGGAGACATACACACAGACACACACGTTTATTTCGACTGTTGAATTGACTTGCACGCAGTTGCTTAGATACACTTAAGCTGTTATACTTAAAACAACGCAAGATGCACGCGCACACAAAAAAACAAAGATGAAACATATGTTTGTCAATAAAAATGTTGTTACGATCTTTAACAACTGTAGCATTGCTTGTTGCCAGCGCGACAAACTCGACAAAAGTCAACAAGATTTTTTTTAATCTCGCCAGAACATCAACAGTAATAATGTATGCGAAATGTCGGAAAAACATAAAATGCAGAAACCGTCGATATGAAATAGACATAATTAATTGTTGGTAGCGTCGTTCTCAACAATACAATATGGATTAGAAGCGAAATATAAAGAACTGAAATAAAATGCTAATAATGGGAGAATAAAAATAAGACTAAAAGGAAAGAAGAAACAGAGGGAAGATACAGGAGGGAAGGAGGAAGAAGAAGAGGATAAAAAAGAGAGAGAAAGACTGAGAAGATAATAGAGAAGGAAGAAGAAGGAAAAAATGAGAAGTATAGTAAAACAAGTGGTAATTTGAACAGACAAAAAAGATAACGGAAAGGATTGCGAAAAGACTCCATTCATATTTGGAACTGCCGTTTCCCATAACAGTAAGAATAAGAATGTATTGATGATTTTGTTTTTTTTTAATTTGTAGTTGAACTAATTTGATTTCTGCTAACGAAGGTCGTGTCTCGGGATCCTCTGGTCTGCATGCAGCACTTGAAGTCGGTTGTATATATTGGGTAACCTGCAAGATTGGATTGTTTACACCTGACACAGAGAGCAGCAAGGCTCAGCGATTGCATACGAAATCGAATAAGGTTTGGCCTCGAACACCAGATGAAATAGCCTAAAAGCAACGTTGACACGTTAGTGCCAGCGAGTTGCAGTTCCTCGCCTGACATGTCTTTGCTTCCATACCTACGCAAAGACAACTAGCGGACTACCGATCCTGATACCGACGCCTCCTGGATGTTTGCCAGAGCCTTGTTAGCTCTGACACCACATTGCCACCGCCCATACCACAGTTTTGAAAGGTTGGATTTTAGCAGAACATGTAACTTTCTACAATTCCTGAAAATAAAATAGAGGAAAAGATAATAAAACCTCGACGAGCAGAATGAACGAAATATATCTATACATGTCGAGAATATCTGTATATATTCATATTTAATCGCGATTTATTTGTTTCCCACTATAGAAAGACGTGCCATACGGCTTGAAGATAAGGAGGTTTATATCTACCGAAAGGGTACTCTAGGCGGGTACAAAATTCTTATAAACAAAACCGTCGCGAATAAACCACTATTTTTCTTTCAAAAAGAAGGTAATGTGCTGGAGGGACACACTCCATATGACTGCGCAAGACCATACCTCATTGTCAGAGAAGAGACACATGGTTCTAGTCACCCCCCATGTAACTAGAATGCTGCATAGGGTATGTTATTAGTATGAAAATTATGGTCAAACCAGTATTTATATTAACCTGTAACGAACTTTTAATTTAAATAAGATGGAAATAAAGAACTGCTGCAAAGAAAGTGGGATTCCTCTATCGGACTAGAACACTTCTAACACCTGACAAACCAACCTCCGCATTAGCATGAAGTATTGTTGTCACGTGTAGGCTGATACACCATCCACTAGTCTCTCCCTCTTAGACAAGATCTAATAAGTTCCTCACTATCCACCTAGCTCTAGCCGCAATGTTGCATCCATGTGCTCGTTTTACAAGTACATCAATGGGATATGCTCCGATGAACTTCTTCTCTGGTGCCCCCTTCGATGTAGATACACTCTACCAACCCGACAATCAGCTAAAGTCCATCAATTTACTGAAGAGGTCCCTATATGCTGGAGAACTTTCTACTCCAATAGCTTATTCTCTCGAGCTGCCGGCCTTTGGAACTCCTCCCCCCCCCTGTGTCCCCGAATGTATCATCATGCAGAAATTGAAAACTAATGTGAAAAAGCATGTCGCTGCACAGCTCCCAATTTAGGATGATCCCAAAAACGTTCACTCAAATTCTTAGTCGACAGTGGCAGCATGCCTTGTTTGGGGGTGAACTAAGTTAAAATAAATAAATAAATGAGAAAATGAAAGAAAGTAAATTAATATTCGAATCCTATTAACAACGTATAACGAGAATATAAAGAATGATAAATGTAATAGTATCACAACTTAGAAACCATGTGTTAAATCTTTTTGCAAATATAAATACAAAGAAATGAAAGCTTTCCTGATAAAGAAAACAAAGAATAGATCATCATCATCATCGTCATTATCATCATCGCCCCCATCACTACCACCACCATAACCATCATCATCATAATCATCATAAGGGTATTTTTTATTTCATGCGTGGTGGAGGAACCCCTCCCTGTTTTCTACATCTTGTTTAATACCTGGCTAGACGTGCCAAGTAGGACCTAGTTTACTATCGAGGTCGATTCTCCCCCGTGTTTTTGGCCTTCCTCTAGGTATTTTCCATTGTCTCGTAGCCAATTCTGTCGCTCTATATGTCCACCTGTTATCTGTAGATGTCATGTCCATCTATGTTTTGCCGTGCGTATGGCAGTGATGATGTATTTTACTCCAGTTTGCCGTCTTATCTCGGTGTTCTTTTTCTATCCTGTACACTGATGCCGAACATAATGCAACGGACTTTGTATTGTGTCACTCTTAACTCTTCTATTGCTGCATTATTAAGTGCCCATGCTTCGCTACTATTTGTCATAACAGGCATTTTGTGTTGATTGAACACTTTTTGCTTAATGTTTATCGTAAACTTACTACTCTTCATGATGTTGTCTACATTGGACAAAACTGTCCATCCAAACGGAATACGCCGTTTGATGGAAGGTATGATATCAGTGTCACTTCTCGCCACTTTCTCTAGATGGATGCAGTTCTCAATCGCCTCGATATTTTCACCTTTCACTATGACTGGTGCTTTTGTGGTATATTTGTTGAACATGACCATGTTTTTTTTCCAGTGTGGATTTTAAGACCAACTATATGGCTAGCATTGTGAATGTCGTTAAGAATGTCTTCTAATTCTTGATGTGTATGAATAGTGACACTGATATCGTCGGCAAATTCTAGATACTGGAAGGTATTCTCCGTTATATAAACGGAGAATACCTTCCAGTATCTAGAATTTGCCGACGATATCAGAGTCACTATTCATGCACATCAAGAATTAGAAGACATTCTTAACGACATTCACAATGATACGTTTGCCTTCCCAGTGAATGTTGTTGATCACTGAATCTTGTAGGCAGGATGTAAAGAAGTTTAATAACTATTGTCACCTTTTCTGCCACCTCTTTCTATTGATCTATTCATTATCCCGTTGCAGTTTTAAAGTTGTTTTCGCTCCGTCGTGAAGAAAGGTTATTAGAATTTTATTATCTGAATTATTCGAGACGTTATTTTTCATCTGGGATGCTGTTCTTACAAGGTTTCTGCCGATGTAACTTCCGACGTTATTCAGGTACATCTCGGGGAACTGGAGAATCATTATGTTGAACTACGGAATCGGCACGGAATCTAAAACGGTAACCTTTAAATAATCTCCAGTGGTAGCTTGCTCGAGTTCCGTCAGCTGTGACTGTGTCGAAGTCTTTAGTTATACACGTGTATTTTTAGTATCACCCGGACTGAGGAGTTTAGTGTTTATAACATAGCACATTCATCTGTTGCGCGAAGGGGATGTATGCAAGAATACAATTACGAATTACTTAATATCGGGTAGAAGTATAAACTAATTCGTAATTGTATTCTTGCATACAGCCCGTACAGAAGATTTAACCTACAAACCATATAACATTGAAGATTAGAAGTAGGTATGGCTAAGCGCTTTTAATTATTGCCCCCGGGTCTTTTCAAGAAGACATACACGATGGAGGTCGGGGGTTATATTGACCTAAACGTTGAAGGAAGAACATCCAAGATGAGAACAATAGTCCGAATAATCCAAATAATCGAAATTACCAATCCTCTAGTAAACAATCTCGAATCATTTACAATAGAGAATATCAGAACAATTAGTTATACTATTTAACACATTGCCGTAGACAAAAAATACAGAAAAAGTAAGAGGAAAATATGCGAACATCAACACTGATTTTCGTATTTAAAAAAAATAACGGGCTTTACTAGCTTACCTTTTTGGATTCCAACAATCTAATCCGAGCTTAACACATTTTTTCTATCATACTAATAAGAGTAGCTAACTGACAAACACCATCGTCTATAATTATTTGACATCCCCGTAATCGGCCTCGAACGATTTTTGTTGACAATCATCGATTCCACCTGAGACGGATAAAAGTTAAAGATAACAGCGGTGGCTGATTTAGAGAGAGTTGTTGGCCGAATCGATGCGAATTACGTGATGCGTTTAAGTGTATGAGCGAGGACAAACTCCGTCGGTCAAACGGCCACTTTAACTGATAGCCTACCACAGTGTCGTTGACGATCAACCCACTGTCACTTTACTTGCCTGGATCAAGTTATTCGCCTCAATCTAGATCAAGTTAGCGTTGGAAGATACGGCACGCGTGCACGCTAACACTTCAAAGTGTAGAGACTCTCTAAAAATCACGTGTTAACGCACGGCTTAAGACAAATGTAATTAAGTCGAAAAGCAGACAATTAGCTCTATGAATTTCTATTCTACAGTGGGTGTGCCTAATTTGTATCCTTGATACCAATGAAATCGGTGTATACCGAGTTCAAATTTAATAGCATATATGTCTGTCATTTACGCGTAAACATTTTTCGGAATAAAATATTTCGCTATAGCTAAGGTCTTGTAGAAAAGCTTCCAACTAATAGAAATATGAATCAAACAAAAAATGACCCTCATACACATGAGCTACTCTCATGACATCCGTCGGGTTAGGGAAGGGTTAGGATCAGTGCAGAGTTTTGCTGTGCAAGGTGAACGCATCGGCGAATGGTGAATACCTAAGTGTGTGCGTTTTTGTGGAGGTAGACATACGGAAAGTATTTTTCATGCAACTAGATGAAATCACTGGATCCCATCATCATGAGTAAGTACTAAAACATCGGTTGCTTCAATTGGCATGCTGTCTGTTTCTTGGGGGCGGGGGTATTTAGGGGGTAGTGTCATGTAGAATATCGCCCAGCCATGCGTAAAATAACATTAATCGTATACATTAAATTATTTAGGGAAACTTTTATTTCGACATTAAACCATGCTTAAACTGTCGATATGCCGTAAAATCGATAAAGAAAACCAAATATATATTTATATAAAACTCATTTTGTATTTGAGTGTTTTCGTGTTCATTAAAAAAAGAAAGGTGTAAAAATCTACAAAAAATCTAAAATGCATTCTTATATAACATTAATAGGGAAGGGAAATGAGGGAATAACTCCCTTAAAATTTAAAATATATGCCATTTTCTTTATAGAATTTAAACCATATGCATACAATTTGATGGTGAATGTACAGACAGTAGTCCAGAATCTGTATGGGAGCCGAACTTCTTTTAAAACTTGAAATATTTACCAGTTTGATAACATTCATATCGTATGCATAACATTATCTGAGAAAGACAATGGAAATAACCCTGTTATCCTCTATGCGACGAATATCTTCGTATGCGGAAAACACGCTATTAAAATTTTAAATACGTTTATCTGATTTTAATTAAATTAAAACCATATTATCAGATACTGATTCAGATATTTTTCTAACATTGTAGCTTGTTCCGACTATATTAAGAGGAAAAGAGGGCCAGTAAAACAAATAATGTGATTGTGTCTGATGTCCACAGTGAAAAGGTACATAGTCGTAATCCTCATTCAATCCCGAGCAATATAAGACTAATTAGAAAAATTTAAATTAGAGTTTGTTTCAAAAATCTCAATCCACAAGCTAAAAACTATTTTAGCTTGTATTGTATGTGATTAGAATATACACGAAAACGGATTCGGGGAACCAACTTTGATCGTCATGATAGTCGTCGTTCCGGCTAGCGACTGTAACATGCGAGGCGAAAGAGAGTAGGTGCCATGACAGTTTTGCTGAGTGTCATAAATGTTAACTTGTGAACACTCTCTGAAAACAATAAAAACTTCTTTAGAACTAACACATTCTCTCTGAGCATTCACTTGTATATAGGAGCAGAACAACCCGCTTATGTCCGGGATATATTCTTACGTTATGGTCAATACACACTCCGATTGGTTCTCTCCAGCTTCGGTGTTGTCCATGGACCTGGTTGGGACATTGACTAGATTTTGCTGACACTCATATCATATTTGAACCCAGCTGACCTTTGAAACTATAGTTTCTCAGCAGTTGTGCCTGTTTATTTTATTTACCTCTTTTCCATGAGGTTATACACAAGGTCAGATGTGGGCGTTATTGAAAGTGTTTATGTGGAACGACCTAAATTCGAACACAACCCACTATATATTCAGTCCGCGCCGTAAACCACTTAGCAACCATGCCCAAAACAATTCCGGTAAATTTCCCCAGCCATTTTTCCTTAAACTATGCAGAAGTTTATAAATTTAAAATTCACATAGCTATGTGAATTTTAAATCGATAAACTTGTGTTTTAATTTGATTGACTTAGCTTCAGGATCATAATAGACACATTGGTATATATTTCTTAAATTCAATATGTTCGATATAATGTCGCTTGTATGCCAATTTAATATGACTATATATGTTCCAATCGCTGACTGCACAATGTAAAACGTTCACAGCAACGGTATTCTCCTTACTCACTCACTTTATTAAAAAGCAAACGGAAATGGCATGAACCTTTATTTGTTAAAACATTCTCTCTGTGCGATAAAATACCATATGCTTATTACAGCATAGATGTCTTCACAAATACTAGTTGAGCCGTTAACATGACTCATAAAATTCTTCCCATTCCACTCATTGTTTTCAATAATCCCGTAGTGGCGTTCATCCCCCAACTGGCAATCTATTTAACCCTCATCCTTGATTGCAACCGGACTTTGAGAAGCTATGATCCATTTGTAAAGGAAAATGTTATAAAGAAATGAAATCTCAAGATTTGACGCTGGCAAACCGACAAATGACTATCGATGAGTTGCCATGCTATCTGCAAATTAGTCATGGCTCTACATATACAATCTTCCAAAACAAGCATGGATTATTTAAATTAAAATGGGTGCCAAGCAAGCTTACGCAAGAGTATAGATGCAATCGGGTAGAAATCTGCCAACGCTTAACCGTTACAATGATGGCGGCGAGGATATCTTTTGAGAGAATAGGCACAGGCGGTCAGAGAATGAACCATCACATTGACGCAGAATCCAATGGCAGATCAATCGGATGACTGGTCTCTATACTTTCTTAATGCACGCTGTCAGCAAAGCTGCCAAGGTTGTTATCGTGTAACACAAGAAAGTAAACGCATATCAAGATAAAACATCATATATTTAACAAAGTAAATTTTGAAACGTCATGGTTGATAGACGTTTTGCGAACCTAAAAAAAGTGATGGCAAAAGTGACAATAATTTTATACTAATATATCGTATGAAGTTTTCCTGGAATCGTTCAAAATATTTACAATCCCTTCTTTGATCAAACCATCTTTGTTACAAATACATTTAAGTCTATGCCTCACAAGTTTACCAAGTGTAATTCACAAATTTTCAGCAGTTTTTGTTTGATCGCCTTATATACATATATATATATATATATATATATATATATATATATATATATGAAAAGAATATTGTAGTTTGCTTGAAGCATTGTGCGTGATGTGTAATAAGTGTTGTTCGAAGGTGGTGACAATGTGTTGCTTAAGTGACACCGGCGGTACTTGAAATGATAAACAATCACAATAATAACAATCTTGACAAATCAACAATTTTCAAATAATTTTATCATATTTACTAGTGTTAAGTTCGAACTGTGATGATAGGTTGGTGTGTCTTCCATTTTGATTTGACTTTTCGAAGGTATGCCTTATCCTCAGAAATAAATATATCCACTCGTCGGTGTGTTTTTCTTCGGCGAATAATACTTGTCACACACACACACACCCTCACATACCCCCACACCCACCCACACACACCAACACCCCCCCACACCCCCACACTCCCCCCACACACATATATATAGTAAGTTCTGAAAATATATTTGTGGTAAGTCAGTAACACTGATCCTTAAGCGTTTCATCCCCGTAGGGAATCGGCATGCGTTTAAGCTTGACGATTCCATACGGGGATGAGACGTGGAAGCTTCTCTGTAGCTTAATTTCTATCAATATATTTTGATAATTTACACCTTACTGTTAGAGTAAATACTGGAAATCGATACATAAAATATTACATCTCTTTATAACATTTATTTGAATATATATATATATATATATATATATATATATATATATATATATATATATATATACTCACACATTATCTATTGACATATCGAAAACATTTATGGTGATGTCCCTATATCCTTTCGATCTGTGTTCCTTCTGTGATTCATCGACGATGATTTTAAATCGAGTGAAAACATTGTTGATTTTATAAAGATACCCCGACGCACTATATATATGTGAAATGAAAAAGGAAAAACCAAGAGATAGTTGTTTATATATTCATTAATGTTCCGTCTTTATTGTAAGACTTGCTCAGAATGATAGTAGAAGTAAATTGTCATGCAAGTGCATCGAATTTTGGGGTCTACATGATGGTGAGATGAATGAATGTAGTAGCCGTGGCTACTATGAACGTCAGAGAGTCTAGACTGTGAGAAGTTAATGGTCGTGAAAAATCAAATGAATATAGAAAGTTTGAGTATATAAGATTGAGGCAGCTAGTATATGTGGAGTGTGAAAATATAAATGAAATGGTCTTAGAGTAGGATAGGTAAAATGTGGGTTGAGAGTGTTGTTGTGGTTAGGTGTTGCATGGCTTTTGAGAGGAGGGGGATGGGGAAACTATGTATTTAGCATGTGTGTAGTATTATGGTTGTTAAAAAAGATTTGAAGAAGTCGGATTGCTCTCATCCTTTTTTTCTTTATATATATATATATATATATATATATATATATATATATATATATATATATATATATATAGTCTCGGAAGTTTCTCAACCATTAAAACTATATTAAAAAAAAACAAAAACAAAACTTATAGTGCCAAGTCTTCCAGTGGAAAATCACTCATGTAAGTCAATTTATTTTTTACAGTTATTATATTAGTTTATTTCTAACACTATTTTTAAGAGATCATCAGTTGTTTACCATGAACAACTGTTTCGGGAATTTAATATATATATAGTATTTATTACCTACAGACATCGATGTTTCATGTTAAAGCAATCCTCAGTGCAGGAAGTTAATTTCGGATGTTCGGCGGGCGCGAACTCCGATCACAATCGCCACTTATTCGCAGTCAAGAGCGTTTTCCCGTTGGCCACCACAAAGTAGCGTAGAATTAAAGAGGAATTTAACTTTGTACATATCAAGTCGGCGGGTATCTTACAACGAGCAGCGAAAGTGATCTACAACAACAAAATGTGTTGGAGCTCGCAATAAAGCTAGTAGTACTGCTTGTTATTATACTCACTCAGAGTGCCCGGCCCTAGTAAAAGGGGATTTTAATAATATTTATGAATAAATATTGATTATTAATTACTTACAGACATCGATGTTTCATGCTAACGCAATATTCAGTGCAGGAAGTCATATATATATATATATAGATGATAATTGTGTAATGTGTAAAAGAATAGCGATGTGCAACAAGCTATGTAAAACGGTTGTTCCAATATGTGTATATCTATGCACACTCTTAAAGATTGTCCAACGGGAGGTTAAAATTTGATATGGTATGTATGGTCACAACATTCTCTTGTGTTCAGGAAAAAGAAACAGAGACATCTTTGGAATAAATCTTCCATGGTTCATCTTTTTCTGGTCACAAAATATGACGTCATGGATATGAAGCCCCTCGTAAAAAATGACAAAATAGACAATTGAGCTGATTTAATTCTGACGTATTTGTCAAAGCTCCTCCTAGTCTTAAAATAATTATAAATGTTGGAATATGTTTTCATTTTTGTCAGCAGAAATGATAATGATAATTTATAAATAAAAAATTAAATTACCGACAGAATTCAATTAATTTTTATGAGTATCAGTGCGATCTGAATCTTTTTTTCTACTGCTTTCCTAGTAGTAAGGGTGCCGGACTTTGGTCACTGTGGTCCTTGTTTCGAATCTCGCTAGGTCTAGTCTCGCTAAGCTGTAGGCGCATTACTCATTTACGTGGATTATTATATGTTTAGATGTATACACTCCTATATGGGGGCATCTCATTTGTAAACGGAATTGTATCTGTCCCTTAAATACGTTCAATTATCAATATACCAAAACAAACATTTATATGAGATATAACTTCTCCACTGCAAGCGAGTGTTGGTGGTAAGGCCGCTTGGCTCAGGCACTGGGTATTGGCTTCGACGCGAGATTGACCTAACCAAGCTGATCAGTCGTGGACGGTAAAATATATGCACATGGACAATTATATATATATATATATATATATATATATATATATATATATATATATATTAATATGTTTATGTTTATATATATATATATATATATATATATATATATATATCATTGTATTATTTATAAATAAAAATCAATTATTTATTACCTACAGACATCGATGTTTCATGCTTACGTTATTTTCAGTGCAGGAAACTAATTCCCGACGGTCGAAGGGCGCGAACAAATCACCACTGATTCGCAAGTCAGGAGATTTACATGTTTGCCACCAGAAATAAGCTTGGAATTTAGGAGAAATTAAATTTTGTAAATACCAAGTCCGCGAGTATTCACAGCAAGAGGTGAAGAGTGATCAACAACAACAAATCGTGCTGGATTTCGCATAAGCTAGTAGCACTGCTTGTTATTAGATTCACTCAGTGTAAAGCTTTAGTAAAGGGGGCTATACAATAATATTTATTAATACATATTAATTATTTATTACCTACATATATCGATGTGTCATACATACGCAATTTTCAGTGATAGAAGCTAATTCCCGGGCTTCTTTATTTTATTTATTTATTAGTTTATATATTACTTCTCGGACCATACTAACATATAGAACCTTAAATGTGATGCTAAAAAGCATCTCGCTGCAGAACTCTCTATGTATAATTCATAGGATTCCCCTAATTGGCAGTACGTCTCCATGGCATTGCACTTTATTTCGGGTAAACTTAAGTAAATATATATATATATATATATATATATATATATATATATATATATATATATATATATATATATACATAGCAACAGATGAAGTAAAAGAATAAAATTAGGTACGAATCAAATTTTATTACAATTCAAAGTCAGGCAAAGTTCTTTAAAGTCTTTAAAAAACTTTGCCTGAACTTTGAATTGTAATAAAATTTGATTCGTACCTAATTTTACTCCTTCACTTTATCTATTGCTATTAATGCCCTATCCAGTATATTAAACTTTATTCTTATCCGGGTGTCCACTAATTGAAAATACTAGTAGCCTCTTATATCTTTTTTTGTATTTACCTTATATATATATATATATATATATATATATATATATATATATATATATATATATATATATATATATATATATATATAATTGTACGAATTTATAAAGTATCGTTACACGTATAGTTCTAGTTATTGTCCTTGTATAAATGGAAATAAAATGGTATAATTACATTTTAGTAAAGGTAATTTTTGGATATAAAGAAGAAAATATTCTTCTGTCGCTATCGCATAAACCTACTCATAGATGTTATCATCGAAGACGCCTGTTGAACGCTTGCACATTTGCTGATAATTTTTATCCTAAATAAAATCACGTAATGATCAATTATAATTTATAATTATTGTGCATCACAGTATATAACTAAAGAAAGTGGCGTCACTAGTTAATCAGTGTTTTATTTTTATGGACACGTAAATATTACGTGTCATGCCAAATAGTAAGTCTGATAAAATAGAAGGATAACGAAGGAACTGAAAGTTGGAACGAAACCCCTATTTAACCAACGCTGGTGTAAAATGTATTAATAATATATCTTTGATGACACATCCTTTATGATATATCTATATTATTATAAATCATCAGTGACAGTGAAAGCTCGGTGGACGAGGAAATGTCGATGTCGGCAATACTTAGACAAGGAGTGAGTTACATGTGGGTCCACACATTCAAAACTCTTTGGAACGATCTTAAAGTTTAACGCAAGGAAAACAAGACCATTAATACAGTTCTAAGAGTGGAGTGTGTCGGATTTATTACCATTTTTGCACGTAGCATAAAAGTGTATTTGTAATGCAAAGTGCAAACATCATTGACTGCACACACTATTAAACATTGATTATTGAAATTTTGTAAAAAAAGTCGTTCATAGAGAAAACTCCATGCACATTATTGTTGAATTGCAAACACAATTGTGATTGTATCAATCCTTCCATGCGTGCCATTTTTTAGTCACTGTTTTATTGCAGAAATTGTCTGAAATGTTAAGGATGTTGTAAGTATATGAAGCAATACGTATAGGTTATAAAAATAAAATCATTAGTACCAAATGTATGAGCAATTTAAGACATAACGTAAACATGGTGTTTCACTTTCTTATTCCTTATCGTAAACAATAAAATTAAATTAATAAAAATATCATACTTGGAATCCATAAAAGCTAATAATGCTATTTATTTGTATTGCTTATGAAATAAATACACACCCACGCACATATATATATATATATATATATATATATATATATATATATATATATATATATATATATATATATATATTGTAGGGTTAATTAGTCTAGTTGTGGGCTTTGTCTGAAAGTCAGGTTTTAACTCTAGAACTAAATCTACTAATATTACTGCCACTAATCCATATATTAATCTTACTAAAAATAAAGATAATTACCACTATGTTTTATTAATTAACTGATAACTACTATTTAAAATACATTTAACTATCCATCAAACTAATTGAAATTAAATGCCAATTGATCAAAATATAACAGCATAATTTATTAATATTAAGGTCATACATCTATCAATAATAATAATTTAAACTAAAATATCATCGTAAGCTTTTTGTCATGTAATTGTTATATGTCTGCATTGAAATAAATTGACACAATGCCATACAGGAAGCAGACACGATAACTTTTTAAACGGCCACAAACATACAATCTTGACACCTCCCTTCCTTCTCTTTCTTTATCTTCTCTTTCTCTCTTGTTTCATCTCTCCCGACCCCCTTTTTATCCAGCCCAGCGCTGGATAAAAATAAATATGAATTTAACTCGAATTTTACATTAACCATTCTCAGCCCGCAACAAATCCTATATGGCTATAGACATCCACCCCTAACCTCCCTCTACCCCTCTCCCCTTTCCCTTTCTTTTTCTTTTCCTTCAAAAAAACAACAAAGCGTTGGATAGAAATAAAAATAAAAATATAAATAGCTGTAAATTTAACTTTTCTGACGGCAATTATATTTTTCTTCCTTTTCTTTTTCTTCTCTTTTTCGTTTCCTCGCCCCACCCCCCTTTTCTACCCCAGCTCAGCGTTAGATATGAAATTAAAAAAAATGAAAATATTAATTTCTAACGGTAATCATATTTTAAAATCGGTCACATGACTTTTATTTCCTTCTCCTCTTCTTCTTTACTTGACTTCTTTCTCTCTGGTATTCAGCGACCAGGTTGGATCATAAAATAATTATCTGCCTGATGAGACCTCAGCTTTTGAGAGCTGTAGATCGATAACATCGACATGCCAGTGTAGCAGACCTTGTACATGTTAGAATAAAAGCATTCACTATATATATATATATGCGATTTAAATAGTCTATAGGAAGCATCTAATTTAATAGATACTAAAAACACAATAGATGTGTATTATTCATTAAAAACATACCCACATATACATATACATACATATATATGTACATATATATGTACATATATATATACATATATATATATATATATATATATGTACACATATATACATATATATATATGTACATATATATATGTATATATATATATATATGTATCTGTGCTTGCATGATATCTTTTCCCTATATCATCATCCTGATGAAGTCTTATAAATAAAGACGAAACGTTGATGTACACATAAAAAACATCCAGTTTTTGGTTTTCCTTTTTCATTTTACCATCACGTCGGATTACCTTCATCCTTCTCTTCCCATATATATATATGTACATATATATATATATGTATATATATGAACATATATATATACATATATATATATATGTATATATATGTACATATATATATGTACATATATATATGTATATATATATGTACATATATATATATATGTACATATATATATGTACATATCTATATATGTACATATATGTATATATATATATATATATATGTACATATATATATATATATACTTATATATATATATTTTATATATATCTTCTGCAAATCGGAACGTTTATACAATTCTACATACACATAATTACACAAACATATATTTACTTAATTCTACATACACATATATACACCCAAATGTGAGAGCGATGATGCAATGACTAAAAATAATTAAACAGAGTTTATTTGGGTTAATTTTAGTGTACAAGTTCAAGATTATATTTTTGAAAGATATCATATATCGTATTAATAGATTTTGTGGCGATCTTCTGCAAATCGGAACGTTTTTACAATTCTACATACACATAATTACACAAACATATATTTATTTAATTCTACATACACATATATACATCCAAATGTGAAAGCGATTATGCAATGACTAAAAATAATTAAACAGAGTTTATTTGGGTTAATGTTGGTGTACAAGTTCAAGATTATGTTATTTAAGGATATCATATATCGTATTAATAGATTTTGTGGCGATCTTCTGCAAATCGGAACGTTTTTACAATTCTACATACACATAATTACACAAACATATATTTATTTAATTCTACATACACATATATACACCCAAATGTGAAAGCGATGATGCAATGACTAAAAATAATTAAACAGAGTTTATTTGGGTTAATTTTATTGTACAAATTCAAGATTAATTTTTTGAAAGATATCATATATCGTATTAATAGATTTTGTGGCGATCTTCTGCAAATCGGAACGTTTTTACAAACTTACATACACATATTTACACAAACATATATTTATTTACTTCTACATACACATATATACACCCACATATAGTTATATGATGACAATTATGGATATAATATTCTAACGTGATTGAAAATGAAAAAAGTAAATAACTAAAAGTATTTATAGATTCATCAACTTTTGAAAAAAAAATAAAGAGGTAATTTTATTCAAGAAGGGTTTTCTTAACTTATAGCTCATAGAATTAAAGTTGAGCAGCCAATTCTTGTGATTGTTACCCAACGGGTCATGGGTAATACGAGAACGTTTAGAGATAGGAGATTATTAAAGGTCGCCAAGAGATTTCCATATGAACTGTTTCACAGACGAACATGACTTTTAAAGCCGAGTCTTACCAGAATAATATACTCATAATGAACAGGACAATAAGCACGACGGTACCTATGGAGAACATAAATGTATATGTTAGTATATATAGGGAAAATCATCAAGAACGAACAAAAAGTATACAAATGAAGACAAACTACATAGGTAGCTATAGGGAACGGGATTAAGTAAATGTGTAACAATATACAGAAGAAAAATAAATAAATAAATAAATCATGTTGAACAAGGCAAAAAAGATTTATATGTATCCCGATCCTATGCATGTACATTGACCGGAAACGTTTAAAATAACAAAGTACCCACCCCCAAAAACACCCTCTAGAAAAAAGGAAACACATGTTTCATACAAACAGACCATCTCGGAGAAACATGTACAAAAATGCGAAAATACAGTCAAGCGTGTGCTGTTTACACTGTCCGCACGCTCTCGAGCTGGTTGGTTTACGTATCAGGATCAGAATTGTAACATTCTACACCGTGTGGTCACAAACAAGACAGTGTGCTAAGATTGTATTATGCCCTCTTGGGCAATTTCTCTACTCACTCATGAATCATATAATACGCATACACACACTGCCTACTAACGTCCTTTGTTTTGGTCACATTGAAAGAATAAATGAGAGTTAGTGGATGTAGTACCGTTGAATTTTTAGGTTAAATTGCCAGGGGGAAGCCAAGGAAATGGAAGAAGAAAGTTATTAAGATGGATTTGAGAAGAAAAGTATTACAAAGGTATTGACAGATAGGTTAGTTTGGAAGTCAACTTCTTAAAGCTGTCTAACACATGCCACCATGTATATAAACATTAAACAGATGATGATGATGATGATGATGATGATGATGATGATGATGATGATGATGAATTTGTTTTATTAAAAGCAAAAGAAAATGATTGCTATTTACATTTTTTATTTGGTTCGTAAGCAGCAGATAATCCTCTTCCACTGTATTTACGAGTTGATCATTAATTTTTAAAAGAAGAATTTGTAATTACTTTCTAGACTACTTCCTGGTAATTTGTTTATATGAGTTGGTTGTTTGCTGTAGATGAATCCATTTTTCAGATAATATTTACAGTGTAGATTTATGATGTAAACGAATGGTTTGGACAGGTTTTCAATATATTTACACGGTAAGTAAATAAATAATGAAGTATACGAAAAGAAAGAATATGGGAACAAAACGAGAAAAAAGGGTAGGCAGAAAGAAAATTCTGTGACGAGAAGTGTGGAATGATAAACATTGATTGTACAAACTGTTTAGAAAGTCGCGCAACAGTTTCATTTTTTTTCTAAATTCAAGATTTATGTGTATGTAAAGAAGAAAAGAACAAAGAAGGAAAGAAGAAAACTCAAGGAAAGAAAAAATAGGAAGGAAAGGAAAATAGAAAAGAAGGATAGCGATTGAAAGAACATTATCTGACGATTATGATGGACAAGGATATATAACGATAACATATACAGAGTATTGATGAAATTATGTAGGTATTTATTTAATGATTCCTGCTTAACGAACGTGTAGAGAATACGTTCTTTAAGCTGACATGAATATTATATTATTTAGATTATTCGAATTACTGTTAAAAACTTAAAAGCTATTCTAATAACGTTTCGGCAGTTAAACAACAGTGTTAACGTGCATTTTGTCGAACTCAAGAGTATTTATGCAAAACATAGAGGTGTGTAGGGGATGTTAAACGGACAACTTTTAATTTATCTCCAGGTATAGATTGTCTATGTTCCATAGGCTATGGACGAGTAACACTCTTTAACAATGTTGCGTAGGCCCTTACGTAGGGCTTACGGTTTAATCCTCAACAGAAGTGATACTAAATATGAATCATAAATTACTTGTGACTTCTACCAGGACAGGGGTGGCGGAACGAGAACGATACAATTCAATGGATTAAATAAAGGGTTCAGGTAAAAATTGCG